>CP137669.1:38102507-38309123 GCA_037976565.1 Mesocentrotus franciscanus | reverse complement strand
TTCTTAATTTGGAAATTATAGCCATTTGGGTGAAAACGAAAAACGTCTCAAAAGGCCTAATACGCGCCTTTTTCACCTCTAAACATAAAATTGCCATTTACTCGAAAACTACGAATTGAACAGATGAACCAATTACATGTACGTGTTGAGGACGACGCGCCTTACACAATGATATCAACCGGGATGCGCTATCATTCTTAATTTGGAAATTATAGCCATTTGGGTGAAAACGAAAAAACGTCTCAAAAGGCCTAATACGCGCCTTTTTCACCTCTAAACATGAAATTGCCATTTACTCAAAAACTAAGAATTGGACAGATGAACCAATTACATGTACGTGTTGAGGACGACGTGCCTTACACCATGATATCAACCGGCGCGCTATCATTCTTAATTTGGAAATTATAGCCATTTGGGTGAAAACGAAAAACGTCTCAAAAGGCCTAATACGCGCCTATTTCACCTCTTAACATGAAATTGCCATTTACTCGAAAACTACGGATTGGACAGATGAACCAATTACATGTACGTGTTGAGGACGACGTGCCTTACACCATGATATCAACCGGGACGCGCTATCATTCTTAATTTGGAAATTATAGCCATTTGGGTGAAAACGAAAAAACGTCTCAAAAGGCCTAATACGCGCCTTTTCACCTCTAAACATAAAATTGCCATTTACTCGAAAACTACGAATTGGACAGATGAACCAATTACATGTACGTGTTGAGGACGACGTGCCTTACACCATGATATCAACCGGGACGCGCTATCATTCTTAATTTGGAAATTATAGCCATTTGGGTGAAAACCGAAGAAAACGTCTCAAAAGGCCTAATACGCGCCTATTTCACCTCTAAACATAAAATTGCCATTTACTCGAAAACTACGAATTGGACAGATGAACCAATTACATGTACGTGTTGAGGACGACGTGCCTTACACCATGATATCAACCGGGACGCGCTATCATTCTTAATTTGGAAATTATAGCCATTTGGGTGAAAAACGAAAAACACGTCTCAAAAGGCCTAATACGCCTTTTCACCTCTTAACATAAAATTGCCATTTACTCGAAAACTACGAATTGGACAGATGAACCAATTACATGTACGTGTTGAGGACGACGTGCCTTACACCATGATATCAACCGGGACGCGCTATGATTCTTAATTTGGAAATTATAGCCATTTGGGTGAAATCGAAAAAAACGTCTCAAAAGGCCTAATACGCGCCTTTTTTACCTCTAAACATGAAATTGCCATTTACTCGAAAACTACGAATTGGACAGATGAACCAATTACATGTACGTGTTGAGGACGACGTGCCTTACACCATGATATCAACGGGACGCGCTATCATTCTTAATTTGGAAATTATAGCCATTTGGGTGAAAACGAAAAAACGTCTCAAAAGGCCTAATACGCGCCTATTTCACCTCTAAACATAAAATTGCCATTTACTCGAAAACTACGAATTGAACAGATGAACCAATTACATGTACGTGTTGAGGACGACGTGCCTTACACCATGATATCAACCGACGCGCTCATTCTTAATTTGGAAATTATAGCCATTTGGGTGAAAACGAAAAAACGTCTCAAAAGGCCTAATACGCGCCTTTTTCACCTCTAAACATGAAATTGCCATTTACTCGAAAACTACGAATTGACAGATGAACCAATTACATGTACGTGTTGAGGACGACGTGCCTTACACCATGATATCAACCGACGCGCTATCATTCTTAATTTGGAAATTATAGCCATTTGGGTGAAAACGAAAAAACGTCTCAAAAGGCCTAATACGCGCCTTTTTCACCTCTAAACATAAAATTGCCATTTACTCGAAAACTACGAATTGAACAGATGAACCAATTACATGTACGTGTTGAGGACCTACACCATGATGATCAACCGGGACGCGCTATCATTCTTAATTTGGAAATTATAGCCATTTGGGTGAAAACGAAAAAACGTCTCAAAAGGCCTAATACGCGCCTTTTTCACCTCTAAACATAAAATTGCCATTTACTCGAAAACTACGATTTGGACAGATGAACCAATTACATGTACGTGTTGAGGACGACGTGCCTTACACCATGATATCAACCGGGACGCGCTATCATTCTTAATTTGGAAATTATAGCCATTTGGGTGAAAACGAAAACGTCTCAAAAGGCCTAATACGCGCCTTTTTCACCTCTAAACATAAAATTGCCATTTACTCGAAAACTACGAATTGGACAGATGAACCAATTACATGTACGTGTTGAGGACGACGTGCTTACACCATGATATCAACCGGGACGCGCTATGATTCTTAATTTGGAAATTATAGCCATTTGGGTGAAAACGAAAAACGTCTCAAAAGGCCTAATACGCGCCTTTTTCACCTCTAAACATAAAATTGCCATTTACTCGAAAACTACGAATTGGACAGATGAACCAATTACATGTACGTGTTGAGGACGACGTGCCTTACACCATGATATCAACCGGGACGCGCTATCATTCTTAATTTGGAAATTATAGCCATTTGGGTGAAAACGAAAAAACGTCTCAAAAGGCCTAATACGCGCCTTTTTCACCTCTAAACATGAAATTGCCATTTACTCGAAAACTACGAATTGGACAGATGAACCAATTACATGTACGTGTTGAGGACGACGTGCCTTACACCATGATATCAACGGGGACGCGCTATCATTCTTAATTTGGAAATTATAGCCATTTGGGTGAAAAACGAAAACGTCTCAAAAGGCCTAATACGCGCCTTTTCACCTCTAAACATAAAATTGCCATTTACTCGAAAACTACGAATTGGACAGATGAACCAATTACATGTACGTGTTGAGGACGACGTGCCTTACACCATGATATCAACCGACGCGCTATCATTCTTAATTTGGAAATTATAGCCATTTGGGTGAAAACGAAAAACGTCTCAAAAGGCCTAATACGCGCCTTTTTCACCTCTAAACATGAAATTGCCATTTACTCGAAAACTACGAATTGGACAGATGAACCAATTACATGTACGTGTTGAGGACGACGTGCCTTACACCATGATATCAACCGACGCGCTATCATTCTTAATTTGGAAATTATAGCCATTTGGGTGAAAACGAAAACGTCTCAAAAGGCCTAATACGCGCCTATTTCACCTCTAAACATAAAATTGCCATTTACTCGAAAACTACGAATTGAACAGATGAACCAATTACATGTACGTGTTGAGGACGACGTGCCTTACACCATGATATCAACCGACGCGCTATCATTCTTAATTTGGAAATTATAGCCATTTGGGTGAAAACGAAAACGTCTCAAAAGGCCTAATACGCGCCTTTTCACCTCTAAACATAAAATTGCCATTTACTCGAAAACTACGAATTGGACAGATGAACCAATTACATGTACGTGTTGAGGACGACGTGCCTTACACCATGATATCAACCGACGCGCTATCATTCTTAATTTGGAAATTATAGCCATTTGGGTGAAAAACGAAAAAACGTCTCAAAAGGCCTAATACGCGCCTTTTTCACCTTAACATGAAATTGCCATTTACTCGAAAACTACGAATTGACAGATGAACCAATTACATGTACGTGTTGAGGACGACGTGCCTTACACCATGATATCAACCGGGACGCGCTATCATTCTTAATTTGGAAATTATAGCCATTTGGGTGAAAACGAAAAAACGTCTCAAAAGGCCTAATACGCGCCTTTTCACCTCTAAACATGAAATTGCCATTTACTCGAAAACTACGAATTGGACAGATGAACCAATTACATGTACGTGTTGAGGACGACGTGCCTTACACCATGATATCAACCGACGCGCTATGACTTAATTTGGAAATTATAGCCATTTGGGTGAAAAACGAAAAACGTCTCAAAAGGCCTAATACGCGCCTTTTTCACCTCTAAACATGAAATTGCCATTTACTCGAAAACTACGAATTGGACAGATGAACCAATTACATGTACGTGTTGAGGACGACGTGCCTTACACCATGATATCAACCGGGACGCGCTATGATTCTTAATTTGGAAATTATAGCCATTTGGGTGAAAACGAAAAAACGTCTCAAAAGGCCTAATACGCGCCTTTTTCACCTCTTAACATAAAATTGCCATTTACTCGAAAACTACGAATTGGACAGATGAACCAATTACATGTACGTGTTGAGGACGACGTGCCTTACACCATGATATCAACCGCGACGCGCTATGAATCTTAATTTGGAAATTATAGCCATTTGGGTGAAAACGAAAAAACGTCTCAAAAGGCCTAATACGCGCCTTTTTCACCTCTAAACATGAAATTGCCATTTACTCGAAAACTACGAATTGAACAGATGAACCAATTACATGTACGTGTTGAGGACGACGTGCCTTACACCATGATATCAACCGGGACGCTAAGATTCTTAATTTGGAAATTATAGCCATTTGGGTGAAAAACGAAAAACGTCTCAAAAGGCCTAATACGCGCCTATTTCACCTCTAAACATAAAATTGCCATTTACTGAAAACTACGAATTGGACAGATGAACCAATTACATGTACGTGTTGAGGACGACGTGCCTTACACCATGATATCAACCGGGACGCGCTAAGATTCTTAATTTGGAAATTATAGCCATTTGGGTGAAAAACGAAAAAAACGTCTCAAAAGGCCTAATACGCGCCTTTTTCACCTCTAAACATAAAATTGCCATTTACTCGAAAACTACGAATTGGACAGATGAACCAATTACATGTACGTGTTGAGGACGACGTGCCTTACACCATGATATCAACCGGGACGCGCTATGATTCTTAATTTGGAAATTATAGCCATTTGGGTGAAAAACGAAAAAAACGTCTCAAAAGGCCTAATACGCGCCTTTTCACCTCTAAACATAAAATTGCCATTTACTCGAAAACTACGAATTGGACAGATGAACCAATTACATGTACGTGTTGAGGACGACGTGCCTTACACCATGATATCAACCGGGACGCGCTATCATTCTTAATTTGGAAATTATAGCCATTTGGGTGAAAACGAAAAAACGTCTCAAAAGGCCTAATACGCGCCTTTTCACCTCTAAACATAAAATTGCCATTTACTCGAAAACTACGAATTGGACAGATGAACCAATTACATGTACGTGTTGAGGACGACGTGCCTTACACCATGATATCAACCGGGACGCGCTATCATTCTTAATTTGGAAATTATAGCCATTTGGGTGAAAACGAAAAAACGTCTCAAAAGGCCTAATACGCGCCTTTTTCACCTCTAAACATAAAATTGCCATTTACTCGAAAACTACGAATTGGACAGATGAACCAATTACATGTACGTGTTGAGGACGACGTGCCTTACACCATGATATCAACCGGGACGCGCTATCATTCTTAATTTGGAAATTATAGCCATTTGGGTGAAAAACGAAAAAACGTCTCAAAAGGCCTAATACGCGCCTTTTCACCTCTAAACATAAAATTGCCATTTACTCGAAAACTACGAATTGGACAGATGAACCAATTACATGTACGTGTTGAGGACGACGTGCCTTACACCATGATATCAACCGGGACGCGCTATCATTCTTAATTTGGAAATTATAGCCATTTGGGTGAAAACGAAAAAACGTCTCAAAAGGCCTAATAGGCGCCTTTTCACCTCTAAACATAAAATTGCCATTTACTCGAAAACTACGAATTGGACAGATGAACCAATTACATGTACGTGTTGAGGACGACGTGCCTTACACCATGATATCAACCGGGACGCGCTATGATTCTTAATTTGGAAATTATAGCCATTTGGGTGAAAAACGAAAAAAACGTCTCAAAAGGCCTAATACGCGCCTTTTTCACCTCTAAACATAAAATTGCCATTTACTCGAAAACTACGAATTGGACAGATGAACCAATTACATGTACGTGTTGAGGACGACGTGCCTTACACCATGATATCAACCGGGACGCGCTATCATTCTTAATTTGGAAATTATAGCCATTTGGGTGAAAAACGAAAAAACGTCTCAAAAGGCCTAATACGCGCCTTTTTCACCTCTAAACATAAAATTGCCATTTACTCGAAAACTACGAATTGGACAGATGAACCAATTACATGTACGTGTTGAGGACGACGTGCCTTACACCATGATATCAACCGGGACGCGCTAGATTCTTAATTTGGAAATTATAGCCATTTGGGTGAAAAACGAAAAAACGTCTCAAAAGGCCTAATACGCGCCTTTTCACCTCTAAACATAAAATTGCCATTTACTCGAAAACTACGAATTGGACAGATGAACCAATTACATGTACGTGTTGAGGACGACGTGCCTTACACCATGATATCAACCGGGACGCGCTATGATTCTTAATTTGGAAATTATAGCCATTTGGGTGAAAAACGAAAAAAACGTCTCAAAAGGCCTAATACGCGCCTTTTTCACCTCTAAACATAAAATTGCCATTTACTCGAAAACTACGAATTGGACAGATGAACCAATTACATGTACGTGTTGAGGACGACGTGCCTTACACCATGATATCAACCGGGACGCGCTTTTTATTCTTAATTTGGAAATTATAGCCATTTGGGTGAAAAACGAAAAAAAAAAGGTTCAAAAGGCCTAATACGCGCCTTTTTCACCTCTAAACATAAAATTGCCATTTACTCGAAAACTACGAATTGGACAGATGAACCAATTACATGTACGTGTTGAGGACGACGTGCCTTACACCATGATATCAACCGGGACGCGCTATCATTCTTAATTTGGAAATTATAGCCATTTGGGTGAAAAACGAAAAAAACGTCTCAAAAGGCCTAATACGCGCCTTTTTCACCTCTAAACATAAAATTGCCATTTACTCGAAAACTACGAATTGGACAGATGAACCAATTACATGTACGTGTTGAGGACGACGTGCCTTACACCATGATATCAACCGGGACGCGCTATCATTCTTAATTTGGAAATTATAGCCATTTGGGTGAAAACGAAAAAACGTCTCAAAAGGCCTAATACGCGCCTTTTTCACCTCTAAACATAAAATTGCCATTTACTCGAAAACTACGAATTGGACAGATGAACCAATTACATGTACGTGTTGAGGACGACGTGCCTTACACCATGATATCAACCGGGACGCGCTATGATTCTTAATTTGGAAATTATAGCCATTTGGGTGAAAACGAAAAAACGTCTCAAAAGGCCTAATACGCGCCTTTTTCACCTCTAAACATAAAATTGCCATTTACTCGAAAACTACGAATTGGACAGATGAACCAATTACATGTACGTGTTGAGGACGACGTGCCTTACACCATGATATCAACCGGGACGCGCTATCATTCTTAATTTGGAAATTATAGCCATTTGGGTGAAAACCGAAAAAACGTCTCAAAAGGCCTAATACGCGCCTTTTTCACCTCTAAACATAAAATTGCCATTTACTCGAAAACTACGAATTGAACAGATGAACCAATTACATGTACGTGTTGAGGACGACGTGCCTTACACCATGATATCAACCGGGACGCGCTATGATTCTTAATTTGGAAATTATAGCCATTTGGGTGAAAAACGAAAAAACGTCTCAAAAGGCCTAATACGCGCCTTTTTCACCTCTAAACATAAAATTGCCATTTACTCGAAAACTACGAATTGGACAGATGAACCAATTACATGTACGTGTTGAGGACGACGTGCCTTACACCATGATATCAACCGGGACGCGCTATCATTCTTAATTTGGAAATTATAGCCATTTGGGTGAAAAACGAAAAAACGTCTCAAAAGGCCTAATACGCGCCTTTTCACCTCTAAACATAAAATTGCCATTTACTCGAAAACTACGAATTGGACAGATGAACCAATTACATGTACGTGTTGAGGACGACGTGCCTTACACCATGATATCAACCGGGACGCGCTATCATTCTTAATTTGGAAATTATAGCCATTTGGGTGAAAAACGAAAAAACGTCTCAAAAGGCCTAATACGCGCCTTTTTCACCTCTAAACATAAAATTGCCATTTACTCGAAAACTACGAATTGGACAGATGAACCAATTACATGTACGTGTTGAGGACGACGTGCCTTACACCATGATATCAACCGGGACGCGCTATGATTCTTAATTTGGAAATTATAGCCATTTGGGTGAAAAACGAAAAAAACGTCTCAAAAGGCCTAATACGCGCCTTTTTCACCTCTAAACATAAAATTGCCATTTACTCGAAAACTACGAATTGGACAGATGAACCAATTACATGTACGTGTTGAGGACGACGTGCCTTACACCATGATATCAACCGGGACGCGCTATGATTCTTAATTTGGAAATTATAGCCATTTGGGTGAAAAACGAAAAAAACGTCTCAAAAGGCCTAATACGCGCCTTTTCACCTCTAAACATAAAATTGCCATTTACTCGAAAACTACGAATTGGACAGATGAACCAATTACATGTACGTGTTGAGGACGACGTGCCTTACACCATGATATCAACCGGGACGCGCTATCATTCTTAATTTGGAAATTATAGCCATTTGGGTGAAAAACGAAAAAACGTCTCAAAAGGCCTAATACGCGCCTTTTTCACCTCTAAACATAAAATTGCCATTTACTCGAAAACTACGAATTGGACAGATGAACCAATTACATGTACGTGTTGAGGACGACGTGCCTTACACCATGATATCAACCGGGACGCGCTATGATTCTTAATTTGGAAATTATAGCCATTTGGGTGAAATCGAAAAAACGTCTCAAAAGGCCTAATACGCGCCTTTTTCACCTCTAAACATAAAATTGCCATTTACTCGAAAACTACGAATTGGACAGATGAACCAATTACATGTACGTGTTGAGGACGACGTGCCTTACACCATGATATCAACCGGGACGCGCTATGATTCTTAATTTGGAAATTATAGCCATTTGGGTGAAAAACGAAAAAAACGTCTCAAAAGGCCTAATACGCGCCTTTTCACCTCTAAACATAAAATTGCCATTTACTCGAAAACTACGAATTGGACAGATGAACCAATTACATGTACGTGTTGAGGACGACGTGCCTTACACCATGATATCAACCGGGACGCGCTATCATTCTTAATTTGGAAATTATAGCCATTTGGGTGAAAAACGAAAAAAACGTCTCAAAAGGCCTAATACGCGCCTTTTTCACCTCTAAACATAAAATTGCCATTTACTCGAAAACTACGAATTGGACAGATGAACCAATTACATGTACGTGTTGAGGACGACGTGCCTTACACCATGATATCAACCGGGACGCGCTATCATTCTTAATTTGGAAATTATAGCCATTTGGGTGAAAACGAAAAAACGTCTCAAAAGGCCTAATACGCGCCTTTTTCACCTCTAAACATAAAATTGCCATTTACTCGAAAACTACGAATTGGACAGATGAACCAATTACATGTACGTGTTGAGGACGACGTGCCTTACACCATGATATCAACCGGGACGCGCTATCATTCTTAATTTGGAAATTATAGCCATTTGGGTGAAAAACGAAAAAACGTCTCAAAAGGCCTAATACGCGCCTTTTCACCTCTAAACATAAAATTGCCATTTACTCGAAAACTACGAATTGGACAGATGAACCAATTACATGTACGTGTTGAGGACGACGTGCCTTACACCATGATATCAACCGGGACGCGCTATCATTCTTAATTTGGAAATTATAGCCATTTGGGTGAAAAACGAAAAAACGTCTCAAAAGGCCTAATACGCGCCTTTTCACCTCTAAACATAAAATTGCCATTTACTCGAAAACTACGAATTGGACAGATGAACCAATTACATGTACGTGTTGAGGACGACGTGCCTTACACCATGATATCAACCGGGACGCGCTATCATTCTTAATTTGGAAATTATAGCCATTTGGGTGAAAAACGAAAAAACGTCTCAAAAGGCCTAATACGCGCCTTTTTCACCTCTAAACATAAAATTGCCATTTACTCGAAAACTACGAATTGGACAGATGAACCAATTACATGTACGTGTTGAGGACGACGTGCCTTACACCATGATATCAACCGGGACGCGCTATCATTCTTAATTTGGAAATTATAGCCATTTGGGTGAAAAACGAAAAAACGTCTCAAAAGGCCTAATACGCGCCTTTTTCACCTCTAAACATAAAATTGCCATTTACTCGAAAACTACGAATTGGACAGATGAACCAATTACATGTACGTGTTGAGGACGACGTGCCTTACACCATGATATCAACCGGGACGCGCTATCATTCTTAATTTGGAAATTATAGCCATTTGGGTGAAAAACGAAAAAAACGTCTCAAAAGGCCTAATACGCGCCTTTTTCACCTCTAAACATAAAATTGCCATTTACTCGAAAACTACGAATTGGACAGATGAACCAATTACATGTACGTGTTGAGGACGACGTGCCTTACACCATGATATCAACCGGGACGCGCTATCATTCTTAATTTGGAAATTATAGCCATTTGGGTGAAAAACGAAAAAACGTCTCAAAAGGCCTAATACGCGCCTTTTCACCTCTAAACATAAAATTGCCATTTACTCGAAAACTACGAATTGGACAGATGAACCAATTACATGTACGTGTTGAGGACGACGTGCCTTACACCATGATATCAACCGGGACGCGCTATCATTCTTAATTTGGAAATTATAGCCATTTGGGTGAAAAACGAAAAAACGTCTCAAAAGGCCTAATACGCGCCTTTTCACCTCTAAACATAAAATTGCCATTTACTCGAAAACTACGAATTGGACAGATGAACCAATTACATGTACGTGTTGAGGACGACGTGCCTTACACCATGATATCAACCGATACGCGCTATCATTCTTAATTTGGAAATTATAGCCATTTGGGTGAAAAACGAAAAAAACGTCTCAAAAGGCCTAATACGCGCCTTTTTCACCTCTAAACATAAAATTGCCATTTACTCGAAAACTACGAATTGGACAGATGAACCAATTACATGTACGTGTTGAGGACGACGTGCCTTACACCATGATATCAACCGGGACGCGCTATCATTCTTAATTTGGAAATTATAGCCATTTGGGTGAAAAACGAAAAAACGTCTCAAAAGGCCTAATACGCGCCTTTTCACCTCTAAACATAAAATTGCCATTTACTCGAAAACTACGAATTGGACAGATGAACCAATTACATGTACGTGTTGAGGACGACGTGCCTTACACCATGATATCAACCGGGACGCGCTATCATTCTTAATTTGGAAATTATAGCCATTTGGGTGAAAAACGAAAAAACGTCTCAAAAGGCCTAATACGCGCCTTTTTCACCTCTAAACATAAAATTGCCATTTACTCGAAAACTACGAATTGGACAGATGAACCAATTACATGTACGTGTTGAGGACGACGTGCCTTACACCATGATATCAACCGGGACGCGCTATCATTCTTAATTTGGAAATTATAGCCATTTTGAAAAACGAAAAAACGTCTCAAAAGGCCTAATACGCGCCTTTTTCACCTCTAAACATAAAATTGCCATTTACTCGAAAACTACGAATTGGACAGATGAACCAATTACATGTACGTGTTGAGGACGACGTGCCTTACACCATGATATCAACCGGGACGCGCTATCATTCTTAATTTGGAAATTATAGCCATTTGGGTGAAAAACGAAAAAACGTCTCAAAAGGCCTAATACGCGCCTTTTTCACCTCTAAACATAAAATTGCCATTTACTCGAAAACTACGAATTGGACAGATGAACCAATTACATGTACGTGTTGAGGACGACGTGCCTTACACCATGATATCAACCGGGACGCGCTATCATTCTTAATTTGGAAATTATAGCCATTTGGGTGAAAAACGAAAAAACGTCTCAAAAGGCCTAATACGCGCCTTTTTCACCTCTAAACATAAAATTGCCATTTACTCGAAAACTACGAATTGGACAGATGAACCAATTACATGTACGTGTTGAGGACGACGTGCCTTACACCATGATATCAACCGGGACGCGCTATCATTCTTAATTTGGAAATTATAGCCATTTGGGTGAAAAACGAAAAAACGTCTCAAAAGGCCTAATACGCGCCTTTTTCACCTCTAAACATAAAATTGCCATTTACTCGAAAACTACGAATTGGACAGATGAACCAATTACATGTACGTGTTGAGGACGACGTGCCTTACACCATGATATCAACCGGGACGCGCTATCATTCTTAATTTGGAAATTATAGCCATTTGGGTGAAAAACGAAAAAACGTCTCAAAAGGCCTAATACGCGCCTTTTTCACCTCTAAACATAAAATTGCCATTTACTCGAAAACTACGAATTGGACAGATGAACCAATTACATGTACGTGTTGAGGACGACGTGCCTTACACCATGATATCAACCGGGACGCGCTATCATTCTTAATTTGGAAATTATAGCCATTTGGGTGAAAAACGAAAAAAACGTCTCAAAAGGCCTAATACGCGCCTTTTTCACCTCTAAACATAAAATTGCCATTTACTCGAAAACTACGAATTGGACAGATGAACCAATTACATGTACGTGTTGAGGACGACGTGCCTTACACCATGATATCAACCGGGACGCGCTATCATTCTTAATTTGGAAATTATAGCCATTTGGGTGAAAAACGAAAAAACGTCTCAAAAGGCCTAATACGCGCCTTTTCACCTCTAAACATAAAATTGCCATTTACTCGAAAACTACGAATTGGACAGATGAACCAATTACATGTACGTGTTGAGGACGACGTGCCTTACACCATGATATCAACCGGGACGCGCTATCATTCTTAATTTGGAAATTATAGCCATTTGGGTGAAAAACGAAAAAACGTCTCAAAAGGCCTAATACGCGCCTTTTTCACCTCTAAACATAAAATTGCCATTTACTCGAAAACTACGAATTGGACAGATGAACCAATTACATGTACGTGTTGAGGACGACGTGCCTTACACCATGATATCAACCGGGACGCGCTATCATTCTTAATTTGGAAATTATAGCCATTTGGGTGAAAAACGAAAAAACGTCTCAAAAGGCCTAATACGCGCCTTTTTCACCTCTAAACATAAAATTGCCATTTACTCGAAAACTACGAATTGGACAGATGAACCAATTACATGTACGTGTTGAGGACGACGTGCCTTACACCATGATATCAACCGGGACGCGCTATCATTCTTAATTTGGAAATTATAGCCATTTGGGTGAAAAACGAAAAAACGTCTCAAAAGGCCTAATACGCGCCTTTTTCACCTCTAAACATAAAATTGCCATTTACTCGAAAACTACGAATTGGACAGATGAACCAATTACATGTACGTGTTGAGGACGACGTGCCTTACACCATGATATCAACCGGGACGCGCTATCATTCTTAATTTGGAAATTATAGCCATTTGGGTGAAAAACGAAAAAACGTCTCAAAAGGCCTAATACGCGCCTTTTTCACCTCTAAACATAAAATTGCCATTTACTCGAAAACTACGAATTGGACAGATGAACCAATTACATGTACGTGTTGAGGACGACGTGCCTTACACCATGATATCAACCGGGACGCGCTATGATTCTTAATTTGGAAATTATAGCCATTTGGGTGAAAAACGAAAAAAACGTCTCAAAAGGCCTAATACGCGCCTTTTCACCTCTAAACATAAAATTGCCATTTACTCGAAAACTACGAATTGGACAGATGAACCAATTACATGTACGTGTTGAGGACGACGTGCCTTACACCATGATATCAACCGGGACGCGCTATGATTCTTAATTTGGAAATTATAGCCATTTGGGTGAAAAACGAAAAAAACGTCTCAAAAGGCCTAATACGCGCCTATTTCACCTCTAAACATAAAATTGCCATTTACTCGAAAACTACGAATTGGACAGATGAACCAATTACATGTACGTGTTGAGGACGACGTGCCTTACACCATGATATCAACCGGGACGCGCTATGATTCTTAATTTGGAAATTATAGCCATTTGGGTGAAAAACGAAAAAAACGTCTCAAAAGGCCTAATACGCGCCTATTTCACCTCTTAACATAAAATTGCCATTTACTCGAAAACTACGAATTGGACAGATGAACCAATTACATGTACGTGTTGAGGACGACGTGCCTTACACCATGATATCAACCGGGACGCGCTATGATTCTTAATTTGGAAATTATAGCCATTTGGGTGAAAAACGAAAAAAACGTCTCAAAAGGCCTAATACGCGCCTATTTCACCTCTTAACATAAAATTGCCATTTACTCGAAAACTACGAATTGGACAGATGAACCAATTACATGTACGTGTTGAGGACGACGTGCCTTACACCATGATATCAACCGGGACGCGCTATGATTCTTAATTTGGAAATTATAGCCATTTGGGTGAAAACGAAAAAACGTCTCAAAAGGCCTAATACGCGCCTATTTCACCTCTTAACATAAAATTGCCATTTACTCGAAAACTACGAATTGGACAGATGAACCAATTACATGTACGTGTTGAGGACGACGTGCCTTACACCATGATATCAACCGGGACGCGCTATGATTCTTAATTTGGAAATTATAGCCATTTGGGTGAAAAACGAAAAAAACGTCTCAAAAGGCCTAATACGCGCCTATTTCACCTCTTAACATAAAATTGCCATTTACTCGAAAACTACGAATTGGACAGATGAACCAATTACATGTACGTGTTGAGGACGACGTGCCTTACACCATGATATCAACCGGGACGCGCTATGATTCTTAATTTGGAAATTATAGCCATTTGGGTGAAAAACGAAAAAAACGTCTCAAAAGGCCTAATACGCGCCTATTTCACCTCTTAACATAAAATTGCCATTTACTCGAAAACTACGAATTGGACAGATGAACCAATTACATGTACGTGTTGAGGACGACGTGCCTTACACCATGATATCAACCGGGACGCGCTATGATTCTTAATTTGGAAATTATAGCCATTTGGGTGAAAACGAAAAAACGTCTCAAAAGGCCTAATACGCGCCTATTTCACCTCTTAACATAAAATTGCCATTTACTCGAAAACTACGAATTGGACAGATGAACCAATTACATGTACGTGTTGAGGACGACGTGCCTTACACCATGATATCAACCGGGACGCGCTATGATTCTTAATTTGGAAATTATAGCCATTTGGGTGAAAACGAAAAAACGTCTCAAAAGGCCTAATACGCGCCTATTTCACCTCTTAACATAAAATTGCCATTTACTCGAAAACTACGAATTGGACAGATGAACCAATTACATGTACGTGTTGAGGACGACGTGCCTTACACCATGATATCAACCGGGACGCGCTATGATTCTTAATTTGGAAATTATAGCCATTTGGGTGAAAACGAAAAAACGTCTCAAAAGGCCTAATACGCGCCTATTTCACCTCTTAACATAAAATTGCCATTTACTCGAAAACTACGAATTGGACAGATGAACCAATTACATGTACGTGTTGAGGACGACGTGCCTTACACCATGATATCAACCGGGACGCGCTATGATTCTTAATTTGGAAATTATAGCCATTTGGGTGAAAACGAAAAAACGTCTCAAAAGGCCTAATACGCGCCTATTTCACCTCTTAACATAAAATTGCCATTTACTCGAAAACTACGAATTGGACAGATGAACCAATTACATGTACGTGTTGAGGACGACGTGCCTTACACCATGATATCAACCGGGACGCGCTATGATTCTTAATTTGGAAATTATAGCCATTTGGGTGAAAAACGAAAAAAACGTCTCAAAAGGCCTAATACGCGCCTATTTCACCTCTTAACATAAAATTGCCATTTACTCGAAAACTACGAATTGGACAGATGAACCAATTACATGTACGTGTTGAGGACGACGTGCCTTACACCATGATATCAACCGGGACGCGCTATGATTCTTAATTTGGAAATTATAGCCATTTGGGTGAAAACGAAAAAACGTCTCAAAAGGCCTAATACGCGCCTATTTCACCTCTTAACATAAAATTGCCATTTACTCGAAAACTACGAATTGGACAGATGAACCAATTACATGTACGTGTTGAGGACGACGTGCCTTACACCATGATATCAACCGACGCGCTATGATTCTTAATTTGGAAATTATAGCCATTTGGGTGAAAAACGAAAAAAACGTCTCAAAAGGCCTAATACGCGCCTATTTCACCTCTTAACATAAAATTGCCATTTACTCGAAAACTACGAATTGGACAGATGAACCAATTACATGTACGTGTTGAGGACGACGTGCCTTACACCATGATATCAACCGGGACGCGCTATGATTCTTAATTTGGAAATTATAGCCATTTGGGTGAAAACGAAAAAACGTCTCAAAAGGCCTAATACGCGCCTATTTCACCTCTTAACATAAAATTGCCATTTACTCGAAAACTACGAATTGGACAGATGAACCAATTACATGTACGTGTTGAGGACGACGTGCCTTACACCATGATATCAACCGGGACGCGCTATGATTCTTAATTTGGAAATTATAGCCATTTGGGTGAAAACGAAAAAACGTCTCAAAAGGCCTAATACGCGCCTATTTCACCTCTTAACATAAAATTGCCATTTACTCGAAAACTACGAATTGGACAGATGAACCAATTACATGTACGTGTTGAGGACGACGTGCCTTACACCATGATATCAACCGGGACGCGCTATGATTCTTAATTTGGAAATTATAGCCATTTGGGTGAAAACGAAAAAACGTCTCAAAAGGCCTAATACGCGCCTATTTCACCTCTTAACATAAAATTGCCATTTACTCGAAAACTACGAATTGGACAGATGAACCAATTACATGTACGTGTTGAGGACGACGTGCCTTACACCATGATATCAACCGGGACGCGCTATGATTCTTAATTTGGAAATTATAGCCATTTGGGTGAAAACGAAAAAACGTCTCAAAAGGCCTAATACGCGCCTATTTCACCTCTTAACATAAAATTGCCATTTACTCGAAAACTACGAATTGGACAGATGAACCAATTACATGTACGTGTTGAGGACGACGTGCCTTACACCATGATATCAACCGGGACGCGCTATGATTCTTAATTTGGAAATTATAGCCATTTGGGTGAAAACGAAAAAACGTCTCAAAAGGCCTAATACGCGCCTATTTCACCTCTTAACATAAAATTGCCATTTACTCGAAAACTACGAATTGGACAGATGAACCAATTACATGTACGTGTTGAGGACGACGTGCCTTACACCATGATATCAACCGGGACGCGCTATGATTCTTAATTTGGAAATTATAGCCATTTGGGTGAAAACGAAAAAACGTCTCAAAAGGCCTAATACGCGCCTATTTCACCTCTTAACATAAAATTGCCATTTACTCGAAAACTACGAATTGGACAGATGAACCAATTACATGTACGTGTTGAGGACGACGTGCCTTACACCATGATATCAACCGGGACGCGCTATGATTCTTAATTTGGAAATTATAGCCATTTGGGTGAAAACGAAAAAACGTCTCAAAAGGCCTAATACGCGCCTATTTCACCTCTTAACATAAAATTGCCATTTACTCGAAAACTACGAATTGGACAGATGAACCAATTACATGTACGTGTTGAGGACGACGTGCCTTACACCATGATATCAACCGGGACGCGCTATGATTCTTAATTTGGAAATTATAGCCATTTGGGTGAAAACGAAAAAACGTCTCAAAAGGCCTAATACGCGCCTATTTCACCTCTTAACATAAAATTGCCATTTACTCGAAAACTACGAATTGGACAGATGAACCAATTACATGTACGTGTTGAGGACGACGTGCCTTACACCATGATATCAACCGGGACGCGCTATGATTCTTAATTTGGAAATTATAGCCATTTGGGTGAAAACGAAAAAACGTCTCAAAAGGCCTAATACGCGCCTATTTCACCTCTTAACATAAAATTGCCATTTACTCGAAAACTACGAATTGGACAGATGAACCAATTACATGTACGTGTTGAGGACGACGTGCCTTACACCATGATATCAACCGGGACGCGCTATGATTCTTAATTTGGAAATTATAGCCATTTGGGTGAAAACGAAAAAACGTCTCAAAAGGCCTAATACGCGCCTATTTCACCTCTTAACATAAAATTGCCATTTACTCGAAAACTACGAATTGGACAGATGAACCAATTACATGTACGTGTTGAGGACGACGTGCCTTACACCATGATATCAACCGGGACGCGCTATGATTCTTAATTTGGAAATTATAGCCATTTGGGTGAAAAACGAAAAAAACGTCTCAAAAGGCCTAATACGCGCCTATTTCACCTCTTAACATAAAATTGCCATTTACTCGAAAACTACGAATTGGACAGATGAACCAATTACATGTACGTGTTGAGGACGACGTGCCTTACACCATGATATCAACCGGGACGCGCTATGATTCTTAATTTGGAAATTATAGCCATTTGGGTGAAAACGAAAAAACGTCTCAAAAGGCCTAATACGCGCCTATTTCACCTCTTAACATAAAATTGCCATTTACTCGAAAACTACGAATTGGACAGATGAACCAATTACATGTACGTGTTGAGGACGACGTGCCTTACACCATGATATCAACCGGGACGCGCTATGATTCTTAATTTGGAAATTATAGCCATTTGGGTGAAAACGAAAAAACGTCTCAAAAGGCCTAATACGCGCCTATTTCACCTCTTAACATAAAATTGCCATTTACTCGAAAACTACGAATTGGACAGATGAACCAATTACATGTACGTGTTGAGGACGACGTGCCTTACACCATGATATCAACCGGGACGCGCTATGATTCTTAATTTGGAAATTATAGCCATTTGGGTGAAAACGAAAAAACGTCTCAAAAGGCCTAATACGCGCCTATTTCACCTCTTAACATAAAATTGCCATTTACTCGAAAACTACGAATTGGACAGATGAACCAATTACATGTACGTGTTGAGGACGACGTGCCTTACACCATGATATCAACCGGGACGCGCTATGATTCTTAATTTGGAAATTATAGCCATTTGGGTGAAAAACGAAAAAAACGTCTCAAAAGGCCTAATACGCGCCTATTTCACCTCTTAACATAAAATTGCCATTTACTCGAAAACTACGAATTGGACAGATGAACCAATTACATGTACGTGTTGAGGACGACGTGCCTTACACCATGATATCAACCGGGACGCGCTATGATTCTTAATTTGGAAATTATAGCCATTTGGGTGAAAACGAAAAAACGTCTCAAAAGGCCTAATACGCGCCTATTTCACCTCTTAACATAAAATTGCCATTTACTCGAAAACTACGAATTGGACAGATGAACCAATTACATGTACGTGTTGAGGACGACGTGCCTTACACCATGATATCAACCGGGACGCGCTATGATTCTTAATTTGGAAATTATAGCCATTTGGGTGAAAACGAAAAAACGTCTCAAAAGGCCTAATACGCGCCTATTTCACCTCTTAACATAAAATTGCCATTTACTCGAAAACTACGAATTGGACAGATGAACCAATTACATGTACGTGTTGAGGACGACGTGCCTTACACCATGATATCAACCGGGACGCGCTATGATTCTTAATTTGGAAATTATAGCCATTTGGGTGAAAAACGAAAAAAACGTCTCAAAAGGCCTAATACGCGCCTATTTCACCTCTTAACATAAAATTGCCATTTACTCGAAAACTACGAATTGGACAGATGAACCAATTACATGTACGTGTTGAGGACGACGTGCCTTACACCATGATATCAACCGGGACGCGCTATGATTCTTAATTTGGAAATTATAGCCATTTGGGTGAAAACGAAAAAACGTCTCAAAAGGCCTAATACGCGCCTATTTCACCTCTTAACATAAAATTGCCATTTACTCGAAAACTACGAATTGGACAGATGAACCAATTACATGTACGTGTTGAGGACGACGTGCCTTACACCATGATATCAACCGGGACGCGCTATGATTCTTAATTTGGAAATTATAGCCATTTGGGTGAAAACGAAAAAACGTCTCAAAAGGCCTAATACGCGCCTATTTCACCTCTTAACATAAAATTGCCATTTACTCGAAAACTACGAATTGGACAGATGAACCAATTACATGTACGTGTTGAGGACGACGTGCCTTACACCATGATATCAACCGAGACGCGCTATGATTCTTAATTTGGAAATTATAGCCATTTGGGTGAAAACGAAAAAACGTCTCAAAAGGCCTAATACGCGCCTATTTCACCTCTTAACATAAAATTGCCATTTACTCGAAAACTACGAATTGGACAGATGAACCAATTACATGTACGTGTTGAGGACGACGTGCCTTACACCATGATATCAACCGGGACGCGCTATGATTCTTAATTTGGAAATTATAGCCATTTGGGTGAAAAACGAAAAAAACGTCTCAAAAGGCCTAATACGCGCCTATTTCACCTCTTAACATAAAATTGCCATTTACTCGAAAACTACGAATTGGACAGATGAACCAATTACATGTACGTGTTGAGGACGACGTGCCTTACACCATGATATCAACCGGGACGCGCTATGATTCTTAATTTGGAAATTATAGCCATTTGGGTGAAAAACGAAAAAAACGTCTCAAAAGGCCTAATACGCGCCTATTTCACCTCTTAACATAAAATTGCCATTTACTCGAAAACTACGAATTGGACAGATGAACCAATTACATGTACGTGTTGAGGACGACGTGCCTTACACCATGATATCAACCGGGACGCGCTATGATTCTTAATTTGGAAATTATAGCCATTTGGGTGAAAACGAAAAAACGTCTCAAAAGGCCTAATACGCGCCTATTTCACCTCTTAACATAAAATTGCCATTTACTCGAAAACTACGAATTGGACAGATGAACCAATTACATGTACGTGTTGAGGACGACGTGCCTTACACCATGATATCAACCGGGACGCGCTATGATTCTTAATTTGGAAATTATAGCCATTTGGGTGAAAAACGAAAAAAACGTCTCAAAAGGCCTAATACGCGCCTATTTCACCTCTTAACATAAAATTGCCATTTACTCGAAAACTACGAATTGGACAGATGAACCAATTACATGTACGTGTTGAGGACGACGTGCCTTACACCATGATATCAACCGGGACGCGCTATGATTCTTAATTTGGAAATTATAGCCATTTGGGTGAAAACGAAAAAAACGTCTCAAAAGGCCTAATACGCGCCTATTTCACCTCTTAACATAAAATTGCCATTTACTCGAAAACTACGAATTGGACAGATGAACCAATTACATGTACGTGTTGAGGACGACGTGCCTTACACCATGATATCAACCGGGACGCGCTATGATTCTTAATTTGGAAATTATAGCCATTTGGGTGAAAAACGAAAAAAACGTCTCAAAAGGCCTAATACGCGCCTATTTCACCTCTTAACATAAAATTGCCATTTACTCGAAAACTACGAATTGGACAGATGAACCAATTACATGTACGTGTTGAGGACGACGTGCCTTACACCATGATATCAACCGGGACGCGCTATGATTCTTAATTTGGAAATTATAGCCATTTGGGTGAAAACGAAAAAACGTCTCAAAAGGCCTAATACGCGCCTATTTCACCTCTTAACATAAAATTGCCATTTACTCGAAAACTACGAATTGGACAGATGAACCAATTACATGTACGTGTTGAGGACGACGTGCCTTACACCATGATATCAACCGGGACGCGCTATGATTCTTAATTTGGAAATTATAGCCATTTGGGTGAAAAACGAAAAAAACGTCTCAAAAGGCCTAATACGCGCCTATTTCACCTCTTAACATAAAATTGCCATTTACTCGAAAACTACGAATTGGACAGATGAACCAATTACATGTACGTGTTGAGGACGACGTGCCTTACACCATGATATCAACCGGGACGCGCTATGATTCTTAATTTGGAAATTATAGCCATTTGGGTGAAAACGAAAAAACGTCTCAAAAGGCCTAATACGCGCCTATTTCACCTCTTAACATAAAATTGCCATTTACTCGAAAACTACGAATTGGACAGATGAACCAATTACATGTACGTGTTGAGGACGACGTGCCTTACACCATGATATCAACCGGGACGCGCTATGATTCTTAATTTGGAAATTATAGCCATTTGGGTGAAAACGAAAAAACGTCTCAAAAGGCCTAATACGCGCCTATTTCACCTCTTAACATAAAATTGCCATTTACTCGAAAACTACGAATTGGACAGATGAACCAATTACATGTACGTGTTGAGGACGACGTGCCTTACACCATGATATCAACCGAGGCGCTATGATTCTTAATTTGGAAATTATAGCCATTTGGGTGAAAACGAAAAAACGTCTCAAAAGGCCTAATACGCGCCTATTTCACCTCTTAACATAAAATTGCCATTTACTCGAAAACTACGAATTGGACAGATGAACCAATTACATGTACGTGTTGAGGACGACGTGCCTTACACCATGATATCAACCGGGACGCGCTATGATTCTTAATTTGGAAATTATAGCCATTTGGGTGAAAAACGAAAAAAACGTCTCAAAAGGCCTAATACGCGCCTATTTCACCTCTTAACATAAAATTGCCATTTACTCGAAAACTACGAATTGGACAGATGAACCAATTACATGTACGTGTTGAGGACGACGTGCCTTACACCATGATATCAACCGGGACGCGCTATGATTCTTAATTTGGAAATTATAGCCATTTGGGTGAAAACGAAAAAACGTCTCAAAAGGCCTAATACGCGCCTATTTCACCTCTTAACATAAAATTGCCATTTACTCGAAAACTACGAATTGGACAGATGAACCAATTACATGTACGTGTTGAGGACGACGTGCCTTACACCATGATATCAACCGGGACGCGCTATGATTCTTAATTTGGAAATTATAGCCATTTGGGTGAAAAACGAAAAAAACGTCTCAAAAGGCCTAATACGCGCCTATTTCACCTCTTAACATAAAATTGCCATTTACTCGAAAACTACGAATTGGACAGATGAACCAATTACATGTACGTGTTGAGGACGACGTGCCTTACACCATGATATCAACCGGGACGCGCTATGATTCTTAATTTGGAAATTATAGCCATTTGGGTGAAAAACGAAAAAAACGTCTCAAAAGGCCTAATACGCGCCTATTTCACCTCTTAACATAAAATTGCCATTTACTCGAAAACTACGAATTGGACAGATGAACCAATTACATGTACGTGTTGAGGACGACGTGCCTTACACCATGATATCAACCGGGACGCGCTATGATTCTTAATTTGGAAATTATAGCCATTTGGGTGAAAAACGAAAAAAACGTCTCAAAAGGCCTAATACGCGCCTATTTCACCTCTTAACATAAAATTGCCATTTACTCGAAAACTACGAATTGGACAGATGAACCAATTACATGTACGTGTTGAGGACGACGTGCCTTACACCATGATATCAACCGGGACGCGCTATGATTCTTAATTTGGAAATTATAGCCATTTGGGTGAAAACGAAAAAACGTCTCAAAAGGCCTAATACGCGCCTATTTCACCTCTTAACATAAAATTGCCATTTACTCGAAAACTACGAATTGGACAGATGAACCAATTACATGTACGTGTTGAGGACGACGTGCCTTACACCATGATATCAACCGGGACGCGCTATGATTCTTAATTTGGAAATTATAGCCATTTGGGTGAAAACGAAAAAACGTCTCAAAAGGCCTAATACGCGCCTATTTCACCTCTTAACATAAAATTGCCATTTACTCGAAAACTACGAATTGGACAGATGAACCAATTACATGTACGTGTTGAGGACGACGTGCCTTACACCATGATATCAACCGAGACGCGCTATGATTCTTAATTTGGAAATTATAGCCATTTGGGTGAAAACGAAAAAACGTCTCAAAAGGCCTAATACGCGCCTATTTCACCTCTTAACATAAAATTGCCATTTACTCGAAAACTACGAATTGGACAGATGAACCAATTACATGTACGTGTTGAGGACGACGTGCCTTACACCATGATATCAACCGGGACGCGCTATGATTCTTAATTTGGAAATTATAGCCATTTGGGTGAAAAACGAAAAAAACGTCTCAAAAGGCCTAATACGCGCCTATTTCACCTCTTAACATAAAATTGCCATTTACTCGAAAACTACGAATTGGACAGATGAACCAATTACATGTACGTGTTGAGGACGACGTGCCTTACACCATGATATCAACCGGGACGCGCTATGATTCTTAATTTGGAAATTATAGCCATTTGGGTGAAAACGAAAAAACGTCTCAAAAGGCCTAATACGCGCCTATTTCACCTCTTAACATAAAATTGCCATTTACTCGAAAACTACGAATTGGACAGATGAACCAATTACATGTACGTGTTGAGGACGACGTGCCTTACACCATGATATCAACCGGGACGCGCTATGATTCTTAATTTGGAAATTATAGCCATTTGGGTGAAAACGAAAAAAACGTCTCAAAAGGCCTAATACGCGCCTATTTCACCTCTTAACATAAAATTGCCATTTACTCGAAAACTACGAATTGGACAGATGAACCAATTACATGTACGTGTTGAGGACGACGTGCCTTACACCATGATATCAACCGGGACGCGCTATGATTCTTAATTTGGAAATTATAGCCATTTGGGTGAAAACGAAAAAACGTCTCAAAAGGCCTAATACGCGCCTATTTCACCTCTTAACATAAAATTGCCATTTACTCGAAAACTACGAATTGGACAGATGAACCAATTACATGTACGTGTTGAGGACGACGTGCCTTACACCATGATATCAACCGGGACGCGCTATGATTCTTAATTTGGAAATTATAGCCATTTGGGTGAAAACGAAAAAACGTCTCAAAAGGCCTAATACGCGCCTATTTCACCTCTTAACATAAAATTGCCATTTACTCGAAAACTACGAATTGGACAGATGAACCAATTACATGTACGTGTTGAGGACGACGTGCCTTACACCATGATATCAACCGGGACGCGCTATGATTCTTAATTTGGAAATTATAGCCATTTGGGTGAAAACGAAAAAACGTCTCAAAAGGCCTAATACGCGCCTATTTCACCTCTTAACATAAAATTGCCATTTACTCGAAAACTACGAATTGGACAGATGAACCAATTACATGTACGTGTTGAGGACGACGTGCCTTACACCATGATATCAACCGGGACGCGCTATGATTCTTAATTTGGAAATTATAGCCATTTGGGTGAAAAACGAAAAAAACGTCTCAAAAGGCCTAATACGCGCCTATTTCACCTCTTAACATAAAATTGCCATTTACTCGAAAACTACGAATTGGACAGATGAACCAATTACATGTACGTGTTGAGGACGACGTGCCTTACACCATGATATCAACCGGGACGCGCTATGATTCTTAATTTGGAAATTATAGCCATTTGGGTGAAAACGAAAAAACGTCTCAAAAGGCCTAATACGCGCCTATTTCACCTCTTAACATAAAATTGCCATTTACTCGAAAACTACGAATTGGACAGATGAACCAATTACATGTACGTGTTGAGGACGACGTGCCTTACACCATGATATCAACCGGGACGCGCTATGATTCTTAATTTGGAAATTATAGCCATTTGGGTGAAAAACGAAAAAAACGTCTCAAAAGGCCTAATACGCGCCTATTTCACCTCTTAACATAAAATTGCCATTTACTCGAAAACTACGAATTGGACAGATGAACCAATTACATGTACGTGTTGAGGACGACGTGCCTTACACCATGATATCAACCGGGACGCGCTATGATTCTTAATTTGGAAATTATAGCCATTTGGGTGAAAACGAAAAAAACGTCTCAAAAGGCCTAATACGCGCCTATTTCACCTCTTAACATAAAATTGCCATTTACTCGAAAACTACGAATTGGACAGATGAACCAATTACATGTACGTGTTGAGGACGACGTGCCTTACACCATGATATCAACCGGGACGCGCTATGATTCTTAATTTGGAAATTATAGCCATTTGGGTGAAAACGAAAAAACGTCTCAAAAGGCCTAATACGCGCCTATTTCACCTCTTAACATAAAATTGCCATTTACTCGAAAACTACGAATTGGACAGATGAACCAATTACATGTACGTGTTGAGGACGACGTGCCTTACACCATGATATCAACCGGGACGCGCTATGATTCTTAATTTGGAAATTATAGCCATTTGGGTGAAAACGAAAAAACGTCTCAAAAGGCCTAATACGCGCCTATTTCACCTCTTAACATAAAATTGCCATTTACTCGAAAACTACGAATTGGACAGATGAACCAATTACATGTACGTGTTGAGGACGACGTGCCTTACACCATGATATCAACCGGGACGCGCTATGATTCTTAATTTGGAAATTATAGCCATTTGGGTGAAAAACGAAAAAAACGTCTCAAAAGGCCTAATACGCGCCTATTTCACCTCTAAACATAAAATTGCCATTTACTCGAAAACTACGAATTGGACAGATGAACCAATTACATGTACGTGTTGAGGACGACGTGCCTTACACCATGATATCAACCGGGACGCGCTATGATTCTTAATTTGGAAATTATAGCCATTTGGGTGAAAACGAAAAAACGTCTCAAAAGGCCTAATACGCGCCTATTTCACCTCTTAACATAAAATTGCCATTTACTCGAAAACTACGAATTGGACAGATGAACCAATTACATGTACGTGTTGAGGACGACGTGCCTTACACCATGATATCAACCGGGACGCGCTATGATTCTTAATTTGGAAATTATAGCCATTTGGGTGAAAACGAAAAAACGTCTCAAAAGGCCTAATACGCGCCTATTTCACCTCTAACATAAAATTGCCATTTACTCGAAAACTACGAATTGGACAGATGAACCAATTACATGTACGTGTTGAGGACGACGTGCCTTACACCATGATATCAACCGGGACGCGCTATGATTCTTAATTTGGAAATTATAGCCATTTGGGTGAAAACGAAAAAACGTCTCAAAAGGCCTAATACGCGCCTATTTCACCTCTAAACATAAAATTGCCATTTACTCGAAAACTACGAATTGGACAGATGAACCAATTACATGTACGTGTTGAGGACGACGTGCCTTACACCATGATATCAACCGGGACGCGCTATGATTCTTAATTTGGAAATTATAGCCATTTGGGTGAAAACGAAAAAACGTCTCAAAAGGCCTAATACGCGCCTATTTCACCTCTTAACATAAAATTGCCATTTACTCGAAAACTACGAATTGGACAGATGAACCAATTACATGTACGTGTTGAGGACGACGTGCCTTACACCATGATATCAACCGGGACGCGCTATGATTCTTAATTTGGAAATTATAGCCATTTGGGTGAAAACGAAAAAACGTCTCAAAAGGCCTAATACGCGCCTATTTCACCTCTAAACATAAAATTGCCATTTACTCGAAAACTACGAATTGGACAGATGAACCAATTACATGTACGTGTTGAGGACGACGTGCCTTACACCATGATATCAACCGGGACGCGCTATGATTCTTAATTTGGAAATTATAGCCATTTGGGTGAAAAACGAAAAAAACGTCTCAAAAGGCCTAATACGCGCCTATTTCACCTCTAAACATAAAATTGCCATTTACTCGAAAACTACGAATTGGACAGATGAACCAATTACATGTACGTGTTGAGGACGACGTGCCTTACACCATGATATCAACCGGGACGCGCTATGATTCTTAATTTGGAAATTATAGCCATTTGGGTGAAAAACGAAAAAAACGTCTCAAAAGGCCTAATACGCGCCTTTTCACCTCTAAACATAAAATTGCCATTTACTCGAAAACTACGAATTGGACAGATGAACCAATTACATGTACGTGTTGAGGACGACGTGCCTTACACCATGATATCAACCGGGACGCGCTATGATTCTTAATTTGGAAATTATAGCCATTTGGGTGAAAAACGAAAAAAACGTCTCAAAAGGCCTAATACGCGCCTTTTCACCTCTAAACATAAAATTGCCATTTACTCGAAAACTACGAATGGACAGATGAACCAATTACATGTACGTGTTGAGGACGACGTGCCTTACACCATGATATCAACCGACGCGCTATCATTCTTAATTTGGAAATTATAGCCATTTGGGTGAAAAACGAAAAAACGTCTCAAAAGGCCTAATACGCGCCTATTTCACCTCTAAACATAAAATTGCCATTTACTCGAAAACTACGAATTGGACAGATGAACCAATTACATGTACGTGTTGAGGACGACGTGCCTTACACCATGATATCAACCGGGACGCGCTATGATTCTTAATTTGGAAATTATAGCCATTTGGGTGAAAAACGAAAAAACGTCTCAAAAGGCCTAATACGCGCCTTTTCACCTCTAAACATAAAATTGCCATTTACTCGAAAACTACGAATTGGACAGATGAACCAATTACATGTACGTGTTGAGGACGACGTGCCTTACACCATGATATCAACCGGGACGCGCTATGATTCTTAATTTGGAAATTATAGCCATTTGGGTGAAAAACGAAAAAAACGTCTCAAAAGGCCTAATACGCGCCTTTTTCACCTCTAAACATAAAATTGCCATTTACTCGAAAACTACGAATTGGACAGATGAACCAATTACATGTACGTGTTGAGGACGACGTGCCTTACACCATGATATCAACCGGGACGCGCTATCATTCTTAATTTGGAAATTATAGCCATTTGGGTGAAAAACGAAAAAACGTCTCAAAAGGCCTAATACGCGCCTTTTCACCTCTAAACATAAAATTGCCATTTACTCGAAAACTACGAATTGGACAGATGAACCAATTACATGTACGTGTTGAGGACGACGTGCCTTACACCATGATATCAACCGGGACGCGCTATCATTCTTAATTTGGAAATTATAGCCATTTGGGTGAAAAACGAAAAAACGTCTCAAAAGGCCTAATACGCGCCTTTTCACCTCTAAACATAAAATTGCCATTTACTCGAAAACTACGAATTGGACAGATGAACCAATTACATGTACGTGTTGAGGACGACGTGCCTTACACCATGATATCAACCGGGACGCGCTATCATTCTTAATTTGGAAATTATAGCCATTTGGGTGAAAAACGAAAAAACGTCTCAAAAGGCCTAATACGCGCCTTTTCACCTCTAAACATAAAATTGCCATTTACTCGAAAACTACGAATTGGACAGATGAACCAATTACATGTACGTGTTGAGGACGACGTGCCTTACACCATGATATCAACCGGGACGCGCTAAGATTCTTAATTTGGAAATTATAGCCATTTGGGTGAAAAACGAAAAAACGTCTCAAAAGGCCTAATACGCGCCTTTTCACCTCTAAACATAAAATTGCCATTTACTCGAAAACTACGAATTGGACAGATGAACCAATTACATGTACGTGTTGAGGACGACGTGCCTTACACCATGATATCAACCGGGACGCGCTAAGATTCTTAATTTGGAAATTATAGCCATTTGGGTGAAAAACGAAAAAATGTCTCAAAAGGCCTAATACGCGCCTTTTCACCTCTAAACATGAAATTGCCATTTACTCGAAAACTACGAATTGGACAGATGAACCAATTACATGTACGTGTTGAGGACGACGTGCCTTACACCATGATATCAACCGGGACGCGCTAAGATTCTTAATTTGGAAATTATAGCCATTTGGGTGAAAAACGAAAAAACGTCTCAAAAGGCCTAATACGCGCCTTTTCACCTCTAAACATAAAATTGCCATTTACTCGAAAACTACGAATTGGACAGATGAACCAATTACATGTACGTGTTGAGGACGACGTGCCTTACACCATGATATCAACCGGGACGCGCTATCATTCTTAATTTGGAAATTATAGCCATTTGGGTGAAAAACGAAAAAATGTCTCAAAAGGCCTAATACGCGCCTTTTCACCTCTAAACATGAAATTGCCATTTACTCGAAAACTACGAATTGGACAGATGAACCAATTACATGTACGTGTTGAGGACGACGTGCCTTACACCATGATATCAACCGGGACGCGCTAAGATTCTTAATTTGGAAATTATAGCCATTTGGGTGAAAAACGAAAAAACGTCTCAAAAGGCCTAATACGCGCCTTTTCACCTCTAAACATGAAATTGCCATTTACTCGAAAACTACGAATTGGACAGATGAACCAATTACATGTACGTGTTGAGGACGACGTGCCTTACACCATGATATCAACCGGGACGCGCTAAGATTCTTAATTTGGAAATTATAGCCATTTGGGTGAAAAACGAAAAAACGTCTCAAAAGGCCTAATACGCGCCTTTTCACCTCTAAACATGAAATTGCCATTTACTCGAAAACTACGAATTGGACAGATGAACCAATTACATGTACGTGTTGAGGACGACGTGCCTTACACCATGATATCAACCGGGACGCGCTAAGATTCTTAATTTGGAAATTATAGCCATTTGGGTGAAAAACGAAAAAACGTCTCAAAAGGCCTAATACGCGCCTTTTCACCTCTAAACATGAAATTGCCATTTACTCGAAAACTACGAATTGGACAGATGAACCAATTACATGTACGTGTTGAGGACGACGTGCCTTACACCATGATATCAACCGGGACGCGCTAAGATTCTTAATTTGGAAATTATAGCCATTTGGGTGAAAAACGAAAAAACGTCTCAAAAGGCCTAATACGCGCCTTTTCACCTCTAAACATGAAATTGCCATTTACTCGAAAACTACGAATTGGACAGATGAACCAATTACATGTACGTGTTGAGGACGACGTGCCTTACACCATGATATCAACCGGGACGCGCTAAGATTCTTAATTTGGAAATTATAGCCATTTGGGTGAAAAACCAAAAAAATGTCTCAAAAGGCCTAATACGCGCCTTTTCACCTCTAAACATGAAATTGCCATTTACTCGAAAACTACGAATTGGACAGATGAACCAATTACATGTACGTGTTGAGGACGACGTGCCTTACACCATGATATCAACCGGGACGCGCTAAGATTCTTAATTTGGAAATTATAGCCATTTGGGTGAAAAACGAAAAAACGTCTCAAAAGGCCTAATACGCGCCTTTTTCACCTCTAAACATGAAATTGCCATTTACTCGAAAACTACGAATTGGACAGATGAACCAATTACATGTACGTGTTGAGGACGACGTGCCTTACACCATGATATCAACCGGGACGCGCTAAGAGACTTAATTTGGAAATTATAGCCATTTGGGTGAAAAACGAAAAAACGTCTCAAAAGGCCTAATACGCGCCTTTTCACCTCTAAACATGAAATTGCCATTTACTCGAAAACTACGAATTGGACAGATGAACCAATTACATGTACGTGTTGAGGACGACGTGCCTTACACCATGATATCAACCGGGACGCGCTAAGATTCTTAATTTGGAAATTATAGCCATTTGGGTGAAAAACGAAAAAACGTCTCAAAAGGCCTAATACGCGCCTTTTCACCTCTAAACATGAAATTGCCATTTACTCGAAAACTACGAATTGGACAGATGAACCAATTACATGTACGTGTTGAGGACGACGTGCCTTACACCATGATATCAACCGGGACGCGCTAAGATACTTAATTTGGAAATTATAGCCATTTGGGTGAAAAACGAAAAAACGTCTCAAAAGGCCTAATACGCGCCTTTTCACCTCTAAACATGAAATTGCCATTTACTCGAAAACTACGAATTGGACAGATGAACCAATTACATGTACGTGTTGAGGACGACGTGCCTTACACCATGATATCAACCGGGACGCGCTAAGATTCTTAATTTGGAAATTATAGCCATTTGGGTGAAAAACGAAAAAAATGTCTCAAAAGGCCTAATACGCGCCTTTTCACCTCTAAACATGAAATTGCCATTTACTCGAAAACTACGAATTGGACAGATGAACCAATTACATGTACGTGTTGAGGACGACGTGCCTTACACCATGATATCAACCGGGACGCGCTAAGATTCTTAATTTGGAAATTATAGCCATTTGGGTGAAAAACCAAAAAACGTCTCAAAAGGCCTAATACGCGCCTTTTCACCTCTAAACATGAAATTGCCATTTACTCGAAAACTACGAATTGGACAGATGAACCAATTACATGTACGTGTTGAGGACGACGTGCCTTACACCATGATATCAACCGGGACGCGCTAAGATTCTTAATTTGGAAATTATAGCCATTTGGGTGAAAAACGAAAAAACGTCTCAAAAGGCCTAATACGCGCCTTTTTCACCTCTAAACATGAAATTGCCATTTACTCGAAAACTACGAATTGGACAGATGAACCAATTACATGTACGTGTTGAGGACGACGTGCCTTACACCATGATATCAACCGGGACGCGCTAAGATTCTTAATTTGGAAATTATAGCCATTTGGGTGAAAAACGAAAAAACGTCTCAAAAGGCCTAATACGCGCCTTTTCACCTCTAAACATGAAATTGCCATTTACTCGAAAACTACGAATTGGACAGATGAACCAATTACATGTACGTGTTGAGGACGACGTGCCTTACACCATGATATCAACCGGGACGCGCTAAGATTCTTAATTTGGAAATTATAGCCATTTGGGTGAAAAACGAAAAAACGTCTCAAAAGGCCTAATACGCGCCTTTTCACCTCTAAACATAAAATTGCCATTTACTCGAAAACTACGAATTGGACAGATGAACCAATTACATGTACGTGTTGAGGACGACGTGCCTTACACCATGATATCAACCGGGACGCGCTAAGATACTTAATTTGGAAATTATAGCCATTTGGGTGAAAAACGAAAAAACCGTCTCAAAAGGCCTAATACGCGCCTTTTCACCTCTAAACATAAAATTGCCATTTACTCGAAAACTACGAATTGGACAGATGAACCAATTACATGTACGTGTTGAGGACGACGTGCCTTACACCATGATATCAACCGGGACGCGCTAAGATTCTTAATTTGGAAATTATAGCCATTTGGGTGAAAAACGAAAAAAACGTCTCAAAAGGCCTAATACGCGCCTTTTCACCTCTAAACATAAAATTGCCATTTACTCGAAAACTACGAATTGGACAGATGAACCAATTACATGTACGTGTTGAGGACGACGTGCCTTACACCATGATATCAACCGGGACGCGCTATGATTCTTAATTTGGAAATTATAGCCATTTGGGTGAAAAACGAAAAAAACGTCTCAAAAGGCCTAATACGCGCCTTTTCACCTCTAAACATAAAATTGCCATTTACTCGAAAACTACGAATTGGACAGATGAACCAATTACATGTACGTGTTGAGGACGACGTGCCTTACACCATGATATCAACCGGGACGCGCTAAGATTCTTAATTTGGAAATTATAGCCATTTGGGTGAAAAACGAAAAAACGTCTCAAAAGGCCTAATACGCGCCTTTTCACCTCTAAACATAAAATTGCCATTTACTCGAAAACTACGAATTGGACAGATGAACCAATTACATGTACGTGTTGAGGACGACGTGCCTTACACCATGATATCAACCGGGACGCGCTAAGATTCTTAATTTGGAAATTATAGCCATTTGGGTGAAAAACGAAAAAACGTCTCAAAAGGCCTAATACGCGCCTTTTCACCTCTAAACATAAAATTGCCATTTACTCGAAAACTACGAATTGGACAGATGAACCAATTACATGTACGTGTTGAGGACGACGTGCCTTACACCATGATATCAACCGGGACGCGCTAAGATTCTTAATTTGGAAATTATAGCCATTTGGGTGAAAAACGAAAAAACGTCTCAAAAGGCCTAATACGCGCCTTTTCACCTCTAAACATAAAATTGCCATTTACTCGAAAACTACGAATTGGACAGATGAACCAATTACATGTACGTGTTGAGGACGACGTGCCTTACACCATGATATCAACCGGGACGCGCTAAGATTCTTAATTTGGAAATTATAGCCATTTGGGTGAAAAACGAAAAAACGGCTCAAAAGGCCTAATACGCGCCTTTTCACCTCTAAACATAAAATTGCCATTTACTCGAAAACTACGAATTGGACAGATGAACCAATTACATGTACGTGTTGAGGACGACGTGCCTTACACCATGATATCAACCGGGACGCGCTAAGATTCTTAATTTGGAAATTATAGCCATTTGGGTGAAAACGAAAAAACGTCTCAAAAGGCCTAATACGCGCCTTTTCACCTCTAAACATAAAATTGCCATTTACTCGAAAACTACGAATGGACAGATGAACCAATTACATGTACGTGTTGAGGACGACGTGCCTTACACCATGATATCAACCGGGACGCGCTATGATTCTTAATTTGGAAATTATAGCCATTTGGGTGAAAAACGAAAAAACGTCTCAAAAGGCCTAATACGCGCCTTTTCACCTCTAAACATAAAATTGCCATTTACTCGAAAACTACGAATTGGACAGATGAACCAATTACATGTACGTGTTGAGGACGACGTGCCTTACACCATGATATCAACCGGGACGCGCTATGATTCTTAATTTGGAAATTATAGCCATTTGGGTGAAAAACGAAAAAAACGTCTCAAAAGGCCTAATACGCGCCTATTTCACCTCTAAACATAAAATTGCCATTTACTCGAAAACTACGAATTGGACAGATGAACCAATTACATGTACGTGTTGAGGACGACGTGCCTTACACCATGATATCAACCGGGACGCGCTAAGATTCTTAATTTGGAAATTATAGCCATTTGGGTGAAAAACGAAAAAACGTCTCAAAAGGCCTAATACGCGCCTTTTCACCTCTAAACATAAAATTGCCATTTACTCGAAAACTACGAATTGGACAGATGAACCAATTACATGTACGTGTTGAGGACGACGTGCCTTACACCATGATATCAACCGGGACGCGCTAAGATTCTTAATTTGGAAATTATAGCCATTTGGGTGAAAAACGAAAAAACGTCTCAAAAGGCCTAATACGCGCCTTTTCACCTCTAAACATAAAATTGCCATTTACTCGAAAACTACGAATTGGACAGATGAACCAATTACATGTACGTGTTGAGGACGACGTGCCTTACACCATGATATCAACCGGGACGCGCTAAGATTCTTAATTTGGAAATTATAGCCATTTGGGTGAAAAACGAAAAAACGTCTCAAAAGGCCTAATACGCGCCTTTTCACCTCTAAACATAAAATTGCCATTTACTCGAAAACTACGAATTGGACAGATGAACCAATTACATGTACGTGTTGAGGACGACGTGCCTTACACCATGATATCAACCGGGACGCGCTAAGATTCTTAATTTGGAAATTATAGCCATTTGGGTGAAAAACGAAAAAACGTCTCAAAAGGCCTAATACGCGCCTTTTCACCTCTAAACATAAAATTGCCATTTACTCGAAAACTACGAATTGGACAGATGAACCAATTACATGTACGTGTTGAGGACGACGTGCCTTACACCATGATATCAACCGGGACGCGCTATGATTCTTAATTTGGAAATTATAGCCATTTGGGTGAAAAACGAAAAAAACGTCTCAAAAGGCCTAATACGCGCCTTTTCACCTCTAAACATAAAATTGCCATTTACTCGAAAACTACGAATTGGACAGATGAACCAATTACATGTACGTGTTGAGGACGACGTGCCTTACACCATGATATCAACCGGGACGCGCTATGATTCTTAATTTGGAAATTATAGCCATTTGGGTGAAAAACGAAAAAAACGTCTCAAAAGGCCTAATACGCGCCTTTTCACCTCTAAACATAAAATTGCCATTTACTCGAAAACTACGAATTGGACAGATGAACCAATTACATGTACGTGTTGAGGACGACGTGCCTTACACCATGATATCAACCGGGACGCGCTATCATACTTAATTTGGAAATTATAGCCATTTGGGTGAAAAACGAAAAAACGTCTCAAAAGGCCTAATACGCGCCTTTTCACCTCTAAACATAAAATTGCCATTTACTCGAAAACTACGAATTGGACAGATGAACCAATTACATGTACGTGTTGAGGACGACGTGCCTTACACCATGATATCAACCGGGACGCGCTATGATTCTTAATTTGGAAATTATAGCCATTTGGGTGAAAAACGAAAAAAACGTCTCAAAAGGCCTAATACGCGCCTTTTCACCTCTAAACATGAAATTGCCATTTACTCGAAAACTACGAATTGGACAGATGAACCAATTACATGTACGTGTTGAGGACGACGTGCCTTACACCATGATATCAACCGGGACGCGCTATCATTCTTAATTTGGAAATTATAGCCATTTGGGTGAAAAACGAAAAAACGTCTCAAAAGGCCTAATACGCGCCTTTTTCACCTCTAAACATGAAATTGCCATTTACTCGAAAACTACGAATTGGACAGATGAACCAATTACATGTACGTGTTGAGGACGACGTGCCTTACACCATGATATCAACCGGGACGCGCTATCATTCTTAATTTGGAAATTATAGCCATTTGGGTGAAAAACGAAAAAACGTCTCAAAAGGCCTAATACGCGCCTTTTTCACCTCTAAACATAAAATTGCCATTTACTCGAAAACTACGAATTGGACAGATGAACCAATTACATGTACGTGTTGAGGACGACGTGCCTTACACCATGATATCAACCGGGACGCGCTATCATTCTTAATTTGGAAATTATAGCCATTTGGGTGAAAAACGAAAAAACGTCTCAAAAGGCCTAATACGCGCCTTTTTCACCTCTAAACATAAAATTGCCATTTACTCGAAAACTACGAATTGGACAGATGAACCAATTACATGTACGTGTTGAGGACGACGTGCCTTACACCATGATATCAACCGGGACGCGCTATCATTCTTAATTTGGAAATTATAGCCATTTGGGTGAAAAACGAAAAAACGTCTCAAAAGGCCTAATACGCGCCTTTTCACCTCTAAACATAAAATTGCCATTTACTCGAAAACTACGAATTGGACAGATGAACCAATTACATGTACGTGTTGAGGACGACGTGCCTTACACCATGATATCAACCGGGACGCGCTATCATTCTTAATTTGGAAATTATAGCCATTTGGGTGAAAAACGAAAAAACGTCTCAAAAGGCCTAATACGCGCCTTTTCACCTCTAAACATAAAATTGCCATTTACTCGAAAACTACGAATGGACAGATGAACCAATTACATGTACGTGTTGAGGACGACGTGCCTTACACCATGATATCAACCGGGACGCGCTATCATTCTTAATTTGGAAATTATAGCCATTTGGGTGAAAAACGAAAAAACGTCTCAAAAGGCCTAATACGCGCCTTTTCACCTCTAAACATAAAATTGCCATTTACTCGAAAACTACGAATTGGACAGATGAACCAATTACATGTACGTGTTGAGGACGACGTGCCTTACACCATGATATCAACCGGGACGCGCTATCATTCTTAATTTGGAAATTATAGCCATTTGGGTGAAAAACGAAAAAACGTCTCAAAAGGCCTAATACGCGCCTTTTCACCTCTAAACATAAAATTGCCATTTACTCGAAAACTACGAATGGACAGATGAACCAATTACATGTACGTGTTGAGGACGACGTGCCTTACACCATGATATCAACCGGGACGCGCTATCATTCTTAATTTGGAAATTATAGCCATTTGGGTGAAAAACGAAAAAACGTCTCAAAAGGCCTAATACGCGCCTTTTCACCTCTAAACATGAAATTGCCATTTACTCGAAAACTACGAATTGGACAGATGAACCAATTACATGTACGTGTTGAGGACGACGTGCCTTACACCATGATATCAACCGGGACGCGCTATCATTCTTAATTTGGAAATTATAGCCATTTGGGTGAAAAACGAAAAAACGTCTCAAAAGGCCTAATACGCGCCTTTTCACCTCTAAACATGAAATTGCCATTTACTCGAAAACTACGAATTGGACAGATGAACCAATTACATGTACGTGTTGAGGACGACGTGCCTTACACCATGATATCAACCGGGACGCGCTATCATTCTTAATTTGGAAATTATAGCCATTTGGGTGAAAAACGAAAAAACGTCTCAAAAGGCCTAATACGCGCCTTTTCACCTCTAAACATAAAATTGCCATTTACTCGAAAACTACGAATTGGACAGATGAACCAATTACATGTACGTGTTGAGGACGACGTGCCTTACACCATGATATCAACCGGGACGCGCTATCATTCTTAATTTGGAAATTATAGCCATTTGGGTGAAAAGCGAAAAAAACGTCTCAAAAGGCCTAATACGCGCCTTTTCACCTCTAAACATAAAATTGCCATTTACTCGAAAACTACGAATTGGACAGATGAACCAATTACATGTACGTGTTGAGGACGACGTGCCTTACACCATGATATCAACCGGGACGCGCTATCATTCTTAATTTGGAAATTATAGCCATTTGGGTGAAAAACGAAAAAACGTCTCAAAAGGCCTAATACGCGCCTTTTCACCTCTAAACATAAAATTGCCATTTACTCGAAAACTACGAATTGGACAGATGAACCAATTACATGTACGTGTTGAGGACGACGTGCCTTACACCATGATATCAACCGGGACGCGCTATCATTCTTAATTTGGAAATTATAGCCATTTGGGTGAAAAACGAAAAAACGTCTCAAAAGGCCTAATACGCGCCTTTTCACCTCTAAACATAAAATTGCCATTTACTCGAAAACTACGAATTGGACAGATGAACCAATTACATGTACGTGTTGAGGACGACGTGCCTTACACCATGATATCAACCGGGACGCGCTATCATTCTTAATTTGGAAATTATAGCCATTTGGGTGAAAAACGAAAAAACGTCTCAAAAGGCCTAATACGCGCCTTTTCACCTCTAAACATGAAATTGCCATTTACTCGAAAACTACGAATTGGACAGATGAACCAATTACATGTACGTGTTGAGGACGACGTGCCTTACACCATGATATCAACCGACGCGCTATCATTCTTAATTTGGAAATTATAGCCATTTGGGTGAAAAACGAAAAAACGTCTCAAAAGGCCTAATACGCGCCTTTTTCACCTCTAAACATAAAATTGCCATTTACTCGAAAACTACGAATTGGACAGATGAACCAATTACATGTACGTGTTGAGGACGACGTGCCTTACACCATGATATCAACCGGGACGCGCTATCATTCTTAATTTGGAAATTATAGCCATTTGGGTGAAAAACGAAAAAACGTCTCAAAAGGCCTAATACGCGCCTTTTCACCTCTAAACATAAAATTGCCATTTACTCGAAAACTACGAATTGGACAGATGAACCAATTACATGTACGTGTTGAGGACGACGTGCCTTACACCATGATATCAACCGGGACGCGCTATCATTCTTAATTTGGAAATTATAGCCATTTGGGTGAAAAACGAAAAAACGTCTCAAAAGGCCTAATACGCGCCTTTTCACCTCTAAACATAAAATTGCCATTTACTCGAAAACTACGAATTGGACAGATGAACCAATTACATGTACGTGTTGAGGACGACGTGCCTTACACCATGATATCAACCGGGACGCGCTATCATTCTTAATTTGGAAATTATAGCCATTTGGGTGAAAAACGAAAAAAACGTCTCAAAAGGCCTAATACGCGCCTTTTCACCTCTAAACATAAAATTGCCATTTACTCGAAAACTACGAATTGGACAGATGAACCAATTACATGTACGTGTTGAGGACGACGTGCCTTACACCATGATATCAACCGGGACGCGCTATCATTCTTAATTTGGAAATTATAGCCATTTGGGTGAAAAACGAAAAAACGTCTCAAAAGGCCTAATACGCGCCTTTTCACCTCTAAACATGAAATTGCCATTTACTCGAAAACTACGAATTGGACAGATGAACCAATTACATGTACGTGTTGAGGACGACGTGCCTTACACCATGATATCAACCGGGACGCGCTATCATTCTTAATTTGGAAATTATAGCCATTTGGGTGAAAAACGAAAAAACGTCTCAAAAGGCCTAATACGCGCCTTTTTCACCTCTAAACATAAAATTGCCATTTACTCGAAAACTACGAATTGGACAGATGAACCAATTACATGTACGTGTTGAGGACGACGTGCCTTACACCATGATATCAACCGGGACGCGCTATCATTCTTAATTTGGAAATTATAGCCATTTGGGTGAAAAACGAAAAAACGTCTCAAAAGGCCTAATACGCGCCTTTTTCACCTCTAAACATAAAATTGCCATTTACTCGAAAACTACGAATTGGACAGATGAACCAATTACATGTACGTGTTGAGGACGACGTGCCTTACACCATGATATCAACCGGGACGCGCTATCATTCTTAATTTGGAAATTATAGCCATTTGGGTGAAAAACGAAAAAACGTCTCAAAAGGCCTAATACGCGCCTTTTCACCTCTAAACATTAAATTGCCATTTACTCGAAAACTACGAATTGGACAGATGAACCAATTACATGTACGTGTTGAGGACGACGTGCCTTACACCATGATATCAACCGGGACGCGCTATCATTCTTAATTTGGAAATTATAGCCATTTGGGTGAAAAACGAAAAAACGTCTCAAAAGGCCTAATACGCGCCTTTTCACCTCTAAACATAAAATTGCCATTTACTCGAAAACTACGAATGGACAGATGAACCAATTACATGTACGTGTTGAGGACGACGTGCCTTACACCATGATATCAACCGGGACGCGCTATCATTCTTAATTTGGAAATTATAGCCATTTGGGTGAAAAACGAAAAAACGTCTCAAAAGGCCTAATACGCGCCTTTTCACCTCTAAACATAAAATTGCCATTTACTCGAAAACTACGAATTGGACAGATGAACCAATTACATGTACGTGTTGAGGACGACGTGCCTTACACCATGATATCAACCGGGACGCGCTATCATTCTTAATTTGGAAATTATAGCCATTTGGGTGAAAAACGAAAAAACGTCTCAAAAGGCCTAATACGCGCCTTTTCACCTCTAAACATAAAATTGCCATTTACTCGAAAACTACGAATTGGACAGATGAACCAATTACATGTACGTGTTGAGGACGACGTGCCTTACACCATGATATCAACCGGGACGCGCTATCATTCTTAATTTGGAAATTATAGCCATTTGGGTGAAAAACGAAAAAACGTCTCAAAAGGCCTAATACGCGCCTTTTCACCTCTAAACATGAAATTGCCATTTACTCGAAAACTACGAATTGGACAGATGAACCAATTACATGTACGTGTTGAGGACGACGTGCCTTACACCATGATATCAACCGGGACGCGCTATCATTCTTAATTTGGAAATTATAGCCATTTGGGTGAAAAACGAAAAAACGTCTCAAAAGGCCTAATACGCGCCTTTTCACCTCTAAACATAAAATTGCCATTTACTCGAAAACTACGAATTGGACAGATGAACCAATTACATGTACGTGTTGAGGACGACGTGCCTTACACCATGATATCAACCGGGACGCGCTATCATTCTTAATTTGGAAATTATAGCCATTTGGGTGAAAAACGAAAAAACGTCTCAAAAGGCCTAATACGCGCCTTTTCACCTCTAAACATAAAATTGCCATTTACTCGAAAACTACGGTGGACAGATGAACCAATTACATGTACGTGTTGAGGACGACGTGCCTTACACCATGATATCAACCGGGACGCGCTATCATTCTTAATTTGGAAATTATAGCCATTTGGGTGAAAAGCGAAAAAACCTCTCAAAAGGCCTAATACGCGCCTTTTCACCTCTAAACATAAAATTGCCATTTACTCGAAAACTACGAATTGGACAGATGAACCAATTACATGTACGTGTTGAGGACGACGTGCCTTACACCATGATATCAACCGGGACGCGCTATCATTCTTAATTTGGAAATTATAGCCATTTGGGTGAAAAACGAAAAAAACGTCTCAAAAGGCCTAATACGCGCCTTTTTCACCTCTAAACATGAAATTGCCATTTACTCGAAAACTACGAATTGGACAGATGAACCAATTACATGTACGTGTTGAGGACGACGTGCCTTACACCATGATATCAACCGGGACGCGCTATCATCTTAATTTGGAAATTATAGCCATTTGGGTGAAAAACGAAAAAACGTCTCAAAAGGCCTAATACGCGCCTTTTTCACCTCTAAACATAAAATTGCCATTTACTCGAAAACTACGAATTGGACAGATGAACCAATTACATGTACGTGTTGAGGACGACGTGCCTTACACCATGATATCAACCGGGACGCGCTATCATTCTTAATTTGGAAATTATAGCCATTTGGGTGAAAAACGAAAAAACGTCTCAAAAGGCCTAATACGCGCCTTTTTCACCTCTAAACATAAAATTGCCATTTACTCGAAAACTACGAATTGGACAGATGAACCAATTACATGTACGTGTTGAGGACGACGTGCCTTACACCATGATATCAACCGGGACGCGCTATCATTCTTAATTTGGAAATTATAGCCATTTGGGTGAAAAGCGAAAAAACCTTTTCATAAGGCCTAATACGCGCCTTTTCACCTCTAAACATAAAATTGCCATTTACTCGAAAACTACGAATTGGACAGATGAACCAATTACATGTACGTGTTGAGGACGACGTGCCTTACACCATGATATCAACCGAGACGCGCTATGATTCTTAATTTGGAAATTATAGCCATTTGGGTGAAAAACGAAAAAACGTCTCAAAAGGCCTAATACGCGCCTTTTCACCTCTAAACATAAAATTGCCATTTACTCGAAAACTACGAATTGGACAGATGAACCAATTACATGTACGTGTTGAGGACGACGTGCCTTACACCATGATATCAACCGGGACGCGCTATGATTCTTAATTTGGAAATTATAGCCATTTGGGTGAAAAACGAAAAAACGTCTCAAAAGGCCTAATACGCGCCTTTTTCACCTCTAAACATAAAATTGCCATTTACTCGAAAACTACGAATTGGACAGATGAACCAATTACATGTACGTGTTGAGGACGACGTGCCTTACACCATGATATCAACCGGGACGCGCTATCATTCTTAATTTGGAAATTATAGCCATTTGGGTGAAAACGAAAAAACGTCTCAAAAGGCCTAATACGCGCCTTTTTCACCTCTAAACATAAAATTGCCATTTACTCGAAAACTACGAATTGGACAGATGAACCAATTACATGTACGTGTTGAGGACGACGTGCCTTACACCATGATATCAACCGACGCGCTAAGATTCTTAATTTGGAAATTATAGCCATTTGGGTGAAAAACGAAAAAACGTCTCAAAAGGCCTAATACGCGCCTTTTCACCTCTAAACATAAAATTGCCATTTACTCGAAAACTACGAATTGGACAGATGAACCAATTACATGTACGTGTTGAGGACGACGTGCCTTACACCATGATATCAACCCGCGGCTATGATACTTAATTTGGAAATTATAGCCATTTGGGTGAAAAACGAAAAAACGTCTCAAAAGGCCTAATACGCGCCTTTTACACCTCCAAACATAAAATTGCCATTTACTCGAAAACTACGAATTGGACAGATGAACCAATTACATGTACGTGTTGAGGACGACGTGCCTTACACCATGATATCATCCGGACGCGTGATACTTAATTTGGAAATTATAGCCATTAATGAAAACAACGAAAAACGTCTCAAAAGGCCTAATACGCGCCTTTATCACCTCTAAACATGAAATTGCCATTTACTCGAAAACTAAAGATGGACAGATGAACCAATTACATGTACGTGTTGAGGACGACGTGCCTTACACCATGATATCAACCGGGACGCTATGATTCTTAATTTGGAAATTATAGCCATTTGGGTGAAAAACGAAAAAACGTCTCAAAAGGCCTAATACGCGCCTTTTCACCTCTAAACATAAAATTGCCATTTACTCGAAAACTACGAATTGGACAGATGAACCAATTACATGTACGTGTTGAGGACGAATTGCCTTACACCATGATATCAACCGGGACGCGCTCTTTTCACCTCTAAACAAAATTGCAATTAAACTACATTACAGATGAATTACATGTACGTGTTGAGGACGACGTGCCTTACACCAATATCGCGCTTTTTCACCTTAAACATATAGCCATTTACTCGAAAAACTAAAATTCAACAGCCTGAACCACGCGCCATGTACGTGTTGAGGACGATTGCCATTTACTCGAAAACTACGAATGGACAGATGAACCAATTACATGTACGTGTTGAGGACGACGTGCCTTACACCATGATATCAACCGGGACGCGCTATCATTCTTAATTTGGAAATTATAGCCATTTGGGTGAAAAACGAAAAAATGTCTCAAAAGGCCTAATACGCGCCTTTTCACCTCTAAACATGAAATTGCCATTTACTCGAAAACTACGAATTGGACAGATGAACCAATTACATGTACGTGTTGAGGACGACGTGCCTTACACCATGATATCAACCGGGACGCGCTATCATTCTTAATTTGGAAATTATAGCCATTTGGGTGAAAAACGAAAAAATGTCTCAAAAGGCCTAATACGCGCCTTTTCACCTCTAAACATGAAATTGCCATTTACTCGAAAACTACGAATTGGACAGATGAACCAATTACATGTACGTGTTGAGGACGACGTGCCTTACACCATGATATCAACCGGGACGCGCTATCATTCTTAATTTGGAAATTATAGCCATTTGGGTGAAAAACGAAAAAACGTCTCAAAAGGCCTAATACGCGCCTTTTCACCTCTAAACATGAAATTGCCATTTACTCGAAAACTACGAATTGGACAGATGAACCAATTACATGTACGTGTTGAGGACGACGTGCCTTACACCATGATATCAACCGGGACGCGCTATCATTCTTAATTTGGAAATTATAGCCATTTGGGTGAAAAACGAAAAAACGTCTCAAAAGGCGTAATAGGGGCCTTTTCACCTCTAAACATGAAATTGCCATTTACTCGAAAACTACGAATTGGACAGATGAACCAATTACATGTACGTGTTGAGGACGACGTGCCTTACACCATGATATCAACCGGGACGCGCTATCATTCTTAATTTGGAAATTATAGCCATTTGGGTGAAAAACGAAAAAACCTTTCAAAAGGCCTAATACGCGCCTTTTCACCTCTAAACATAAAATTGCCATTTACTCGAAAACTACGAATTGGACAGATGAACCAATTACATGTACGTGTTGAGGACGACGTGCCTTACACCATGATATCAACCGGGACGCGCTATCATTCTTAATTTGGAAATTATAGCCATTTGGGTGAAAAACGAAAAAACGTCTCAAAAGGCCTAATACGCGCCTTTTTCACCTCTAAACATGAAATTGCCATTTACTCGAAAACTACGAATTGGACAGATGAACCAATTACATGTACGTGTTGAGGACGACGTGCCTTACACCATGATATCAACCGGGACGCGCTATCATTCTTAATTTGGAAATTATAGCCATTTGGGTGAAAAACGAAAAAATGTCTCAAAAGGCCTAATACGCGCCTTTTCACCTCTAAACATGAAATTGCCATTTACTCGAAAACTACGAATTGGACAGATGAACCAATTACATGTACGTGTTGAGGACGACGTGCCTTACACCATGATATCAACCGGGACGCGCTATCATTCTTAATTTGGAAATTATAGCCATTTGGGTGAAAAACGAAAAAACGTCTCAAAAGGCCTAATACGCGCCTTTTCACCTCTAAACATAAAATTGCCATTTACTCGAAAACTACGAATTGGACAGATGAACCAATTACATGTACGTGTTGAGGACGACGTGCCTTACACCATGATATCAACCGGGACGCGCTATCATTCTTAATTTGGAAATTATAGCCATTTGGGTGAAAAACGAAAAAACGTCTCAAAAGGCCTAATACGCGCCTTTTCACCTCTAAACATAAAATTGCCATTTACTCGAAAACTACGAATTGGACAGATGAACCAATTACATGTACGTGTTGAGGACGACGTGCCTTACACCATGATATCAACCGGGACGCGCTATCATTCTTAATTTGGAAATTATAGCCATTTGGGTGAAAAACGAAAAAACGTCTCAAAAGGCCTAATACGCGCCTTTTTCACCTCTAAACATAAAATTGCCATTTACTCGAAAACTACGAATTGGACAGATGAACCAATTACATGTACGTGTTGAGGACGACGTGCCTTACACCATGATATCAACCGGGACGCGCTATCATTCTTAATTTGGAAATTATAGCCATTTGGGTGAAAAACGAAAAAACGTCTCAAAAGGCCTAATACGCGCCTTTTTCACCTCTAAACATAAAATTGCCATTTACTCGAAAACTACGAATTGGACAGATGAACCAATTACATGTACGTGTTGAGGACGACGTGCCTTACACCATGATATCAACCGGGACGCGCTATCATTCTTAATTTGGAAATTATAGCCATTTGGGTGAAAAACGAAAAAACGTCTCAAAAGGCCTAATACGCGCCTTTTTCACCTCTAAACATAAAATTGCCATTTACTCGAAAACTACGAATTGGACAGATGAACCAATTACATGTACGTGTTGAGGACGACGTGCCTTACACCATGATATCAACCGGGACGCGCTATCATTCTTAATTTGGAAATTATAGCCATTTGGGTGAAAAACGAAAAAACGTCTCAAAAGGCCTAATACGCGCCTTTTCACCTCTAAACATAAAATTGCCATTTACTCGAAAACTACGAATTGGACAGATGAACCAATTACATGTACGTGTTGAGGACGACGTGCCTTACACCATGATATCAACCGGGACGCGCTATCATTCTTAATTTGGAAATTATAGCCATTTGGGTGAAAAACGAAAAAACGTCTCAAAAGGCCTAATACGCGCCTTTTTCACCTCTAAACATAAAATTGCCATTTACTCGAAAACTACGAATTGGACAGATGAACCAATTACATGTACGTGTTGAGGACGACGTGCCTTACACCATGATATCAACCGGGACGCGCTATCATTCTTAATTTGGAAATTATAGCCATTTGGGTGAAAAACGAAAAAACGTCTCAAAAGGCCTAATACGCGCCTTTTCACCTCTAAACATAAAATTGCCATTTACTCGAAAACTACGAATTGGACAGATGAACCAATTACATGTACGTGTTGAGGACGACGTGCCTTACACCATGATATCAACCGGGACGCGCTATCATTCTTAATTTGGAAATTATAGCCATTTGGGTGAAAAACGAAAAAACGTCTCAAAAGGCCTAATACGCGCCTTTTTCACCTCTAAACATAAAATTGCCATTTACTCGAAAACTACGAATTGGACAGATGAACCAATTACATGTACGTGTTGAGGACGACGTGCCTTACACCATGATATCAACCGGGACGCGCTATCATTCTTAATTTGGAAATTATAGCCATTTGGGTGAAAAACGAAAAAACGTCTCAAAAGGCCTAATACGCGCCTTTTTCACCTCTAAACATGAAATTGCCATTTACTCGAAAACTACGAATTGGACAGATGAACCAATTACATGTACGTGTTGAGGACGACGTGCCTTACACCATGATATCAACCGGGACGCGCTATCATTCTTAATTTGGAAATTATAGCCATTTGGGTGAAAAACGAAAAAACGTCTCAAAAGGCCTAATACGCGCCTTTTCACCTCTAAACATAAAATTGCCATTTACTCGAAAACTACGAATTGGACAGATGAACCAATTACATGTACGTGTTGAGGACGACGTGCCTTACACCATGATATCAACCGGGACGCGCTATCATTCTTAATTTGGAAATTATAGCCATTTGGGTGAAAAACGAAAAAACGTCTCAAAAGGCCTAATACGCGCCTTTTTCACCTCTAAACATAAAATTGCCATTTACTCGAAAACTACGAATTGGACAGATGAACCAATTACATGTACGTGTTGAGGACGACGTGCCTTACACCATGATATCAACCGGGACGCGCTATCATTCTTAATTTGGAAATTATAGCCATTTGGGTGAAAAACGAAAAAACGTCTCAAAAGGCCTAATACGCGCCTTTTCACCTCTAAACATGAAATTGCCATTTACTCGAAAACTACGAATGGACAGATGAACCAATTACATGTACGTGTTGAGGACGACGTGCCTTACACCATGATATCAACCGGGACGCGCTATCATTCTTAATTTGGAAATTATAGCCATTTGGGTGAAAAACGAAAAAACGTCTCAAAAGGCCTAATACGCGCCTTTTTCACCTCTAAACATAAAATTGCCATTTACTCGAAAACTACGAATTGGACAGATGAACCAATTACATGTACGTGTTGAGGACGACGTGCCTTACACCATGATATCAACCGGGACGCGCTATCATTCTTAATTTGGAAATTATAGCCATTTGGGTGAAAAACGAAAAAACGTCTCAAAAGGCCTAATACGCGCCTTTTTCACCTCTAAACATAAAATTGCCATTTACTCGAAAACTACGAATTGGACAGATGAACCAATTACATGTACGTGTTGAGGACGACGTGCCTTACACCATGATATCAACCGGGACGCGCTATCATTCTTAATTTGGAAATTATAGCCATTTGGGTGAAAAACGAAAAAACGTCTCAAAAGGCCTAATACGCGCCTTTTTCACCTCTAAACATGAAATTGCCATTTACTCGAAAACTACGAATTGGACAGATGAACCAATTACATGTACGTGTTGAGGACGACGTGCCTTACACCATGATATCAACCGGGACGCGCTATCATTCTTAATTTGGAAATTATAGCCATTTGGGTGAAAAACGAAAAAAACGTCTCAAAAGGCCTAATACGCGCCTTTTTCACCTCTAAACATGAAATTGCCATTTACTCGAAAACTACGAATTGGACAGATGAACCAATTACATGTACGTGTTGAGGACGACGTGCCTTACACCATGATATCAACCGGGACGCGCTATCATTCTTAATTTGGAAATTATAGCCATTTGGGTGAAAAACGAAAAAACGTCTCAAAAGGCCTAATACGCGCCTTTTCACCTCTAAACATAAAATTGCCATTTACTCGAAAACTACGAATTGGACAGATGAACCAATTACATGTACGTGTTGAGGACGACGTGCCTTACACCATGATATCAACCGGGACGCGCTATCATTCTTAATTTGGAAATTATAGCCATTTGGGTGAAAAACGAAAAAAACGTCTCAAAAGGCCTAATACGCGCCTTTTTCACCTCTAAACATAAAATTGCCATTTACTCGAAAACTACGAATTGGACAGATGAACCAATTACATGTACGTGTTGAGGACGACGTGCCTTACACCATGATATCAACCGGGACGCGCTATCATTCTTAATTTGGAAATTATAGCCATTTGGGTGAAAAACGAAAAAACGTCTCAAAAGGCCTAATACGCGCCTTTTTCACCTCTAAACATAAAATTGCCATTTACTCGAAAACTACGAATTGGACAGATGAACCAATTACATGTACGTGTTGAGGACGACGTGCCTTACACCATGATATCAACCGGGACGCGCTATCATTCTTAATTTGGAAATTATAGCCATTTGGGTGAAAAACGAAAAAACGTCTCAAAAGGCCTAATACGCGCCTTTTCACCTCTAAACATAAAATTGCCATTTACTCGAAAACTACGAATGGACAGATGAACCAATTACATGTACGTGTTGAGGACGACGTGCCTTACACCATGATATCAACCGGGACGCGCTATCATTCTTAATTTGGAAATTATAGCCATTTGGGTGAAAAACGAAAAAAACGTCTCAAAAGGCCTAATACGCGCCTTTTTCACCTCTAAACATGAAATTGCCATTTACTCGAAAACTACGAATTGGACAGATGAACCAATTACATGTACGTGTTGAGGACGACGTGCCTTACACCATGATATCAACCGGGACGCGCTATCATTCTTAATTTGGAAATTATAGCCATTTGGGTGAAAAACGAAAAAACGTCTCAAAAGGCCTAATACGCGCCTTTTCACCTCTAAACATAAAATTGCCATTTACTCGAAAACTACGAATTGGACAGATGAACCAATTACATGTACGTGTTGAGGACGACGTGCCTTACACCATGATATCAACCGGGACGCGCTATCATTCTTAATTTGGAAATTATAGCCATTTGGGTGAAAAACGAAAAAAACGTCTCAAAAGGCCTAATACGCGCCTTTTTCACCTCTAAACATGAAATTGCCATTTACTCGAAAACTACGAATTGGACAGATGAACCAATTACATGTACGTGTTGAGGACGACGTGCCTTACACCATGATATCAACCGGGACGCGCTATCATTCTTAATTTGGAAATTATAGCCATTTGGGTGAAAAACGAAAAAACGTCTCAAAAGGCCTAATACGCGCCTTTTCACCTCTAAACATAAAATTGCCATTTACTCGAAAACTACGAATTGGACAGATGAACCAATTACATGTACGTGTTGAGGACGACGTGCCTTACACCATGATATCAACCGGGACGCGCTATCATTCTTAATTTGGAAATTATAGCCATTTGGGTGAAAAACGAAAAAACGTCTCAAAAGGCCTAATACGCGCCTTTTTCACCTCTAAACATAAAATTGCCATTTACTCGAAAACTACGAATTGGACAGATGAACCAATTACATGTACGTGTTGAGGACGACGTGCCTTACACCATGATATCAACCGGGACGCGCTATCATTCTTAATTTGGAAATTATAGCCATTTGGGTGAAAAACGAAAAAACGTCTCAAAAGGCCTAATACGCGCCTTTTCACCTCTAAACATGAAATTGCCATTTACTCGAAAACTACGAATTGGACAGATGAACCAATTACATGTACGTGTTGAGGACGACGTGCCTTACACCATGATATCAACCGGGACGCGCTATCATTCTTAATTTGGAAATTATAGCCATTTGGGTGAAAAACGAAAAAACGTCTCAAAAGGCCTAATACGCGCCTTTTCACCTCTAAACATAAAATTGCCATTTACTCGAAAACTACGAATTGGACAGATGAACCAATTACATGTACGTGTTGAGGACGACGTGCCTTACACCATGATATCAACCGGGACGCGCTATCATTCTTAATTTGGAAATTATAGCCATTTGGGTGAAAAACGAAAAAACGTCTCAAAAGGCCTAATACGCGCCTTTTTCACCTCTAAACATGAAATTGCCATTTACTCGAAAACTACGAATTGGACAGATGAACCAATTACATGTACGTGTTGAGGACGACGTGCCTTACACCATGATATCAACCGGGACGCGCTATCATTCTTAATTTGGAAATTATAGCCATTTGGGTGAAAAACGAAAAAACGTCTCAAAAGGCCTAATACGCGCCTTTTTCACCTCTAAACATAAAATTGCCATTTACTCGAAAACTACGAATTGGACAGATGAACCAATTACATGTACGTGTTGAGGACGACGTGCCTTACACCATGATATCAACCGGGACGCGCTATCATTCTTAATTTGGAAATTATAGCCATTTGGGTGAAAAACGAAAAAACGTCTCAAAAGGCCTAATACGCGCCTTTTCACCTCTAAACATGAAATTGCCATTTACTCGAAAACTACGAATTGGACAGATGAACCAATTACATGTACGTGTTGAGGACGACGTGCCTTACACCATGATATCAACCGGGACGCGCTATCATTCTTAATTTGGAAATTATAGCCATTTGGGTGAAAAACGAAAAAAATGTCTCAAAAGGCCTAATACGCGCCTTTTCACCTCTAAACATGAAATTGCCATTTACTCGAAAACTACGAATTGGACAGATGAACCAATTACATGTACGTGTTGAGGACGACGTGCCTTACACCATGATATCAACCGGGACGCGCTATCATTCTTAATTTGGAAATTATAGCCATTTGGGTGAAAAACGAAAAAACGTCTCAAAAGGCCTAATACGCGCCTTTTCACCTCTAAACATAAAATTGCCATTTACTCGAAAACTACGAATTGGACAGATGAACCAATTACATGTACGTGTTGAGGACGACGTGCCTTACACCATGATATCAACCGGGACGCGCTATCATTCTTAATTTGGAAATTATAGCCATTTGGGTGAAAAACGAAAAAATGTCTCAAAAGGCCTAATACGCGCCTTTTCACCTCTAAACATGAAATTGCCATTTACTCGAAAACTACGAATTGGACAGATGAACCAATTACATGTACGTGTTGAGGACGACGTGCCTTACACCATGATATCAACCGGGACGCGCTATCATTCTTAATTTGGAAATTATAGCCATTTGGGTGAAAAACGAAAAAACGTCTCAAAAGGCCTAATACGCGCCTTTTTCACCTCTAAACATAAAATTGCCATTTACTCGAAAACTACGAATTGGACAGATGAACCAATTACATGTACGTGTTGAGGACGACGTGCCTTACACCATGATATCAACCGGGACGCGCTATCATTCTTAATTTGGAAATTATAGCCATTTGGGTGAAAAACGAAAAAACGTCTCAAAAGGCCTAATACGCGCCTTTTTCACCTCTAAACATGAAATTGCCATTTACTCGAAAACTACGAATTGGACAGATGAACCAATTACATGTACGTGTTGAGGACGACGTGCCTTACACCATGATATCAACCGGGACGCGCTATCATTCTTAATTTGGAAATTATAGCCATTTGGGTGAAAAACGAAAAAACGTCTCAAAAGGCCTAATACGCGCCTTTTCACCTCTAAACATGAAATTGCCATTTACTCGAAAACTACGAATTGGACAGATGAACCAATTACATGTACGTGTTGAGGACGACGTGCCTTACACCATGATATCAACCGGGACGCGCTATCATTCTTAATTTGGAAATTATAGCCATTTGGGTGAAAAACGAAAAAACGTCTCAAAAGGCCTAATACGCGCCTTTTCACCTCTAAACATGAAATTGCCATTTACTCGAAAACTACGAATTGGACAGATGAACCAATTACATGTACGTGTTGAGGACGACGTGCCTTACACCATGATATCAACCGGGACGCGCTATCATTCTTAATTTGGAAATTATAGCCATTTGGGTGAAAAACGAAAAAACGTCTCAAAAGGCCTAATACGCGCCTTTTTCACCTCTAAACATGAAATTGCCATTTACTCGAAAACTACGAATTGGACAGATGAACCAATTACATGTACGTGTTGAGGACGACGTGCCTTACACCATGATATCAACCGGGACGCGCTATCATTCTTAATTTGGAAATTATAGCCATTTGGGTGAAAAACGAAAAAACGTCTCAAAAGGCCTAATACGCGCCTTTTTCACCTCTAAACATGAAATTGCCATTTACTCGAAAACTACGAATTGGACAGATGAACCAATTACATGTACGTGTTGAGGACGACGTGCCTTACACCATGATATCAACCGGGACGCGCTATCATTCTTAATTTGGAAATTATAGCCATTTGGGTGAAAAACGAAAAAAACGTCTCAAAAGGCCTAATACGCGCCTTTTTCACCTCTAAACATGAAATTGCCATTTACTCGAAAACTACGAATTGGACAGATGAACCAATTACATGTACGTGTTGAGGACGACGTGCCTTACACCATGATATCAACCGGGACGCGCTATCATTCTTAATTTGGAAATTATAGCCATTTGGGTGAAAAACGAAAAAACGTCTCAAAAGGCCTAATACGCGCCTTTTCACCTCTAAACATGAAATTGCCATTTACTCGAAAACTACGAATTGGACAGATGAACCAATTACATGTACGTGTTGAGGACGACGTGCCTTACACCATGATATCAACCGGGACGCGCTATCATTCTTAATTTGGAAATTATAGCCATTTGGGTGAAAAACGAAAAAACGTCTCAAAAGGCCTAATACGCGCCTTTTTCACCTCTAAACATGAAATTGCCATTTACTCGAAAACTACGAATTGGACAGATGAACCAATTACATGTACGTGTTGAGGACGACGTGCCTTACACCATGATATCAACCGGGACGCGCTATCATTCTTAATTTGGAAATTATAGCCATTTGGGTGAAAAACGAAAAAATGTCTCAAAAGGCCTAATACGCGCCTTTTCACCTCTAAACATGAAATTGCCATTTACTCGAAAACTACGAATTGGACAGATGAACCAATTACATGTACGTGTTGAGGACGACGTGCCTTACACCATGATATCAACCGGGACGCGCTATCATTCTTAATTTGGAAATTATAGCCATTTGGGTGAAAAACGAAAAAAACGTCTCAAAAGGCCTAATACGCGCCTTTTTCACCTCTAAACATGAAATTGCCATTTACTCGAAAACTACGAATTGGACAGATGAACCAATTACATGTACGTGTTGAGGACGACGTGCCTTACACCATGATATCAACCGGGACGCGCTATCATTCTTAATTTGGAAATTATAGCCATTTGGGTGAAAAACGAAAAAACGTCTCAAAAGGCCTAATACGCGCCTTTTCACCTCTAAACATGAAATTGCCATTTACTCGAAAACTACGAATTGGACAGATGAACCAATTACATGTACGTGTTGAGGACGACGTGCCTTACACCATGATATCAACCGGGACGCGCTATCATTCTTAATTTGGAAATTATAGCCATTTGGGTGAAAAACGAAAAAACGTCTCAAAAGGCCTAATACGCGCCTTTTTCACCTCTAAACATGAAATTGCCATTTACTCGAAAACTACGAATTGGACAGATGAACCAATTACATGTACGTGTTGAGGACGACGTGCCTTACACCATGATATCAACCGGGACGCGCTATCATTCTTAATTTGGAAATTATAGCCATTTGGGTGAAAAACGAAAAAACGTCTCAAAAGGCCTAATACGCGCCTTTTTCACCTCTAAACATGAAATTGCCATTTACTCGAAAACTACGAATTGGACAGATGAACCAATTACATGTACGTGTTGAGGACGACGTGCCTTACACCATGATATCAACCGGGACGCGCTATCATTCTTAATTTGGAAATTATAGCCATTTGGGTGAAAAACGAAAAAACGTCTCAAAAGGCCTAATACGCGCCTTTTTCACCTCTAAACATGAAATTGCCATTTACTCGAAAACTACGAATTGGACAGATGAACCAATTACATGTACGTGTTGAGGACGACGTGCCTTACACCATGATATCAACCGGGACGCGCTATCATTCTTAATTTGGAAATTATAGCCATTTGGGTGAAAAACGAAAAAACGTCTCAAAAGGCCTAATACGCGCCTTTTTCACCTCTAAACATGAAATTGCCATTTACTCGAAAACTACGAATTGGACAGATGAACCAATTACATGTACGTGTTGAGGACGACGTGCCTTACACCATGATATCAACCGGGACGCGCTATCATTCTTAATTTGGAAATTATAGCCATTTGGGTGAAAAACGAAAAAACGTCTCAAAAGGCCTAATACGCGCCTTTTTCACCTCTAAACATGAAATTGCCATTTACTCGAAAACTACGAATTGGACAGATGAACCAATTACATGTACGTGTTGAGGACGACGTGCCTTACACCATGATATCAACCGGGACGCGCTATCATTCTTAATTTGGAAATTATAGCCATTTGGGTGAAAAACGAAAAAACGTCTCAAAAGGCCTAATACGCGCCTTTTTCACCTCTAAACATGAAATTGCCATTTACTCGAAAACTACGAATTGGACAGATGAACCAATTACATGTACGTGTTGAGGACGACGTGCCTTACACCATGATATCAACCGGGACGCGCTATCATTCTTAATTTGGAAATTATAGCCATTTGGGTGAAAAACGAAAAAACGTCTCAAAAGGCCTAATACGCGCCTTTTCACCTCTAAACATGAAATTGCCATTTACTCGAAAACTACGAATTGGACAGATGAACCAATTACATGTACGTGTTGAGGACGACGTGCCTTACACCATGATATCAACCGGGACGCGCTATCATTCTTAATTTGGAAATTATAGCCATTTGGGTGAAAAACGAAAAAACGTCTCAAAAGGCCTAATACGCGCCTTTTTCACCTCTAAACATGAAATTGCCATTTACTCGAAAACTACGAATTGGACAGATGAACCAATTACATGTACGTGTTGAGGACGACGTGCCTTACACCATGATATCAACCGGGACGCGCTATCATTCTTAATTTGGAAATTATAGCCATTTGGGTGAAAAACGAAAAAACGTCTCAAAAGGCCTAATACGCGCCTTTTCACCTCTAAACATGAAATTGCCATTTACTCGAAAACTACGAATTGGACAGATGAACCAATTACATGTACGTGTTGAGGACGACGTGCCTTACACCATGATATCAACCGGGACGCGCTATCATTCTTAATTTGGAAATTATAGCCATTTGGGTGAAAAACGAAAAAACGTCTCAAAAGGCCTAATACGCGCCTTTTCACCTCTAAACATGAAATTGCCATTTACTCGAAAACTACGAATTGGACAGATGAACCAATTACATGTACGTGTTGAGGACGACGTGCCTTACACCATGATATCAACCGGGACGCGCTATCATTCTTAATTTGGAAATTATAGCCATTTGGGTGAAAAACGAAAAAAACGTCTCAAAAGGCCTAATACGCGCCTTTTTCACCTCTAAACATGAAATTGCCATTTACTCGAAAACTACGAATTGGACAGATGAACCAATTACATGTACGTGTTGAGGACGACGTGCCTTACACCATGATATCAACCGGGACGCGCTATCATTCTTAATTTGGAAATTATAGCCATTTGGGTGAAAAACGAAAAAACGTCTCAAAAGGCCTAATACGCGCCTTTTTCACCTCTAAACATGAAATTGCCATTTACTCGAAAACTACGAATTGGACAGATGAACCAATTACATGTACGTGTTGAGGACGACGTGCCTTACACCATGATATCAACCGGGACGCGCTAGATTCTTAATTTGGAAATTATAGCCATTTGGGTGAAAAACGAAAAAACGTCTCAAAAGGCCTAATACGCGCCTTTTTCACCTCTAAACATAAAATTGCCATTTACTCGAAAACTACGAATTGGACAGATGAACCAATTACATGTACGTGTTGAGGACGACGTGCCTTACACCATGATATCAACCGGGACGCGCTATCATTCTTAATTTGGAAATTATAGCCATTTGGGTGAAAAACGAAAAAACGTCTCAAAAGGCCTAATACGCGCCTTTTTCACCTCTAAACATGAAATTGCCATTTACTCGAAAACTACGAATTGGACAGATGAACCAATTACATGTACGTGTTGAGGACGACGTGCCTTACACCATGATATCAACCGGGACGCGCTATCATTCTTAATTTGGAAATTATAGCCATTTGGGTGAAAAACGAAAAAACGTCTCAAAAGGCCTAATACGCGCCTTTTCACCTCTAAACATGAAATTGCCATTTACTCGAAAACTACGAATTGGACAGATGAACCAATTACATGTACGTGTTGAGGACGACGTGCCTTACACCATGATATCAACCGGGACGCGCTATCATTCTTAATTTGGAAATTATAGCCATTTGGGTGAAAAACGAAAAAAACGTCTCAAAAGGCCTAATACGCGCCTTTTTCACCTCTAAACATGAAATTGCCATTTACTCGAAAACTACGAATTGGACAGATGAACCAATTACATGTACGTGTTGAGGACGACGTGCCTTACACCATGATATCAACCGGGACGCGCTATCATTCTTAATTTGGAAATTATAGCCATTTGGGTGAAAAACGAAAAAAACGTCTCAAAAGGCCTAATACGCGCCTTTTTCACCTCTAAACATGAAATTGCCATTTACTCGAAAACTACGAATTGGACAGATGAACCAATTACATGTACGTGTTGAGGACGACGTGCCTTACACCATGATATCAACCGGGACGCGCTATCATTCTTAATTTGGAAATTATAGCCATTTGGGTGAAAAACGAAAAAAACGTCTCAAAAGGCCTAATACGCGCCTTTTTCACCTCTAAACATGAAATTGCCATTTACTCGAAAACTACGAATTGGACAGATGAACCAATTACATGTACGTGTTGAGGACGACGTGCCTTACACCATGATATCAACCGGGACGCGCTATCATTCTTAATTTGGAAATTATAGCCATTTGGGTGAAAAACGAAAAAACGTCTCAAAAGGCCTAATACGCGCCTTTTCACCTCTAAACATGAAATTGCCATTTACTCGAAAACTACGAATTGGACAGATGAACCAATTACATGTACGTGTTGAGGACGACGTGCCTTACACCATGATATCAACCGGGACGCGCTATCATTCTTAATTTGGAAATTATAGCCATTTGGGTGAAAAACGAAAAAACGTCTCAAAAGGCCTAATACGCGCCTTTTCACCTCTAAACATAAAATTGCCATTTACTCGAAAACTACGAATTGGACAGATGAACCAATTACATGTACGTGTTGAGGACGACGTGCCTTACACCATGATATCAACCGGGACGCGCTAAGATTCTTAATTTGGAAATTATAGCCATTTGGGTGAAAAACGAAAAAACGTCTCAAAAGGCCTAATACGCGCCTTTTTCACCTCTAAACATGAAATTGCCATTTACTCGAAAACTACGAATTGGACAGATGAACCAATTACATGTACGTGTTGAGGACGACGTGCCTTACACCATGATATCAACCGGGACGCGCTAAGATACTTAATTTGGAAATTATAGCCATTTGGGTGAAAAACGAAAAAACGTCTCAAAAGGCCTAATACGCGCCTTTTCACCTCTAAACATAAAATTGCCATTTACTCGAAAACTACGAATTGGACAGATGAACCAATTACATGTACGTGTTGAGGACGACGTGCCTTACACCATGATATCAACCGGGACGCGCTAAGATACTTAATTTGGAAATTATAGCCATTTGGGTGAAAAACGAAAAAACGTCTCAAAAGGCCTAATACGCGCCTTTTCACCTCTAAACATAAAATTGCCATTTACTCGAAAACTACGAATTGGACAGATGAACCAATTACATGTACGTGTTGAGGACGACGTGCCTTACACCATGATATCAACCGGGACGCGCTAAGATACTTAATTTGGAAATTATAGCCATTTGGGTGAAAAACGAAAAAACGTCTCAAAAGGCCTAATACGCGCCTTTTTCACCTCTAAACATGAAATTGCCATTTACTCGAAAACTACGAATTGGACAGATGAACCAATTACATGTACGTGTTGAGGACGACGTGCCTTACACCATGATATCAACCGGGACGCGCTAAGATACTTAATTTGGAAATTATAGCCATTTGGGTGAAAAACGAAAAAACGTCTCAAAAGGCCTAATACGCGCCTTTTTCACCTCTAAACATGAAATTGCCATTTACTCGAAAACTACGAATTGGACAGATGAACCAATTACATGTACGTGTTGAGGACGACGTGCCTTACACCATGATATCAACCGGGACGCGCTAAGATACTTAATTTGGAAATTATAGCCATTTGGGTGAAAAACGAAAAAAATGTCTCAAAAGGCCTAATACGCGCCTTTTCACCTCTAAACATGAAATTGCCATTTACTCGAAAACTACGAATTGGACAGATGAACCAATTACATGTACGTGTTGAGGACGACGTGCCTTACACCATGATATCAACCGGGACGCGCTAGATTCTTAATTTGGAAATTATAGCCATTTGGGTGAAAAACGAAAAAACGTCTCAAAAGGCCTAATACGCGCCTTTTTCACCTCTAAACATGAAATTGCCATTTACTCGAAAACTACGAATTGGACAGATGAACCAATTACATGTACGTGTTGAGGACGACGTGCCTTACACCATGATATCAACCGGGACGCGCTAAGATTCTTAATTTGGAAATTATAGCCATTTGGGTGAAAAACGAAAAAACGTCTCAAAAGGCCTAATACGCGCCTTTTTCACCTCTAAACATGAAATTGCCATTTACTCGAAAACTACGAATTGGACAGATGAACCAATTACATGTACGTGTTGAGGACGACGTGCCTTACACCATGATATCAACCGGGACGCGCTAAGATACTTAATTTGGAAATTATAGCCATTTGGGTGAAAAACGAAAAAACGTCTCAAAAGGCCTAATACGCGCCTTTTTCACCTCTAAACATGAAATTGCCATTTACTCGAAAACTACGAATTGGACAGATGAACCAATTACATGTACGTGTTGAGGACGACGTGCCTTACACCATGATATCAACCGGGACGCGCTAAGATACTTAATTTGGAAATTATAGCCATTTGGGTGAAAAACGAAAAAACGTCTCAAAAGGCCTAATACGCGCCTTTTTCACCTCTAAACATAAAATTGCCATTTACTCGAAAACTACGAATTGGACAGATGAACCAATTACATGTACGTGTTGAGGACGACGTGCCTTACACCATGATATCAACCGGGACGCGCTAAGATACTTAATTTGGAAATTATAGCCATTTGGGTGAAAAACGAAAAAACGTCTCAAAAGGCCTAATACGCGCCTTTTTCACCTCTAAACATGAAATTGCCATTTACTCGAAAACTACGAATTGGACAGATGAACCAATTACATGTACGTGTTGAGGACGACGTGCCTTACACCATGATATCAACCGGGACGCGCTAAGATACTTAATTTGGAAATTATAGCCATTTGGGTGAAAAACGAAAAAACGTCTCAAAAGGCCTAATACGCGCCTTTTTCACCTCTAAACATAAAATTGCCATTTACTCGAAAACTACGAATTGGACAGATGAACCAATTACATGTACGTGTTGAGGACGACGTGCCTTACACCATGATATCAACCGGGACGCGCTAAGATACTTAATTTGGAAATTATAGCCATTTGGGTGAAAAACGAAAAAACCCTCTCAAAAGGCCTAATACGCGCCTTTTCACCTCTAAACATAAAATTGCCATTTACTCGAAAACTACGAATTGGACAGATGAACCAATTACATGTACGTGTTGAGGACGACGTGCCTTACACCATGATATCAACCGGGACGCGCTAAGATACTTAATTTGGAAATTATAGCCATTTGGGTGAAAAACGAAAAAACGTCTCAAAAGGCCTAATACGCGCCTTTTTCACCTCTAAACATGAAATTGCCATTTACTCGAAAACTACGAATTGGACAGATGAACCAATTACATGTACGTGTTGAGGACGACGTGCCTTACACCATGATATCAACCGGGACGCGCTAAGATACTTAATTTGGAAATTATAGCCATTTGGGTGAAAAACGAAAAAACGTCTCAAAAGGCCTAATACGCGCCTTTTTCACCTCTAAACATGAAATTGCCATTTACTCGAAAACTACGAATTGGACAGATGAACCAATTACATGTACGTGTTGAGGACGACGTGCCTTACACCATGATATCAACCGGGACGCGCTAAGATACTTAATTTGGAAATTATAGCCATTTGGGTGAAAAACGAAAAAACGTCTCAAAAGGCCTAATACGCGCCTTTTCACCTCTAAACATGAAATTGCCATTTACTCGAAAACTACGAATTGGACAGATGAACCAATTACATGTACGTGTTGAGGACGACGTGCCTTACACCATGATATCAACCGGGACGCGCTAAGATACTTAATTTGGAAATTATAGCCATTTGGGTGAAAAACGAAAAAAACGCCTTTTTCACCCATAAACATAAAATTGCCATTTACTCGAAAACTACGAATTGGACAGATGAACCAATTACATGTACGTGTTGAGGACGACGTGCCTTACACCATGATATCAACCGGGACGCGCTAAGATACTTAATTTGGAAATTATAGCCATTTGGGTGAAAAACGAAAAAACGTCTCAAAAGGCCTAATACGCCCTTTTCACCTCTAAACATAAAATTGCCATTTACTCGAAAACTACGAATTGGACAGATGAACCAATTACATGTACGTGTTGAGGACGACGTGCCTTACACCATGATATCAACCGGGACGCGCTAAGATACTTAATTTGGAAATTATAGCCATTTGGGTGAAAAACGAAAAAACGTCTCAAAAGGCCTAATACGCGCCTTTTTCACCTCTAAACATAAAATTGCCATTTACTCGAAAACTACGAATTGGACAGATGAACCAATTACATGTACGTGTTGAGGACGACGTGCCTTACACCATGATATCAACCGGGACGCGCTAAGATACTTAATTTGGAAATTATAGCCATTTGGGTGAAAAACGAAAAAAACGTCTCAAAAGGCCTAATACGCGCCTTTTTCACCTCTAAACATAAAATTGCCATTTACTCGAAAACTACGAATTGGACAGATGAACCAATTACATGTACGTTGTACGTGTTGAGGACGACGTGCCAGAGCAATATAACACTGAGTTCCCATAGGCAATCTTTTTATTCAGATGGTCATATCTCGGCAAATACTTGACATATTCAATTGGTTTTCGACATTTGGACATTATTTTTGGTGGTCTTTCGGAAAATGAAGAAAAAATTGAGAAATTCCAAAAATAGATTTTTATGACGTCACAGCTTTGGTAGTCTTAAGGAGCGTATATAATGGTATATTACCTAATTTGTTTTAATTTGCTTTCAGTATTTCTACTTATCTATTACTCCAATTGTTAATCGATTACATGGATGTTGTATCCAAAGAAAAGACTTAACCAAATTATATGGGGAGAAAAAAATATCAGGTTTCACTAATGAATTTGACAAAAATCTATGTTCAATTCAATTCAATTCAAATTTATTAAATAAAATTACAATGGGTATTTAAAGGAGCGTATATTACCTTATTTGTTTTAATTTGCTTTCAGTATTTCTACTTAAATCTATTACTCCAATTGTTAATCGATTACATGGATGCTGTATCCAAAGAAAGACTTAACCAAATTATATGGGGGAAAAAAAAATCACGTTTATTAATAAATTTGACAAAAGTTTATTCAAAACTAGGCGTTGTGGCGTGCGCCTGTAATCCAGCTAACAGTGGAAGTTACAGACTGATTCAGCCGAGGACGCAGGTTCGAAACCGAGTCACGTCTTTCGGATGGTGACGTTAAAGGTCGGTCCCCAGACGTAAATAATCATATCTGATTGATACAGACCCATTCACACACACACACACATCAATTCAAATTTATTAATCATGCACAAAATGAAATTACAATGGCATAAAAAAAATCACTTTCCGGCTGTTTCTCCAAATATATATAACATAAATTTACATACAATCAATTTATACAAAATCAGGAATAAATACAACACACAATTGAACATGAATACAAAATGATATGGGCCTAACACATACATGTGCGCATGACCAGGTAAATCAAAACAAAAAACACAACAGTAGTACTAAAGAGGTAGAGGAAGAGAAAACCAGATATTGGTTGAAACAAAAGGAAGGAACATAAACAGAGAAGCAGGCGCGAAGCTAGGATTTTGTTTTAGGGGGGCGTTAGTGAGCACGCGAAGGGCTCCCTAGGCGGGGGTGGTTGCAGGGAGTGGTTCCCCTCCTTTCCGCGAGAAGCGCGGAAGCTTTGACGTTTCATTATATTATTAGAGAAAGAAGACGATTCGTTGTACCGTTCTCGACTCTTAATCCTTGTCTGAATTCAGTTTCCCCCTCCTGGTCCTTTTTTCATGAGGACCGCTATTCATAGCGTGTAACTTCCAATACCTGAAGGACCGATATTCATAAAACGACAAGGGGTCACTGTTCTTAAAGAAATAAGGACCATTCATAACAGGAGAGGAGGGTCGCTATTCATAATAAGAAATGAGGGTTGCTATTCATAATAGGAGAAGAGGGTCAAATATATAATACTGTTTACAATACTAAATTCCATCGAGATTAATAATATGGTTTAATTTTTTTATAAATCTATTCCTGTTCTCAATGTGTATGATGAATTGACAGGTGGTATGTATATTATGATGTGTTTGTTCAGTGATTATCTATTTTGTTTCATGAAAACTCAGGTCAGCCTTACTCCTCGTTTGTTTTGTTGCCTTTATTGTATATTTTTTATATTTTGGAGGGGCACTTTGGTAAATACCAATACTCAACGCTCCCTTTAAAGTAATTGATTCTTTATATTTCGTGGGTGAACATGTATGCATGTATACATAGGCTTGAATAACTATTACGTGTATTTTCTGTGTTTGCTTTGAATTTATCATGTCTCGATTTAACTAATGTTTAAATTTTTCTGAACCTGCATGTATATATTATGTTAACATTTCGTATTTTTCCTGTGTTTGTTCTGTATTTATCATTATATCCTGCCTTCTTGTTGCTACAAGGGCTAAATGTCCCACCCCAAAATAAAAACAAAAACAAATTTCTCACGGCATTTTTTACTTTTATTTTGTTGCACTATATAGACCTTATCAGACCTCCTTACCCATCACCACCACCACCACCCTCACCTCAACAAAAAAAGAAAACAAATGTTTGGTTCATATTCGGATCGCATTACCTCTTTGTACGCTACATGACGCGAAAACCTTCAAGGTCCGAAATCGTTCAAGCCTCAGCCCCCTGGACCCCACGCCAATTAGTGACCTGCCCAAACCAAACACAATTTTAAAGTGCCCCCTCACCCATCTCCGGGCAGTAACTAGGCTCATGGTCCGGTCCAACCCTGCTATATAATTGGTGGGTCCAGTGGCGTACGCAGGATTTTTTCAACGGGGGTTAACATTTGAAAATCGCGCCGAAAATTTCGCAACGACTCAGCCAGCGGGGGGTAAGCTAATTTTTTCACCTTTTAGCCCCCAATTTTTTTGTTGTTAACACTTGAAAAAAAGGTGAGGGGGGGGTTCCCCCCCCGAAACACACACACATACAAAAGCTACTTTCTACAAAAAACATTATTGTCGTATAAACAATTACAATTTCTGAAATAGCAAACCAGTCCTTAAATAACTATGATAACGGACCTGCTTGGTCTACTTAATGTCTCAGTGGCGTAGCCTGGATAAGATCAGTCGGGGCAGGGTGGTGGGGCAAGATTTCCCACTAGGAGGAAAATTACGATGGAATTATATGAATATTATGTTTTTTTTTTCTTCTTTTTTTCTCGTTACCACAGGAGCGGGGATTGTTAATATAATTATCAAAGATAAGAGGTAAATATACTTTTTTTAAAGAAAAATATTCGGGGCCCATGTGTCGCCCCCCCCCCCACGCAGCTACGCCACAGCCGTGGGAGTGTCCCCCTTCCAATATTTCCCTTTGTTGTTAGCATTTTGTTTGTGGCCTATTTAATTTTCATGAATAGCGACCCTCATTCCGTATTATGAACAGCGACCCTCTTCTCCTGTTATGAATAGCGACCCTCTTCTTTGATTATGAATAGCGGTCCTGATGAATAATGACCCTTTTCTCAAATTATGAATAGAGGTTCTTATGAATAGCGGTCCTTACGAATAGTGGTCCTTATATGAATAGCGGTCCTTACGAATAGCAGTCCTATAATGAATAGCGAGGCTACCCCGGTGCTTGTGTGTATCACTTTAGCATCATTTCGCTCAAATTGCCGATCGATATTTCTTGCAACTTATTACTATAGCTACCGAAACTGTTTTTTATTAAAATATAATTTCATGATTTATTTGTTTTTTCCCTCAATGTCGATTAGTTTATTTCATCAAATTGCAGACTGCTTTGTAACTGTATAAAAGAATAACAATACAATTTATTAGTCAATCAAATATTCGGTTTCATTCGGCTAAATTATGTAAAGCAACGCATCCTTATGATAGGGTCCTCAGTCGCATGCCTATTTTTCTGAATATTTGTTTGATTTGAACACTTCTATTTCTGTATCTCAGTGTGAATAACTAGAAATCCTATTTTTCTCTGTTTTCTACAATAACGGTTGATTTGTATAATAATGATTTATATTGTTATAATTTGCATATTGAATTATAAAAAGCGATCCTCATTTCTTATCATGAATAGCGACCCTTGTTTCGTATTATGAATAGCGACCCTCTACTCGTGTTATGAATTGGACACCCATTCAACATTAGAAATAGCGACCCTCTTCTCGTATTATGAATACCGATCCTCATCTAGTATTAGGAATAGCGACCCTCATTTCGTTTTATGAAAAGCGGTCCTCTTGGAGGTATGGGAAGTTGCACGTTATTAATAGCGGTCCTCATGCATAGCGAGGTTACCCCCTATTTTTGCCATGCGTCCCGTAATCATTGCAGGAACTGTATAATTATCATAGAAACCAATTTTAATGGAATATCTGTATTAGAGAGAGAGAGACAAAAGTCATTTAAACCCCGAAATAGGCCACAATGTACTAGCTCTATCTCTCACTTCCCTTGTCCCCCCCCCCTCTCTCTCTCTGTCTACACCCCCCACTCTCCCCTTTATCTATCCCCCCATCCACATTATTTCTGTATAATGTTTAGATTCATTTTCAGTCGTTTACTATGAGCGTGATTTGGACTCTATTGTGGAACAATGTAGATAAACGCAAAAAGCTTATATGTAAGCACCTTCTTGAATCAATTATCACTAAATCTCTCCCTATAGATCTGCGATCATCCTTCCTTTCAAGGCTTAGCACCCCGCTTAGCACCCTTACAAATAACTGATATCAACAAATTCTAGACCTGAAACGTCCCGCTTTCTATGGAAAGGCGCATCCGGGTTAAGCCGGGGGATTAGCGCCCGAAAGGGCGTGTGTCGGAACTTATCGAACAATGAGCATCCGTTGTACATGTATGTTGTAAAAACTGATTTCTATAGATTATCGATCATAGTGCTTCAGATAAATCCCGCTACTCCATGATTGCCCTCTTCAAGCTTTTGCTATCAATAATATGAGTAACATTAACATAATTACTGTTCTCGTTATCAGTATCTGATAAACGAGAATCGTCAGTAAACTAAAATCGGAAAGTTAGAAGTGGCGAAAAGTGAATTAAAAAAAAAAACCCAATAACATGGATGTAAGCTGTGCGCCTTCCATCATTCTAGATTTTTGTCGTTGTAGCCCGGCTGAACGAACCGAAAACCAAAATGTTTATGTTAGTGTATGGTTTTCTTCACATATTCAGTATACCCAATCTTAATCCCCCTAGAAAATGTAAATACATGTATAACAAATAAAAACAGTATGAACATATAATTATACGAGGCCATGTCTGGGGGGAGGGTTACTGTCAACTATGTGACACCGACACCGCAAGAGTTAATCCATATGACCAACTCTCTTTCTATCCATACCAACAAAATGGGGTATCCAATATACCATTGATAAAAAAGGACACTTCAATGTGTGTAACGTCAGTTACCACGATGTAATGTCAGTTAACAAGATGTTACATTAATTTCTAAGGAAACAATGTTATATTGGCCAAATTATTTTACCTTCAGAAGGCACTTGCAATTGTACATGTAGTATTCTACTCGTTAACGAAACAGTCAAAGTAAGAAGTTCATATTTCGCAGTAAAAGGATAAAGCAAAAGGATATTTAAAATATTATCGTCGGATATGGCTATTTATTTATTCCTTGATTATACGTAACTAGTAACAACGCAATGATTGAACTGGAGCTCGGATTACATAAAAACACGCATTCCCATTCAATTTTGATTACATTTTCCCCCGCGGTCCCCAACAGGAAAAATTCCTCTGTGCGGTCATGCATTATGGTTCAAGGCATGGCCACACGGATAATTTTTTTCTGTCGGGGACCGGGGGAAAATGCAATGAATTATTGATACTTTATTACATTTTTTTTTTGTATTTGTGGGGGCTGCCCCCTACCCTAGCCCTCGCTGCGTGCAGTCATGATTCAGTGGCAAAGCGATGGTCTCGTAACTGTGAGGCCCCAGGATCAAAATCGTGTCGATGTGCTATTATTATTGCCCTTTTGTGAGGCATCAATCCTCATTACTGTCAGTTATGACTTGAGGGCATAGGACCCCTAGTTGATTAGCATAGTAGCATACGGATGCTTAAACAGTCACGCAAAACAAATACCTGCGAATTATTATTCAATAAAATCTGAGAAATGTAAACTATTATCTAGATCTAATTAGGAATAAATCATTGTCAAAATCACTCCATAAATTGGGGTAAAAAAAATATTCCAACTTTATGAGCAACAGTGTAATTAAGTTCAGATGTATATACAAATAAAATATTAATTATGGATTTAGTAAAATAAACTTATACAACTTAATGAAATACTTGGTTAAAGATGGAGTAGGTAAGTCTTAAAGGCCCTCTGTACTAGTTTGGCCAGGAGGGATTAGAGGGATTAGCGTGGCCACTGACAGGTGGTTATCTCATCAACTAAGCTCTCAATTAACATAAGAAAAAGAGGATCATGGGGGACCAACAGGCACCGTTTAGGCATTGTTTTCTATATATATATAGCAAGTAGCTACATAGCATATATAGCAAGTATATAGCAAGTAGCTACAAGTAGTACAGTGGGGCTTTAAGACGATTTTTAAATGTGGATTATGTTGCAATAGAGCGAAGTGATGGGGGAAGTTTATTCCATAATTTGGCTGCTTTATGCGAAAAAGCATTTTCTCCCCATGCATGATGGGTATGGGGAATTTGCATCAAATTATCACTTCCAGTTGGATTGTAGGGGTGTAGTGAGTCTTTAATATATTGTGGCGAAATTCCATGGAGGGCCCGATAAAAAAAGTAACATAATTTGGAAGTGGACCCTTTTCTGGACAGGTAGCCAGTGAAGAGAGCGAAATATAGGCGTAATAGAGGACATTCTTGGTGTTAAAGTAAGAAGTCTTGCACTGGAATTTTGGAGGGATTGCAGTCTATCTTGCTGCTGTTTGGTGAGTCCAAATAGAATAGAATTACAAAATTCTAAGCGAGATGAGATTAATGCATGGATTAATTGTTCACATGCTCGTCAAAGATTTTCGTATGAACCCAAGGTTCCGCAGTTGATATGTCACAGACTTTGATATGCTAGCTACATGTCCAATAAATGACATATTATTTGTCAAATATCACACCAAGGTTACGAACATTTGAGGTTGGGTTTATATCTTTGCCACCTACTTGCAAACCTAAATGATAATGATTAGCTCTCAGTAAAGAATTCTTAGAGCCCAAAATGATAAACTCAGTTTTATCCTCATTTATTTTAAGACAGTTGGAATCCATCCAGTCTTTCATGTCATGAATACAGGCTTCTAAAGTTCTCCTAGCATCGGCAATTGCATCTGAGGAAGGATGTACTCGTATATTGCCCTCTACGTTGAAACTTTACTTACTTGTAAATCGACTATCGATCGTGTAAAATAGGTGTTACGAATAAGAGTTTTAAAGAAAATATTCACTTCTCATTTCAAAAGTACTGGTCCATTTGCTCTAAAATTTGTAGGGAGTTATTATTAGGGTCTATGTCATTTCTAGAAAACAAATCAACCACATGATGTACAAATGAATCTAAATAAATTGATTTGCCGAGTTGCTTCTTCAGTATCAAATATACGCGTACAACAATACTAGGACTGACTGTGCGGATATCAAACCGCACGGACGATCCGTGCGAGCTGAAAACCCGCATATTATGTCTGAGGGACAAACGAAACTGGTAGGACAAACGGCGCGGTCACACCGGCAAGTTATTGTTTTCTTTCAAGATGCCGCCATCACAAGGACATCACAAAAGGGCCGTCGCCCCTATACCTGCGTGCTGTCACTGAAGAATGTAAATCATTTATATCGCCCTTCGTACAATAAAATTTCTTATTTACGCCGGTGAAGGGCAATTTGTTATTCATTCATTTGAATAAATATGCGGTACCCGCTAATACAAAGGATTAGAACCAACACTGGCTATCGGGCGAAAGCTTGGTAGTCTAGTGGATATAGGACGCCTGTCTGGACATCAGGAGGTCGTGGTTCCAACACTGACGTAAATTTACATAGAGGCATGCAGAGAAAGGAAACAAATATGAGGGGGAAAAATAAAACAAATCTGAGGGGAAAAATCGGCCTCGCGGGCCTTCGGTCTCGCGAACCTCCGGTCAAGTGGTCAGACCCCGAATTGGTTGTGTAATTAAATTTACACGAGGTTCAATCATTTAACATAAAAACACACATATCAACACACAAACATCCACTCCCACACCCACACACGTACATGCGCCCATCCAAAAACATATACCGTTTTCTTTTTCCATATTTTTTAAATTAGAGATTTCATACAAAGTAAATCATTACATAAAGAATCAATGTAAATCATTCCATACAAATACAAATCTTCATTTCGTTTCCTTAACACAAATAAATTATTCACAAAACAGTGAGCAAAGAAGGAGAATAATGGAATAAAATTTGTGACACTGGCAGGTCACTCATTCTTTCTTTCTTTCTCTCTTGAACATACTTTTTCAAAAAAGTGAGGGGGCTCGAGCCCCCGAGCCCCGCCATTCTGCAGGCCCTGACATGAAGGCTTCTAAATAAGCATATTTTTTGCCGGATCGTAAATTTCGGAATTTGTAACTTTCCAACAAACGCATAGGAAAGAAAGTATAATTTACAAAAAAAAAATGATAAGAAATCCCAGAAAATCATGTCATTTCAGCAACATTTGTAAATCACTGGTATCGAATTAGAAGAAAAAAACACGTTTGATATATATATATATATATATATATTTTATTTATTTTTTTTTTGGGGGGGGGTAACTCCCCCACCCCCTTAGTGTTAAGGGGCTCATGTCTCCTCTTATACCCTATAATAAAAAAAACACACGCTTTCCCATCCTCTCACAATATTTCCACAATGTGCGCGTATCGCTAGCATCCAATCATCCATTGCTAAATATAGGGGCATGCAGAATGTTTAGGAAAGTTTGTTCCTGTTTACTCTCCTTTCCTTAGAATGGAAAATAATTTTTTTGTGTGATTCAATTCAGGTTTTATTATTCTTTATTTAATTTTTGGTTAAAAAATAGAAACCATTTCTACTCCTTTACTGCTAATTTTTTCGGGGGCGACCGTCCCCATGCCCCCCCCCCCACTTCCAGCGCCCCTGGAGAGGGGTATTTGATATCTCCCCCTCCCCCCACCCCCAGTCATGACTCATGTTTCTCATCGTTGTTATCTTCACCGCTACATATTCAGCGACTGGCGACAATTTGTGCCGCCAGCTTCTGTTTTACCGGCACAAATTGTCGACAGGGAGGCGAAAAATTGCACTCAGCAAGACCGGCACAAATTGTCGCCGTCGACAATTTGTGCAGTGAGGTTTGGCAAAAAATCGGCACAAATTGTCGCCGGCGACAATTCGTGCCGCAACATAGGAGCACAGTAAATCTCTATTTTGGTATCAAAATAGAATGATACATTGTGGGTATAAAGGCTTTGATAGTCAAATAGGTCTCAGGCACCCACAATATTTGTAAAGGCCCAAATGTTACATGTGTGATTCAAGAGCATAAAACTATAGCTAGATGATATTTTTTCTTTCTGAAGATAGTATTAATTTTGTTATACTAAATTTACTTGATAATTCAACCAATATTACATAATTTTGGGTGCACCTGAGGGGCCCCCATGAGCCCTGAAAAATTCATCACGACGCAATAGGAAAATTTTGAAAAATCATGTATTTTACCGACTAAAATATTAAATCATATGCTATATGATGGGCTGAACCATAGATAATCAATTATACACCGCAGGCACTTTCACCTTCCATTTCTTGATTAAATCATAATTATGGCCACCCAAGGCTCACTGTCTTGCTTGAATAATGTAGTGATCATTATGGATCTCAGAAATTCAATTAACTGTATTATTACTCTAAGTGTGTTGTTAGGTGTCGTGAGTCCAGAGGCGGCGCTAAGGGGGGGGGGGGCAGTGGGGCAAAGTGCCCCACTTTTTCAAGTACCCAAAAAGTGCCCCTTTAACATAGACGAGTGCCCATATTAATTTTTTTAAGTGCCCCTTTATTTTTGACACGTACCCCTTTTCCTTTGCAATGAGTGTCCATTTTCCATTCTCATTTTTTAACCCATAGTAAGTGCCCCTTTTCAGGTACGAGAAGCGCCCCTTTTCACTTTTGATAAGCGCCCCCTTCACCTCTGATAATTGCCCTATTCAAAACTGAGAGGTGCCCCTTTTGACAAGTACCCCTTTTCCTTTGTAAGAAGTGCCCCTTTCCCCTTTTAATAAACTACCCCTTTTTTACTCGGATAAGCGCACCATATATTTTCACATGTGCCCCCTTTCCTTTCTAATACGTGCCCCTTTTCCTTATGATAAATGCCCCTTTTCACCTATGAAAATAGTTCCTTTTCATTCTCATAAGTGCCCCTTTTCATCTCTTGTAAATGACCCTATTCAATTCTGAGAGATACTCGTTTTACTTTGACAAGTGCCCCTTCCCCTCCTGATAAGTGCTCTTTTCATTCACAAAATTACATGCACAGACTCACACTTTCACACATGAACACAAACACACACACACACACACAGCGCGCTCTCTGTGGCTTTTCTTGTATATTTTGGATATTCCAAAATTCTGAACGATTTTTCCTAACGCAAATTTTGACCAAGGTTTGAGGAATGTTGAAAGTAATTTTTATACAGTAGAAGAATTTAATTCTAGTTTTAATTCATCTAATAATAGCGATCAAATGAACGATGACTCTAACTCCATGCATCTTCAAGCTAATCCTGACTTCAGCCTATTTCATGTTAATACTAGAAGTTTGAATAAGAATTTTGAGTCCGTACAAGAACTGTTTTTACAACTAAATAACTTCCAATTTTCCATAATAGGCTTATCTGAAACTTGGCTTCATAAAAATTCCCCACCTCTTTTTAATATACCAAACTATCACATGTTTCGTTCTGATCGTGATCATGGTAGATAATCATTTAAAAATTAAAGTTAGGTCCGACTTACACACTGAAGGTGCTGAAGATTTATTTATTGAAATATTAAATGATAAAACCAAAAACATAATAGTTGGCATAATGTATAGATCCCCTAATCATAATGTCGATATTTTCTTGGACAATTTTGATAGATGTCTTGATATTGTTTCCCGAGAAAATAAAGAAGTTTATATAAAGGGCGATTTTAACATTAATCTTTTAAATTCTAATGATAACCACATTGTAAAATTTAGTAGTACACTGCAATCTTACGCATTTAACTCACATATTGATAAACCAACAAGAATTTCATGTATTTCTCAAACTCTCATTGATAATATTTTTTCGACTGTAGCTCAAAATAATTTTATAAATGGTCTGTTATATTACGATATTTCTGATCATTTACCGATATTTATTATTTCTAAAATTCAATTTGTTCAAAGAATTACTAAATATAATTGTGCAATGTATAGAAAACAAACAAACAAAATATTGAATAATTAAACTTTGATTTAGCCCAAGAAGAATGGGTCGATTTATTATGTGTATCTGACGTAAATTTAGCATATGAAAATTTTCTAGAAAATTGTATTATATTATTATCATAAGAATATACCCCTTGTCAAAATAAAAAAAAGGTAAAAAGGCCAAACAACCATGGATTACTAAGGGTATTTTGCGTTCCATAGTCGCTCGTAATAAGTTGTATAAGGAAGCCCTTACAAGTCAATGTAACGACAAGCTTAAGAAGTATAAAACGTATAGGAATCATCTTACATCTCTTATACGATTGTCCAAGAAGTTATATTATTCTAACAACATAGAAAGTAATCAAACTAACAATAATTTATTATGGAAAACTGTAAAGGAACTCTTAGGCAAGAAAAATAAAGAAAGTAATAAATGTTTCTTAATTAATGAACAACAAATAACAGATCCAATTAAAATTTCAAAAGCTTTTAATGAGTATTATGTAGATGTAGGCCCTAATTTAGCAGCTAATATTGATTCAGATGACATGGACTACAATAAGTCCTTGAATTTCCCATGTGACAATTCCTTATTTCATACTGTTATTGTTATTTATTGTTTATATAAATGATATTATTGAAACCTCTTCACTCTTAAATTTTATCATCTTTGCTGATGATACGAGTATTTCTTATTCCCATAAAAACTTGGATACGCTCATAACGCGGTTAAACTGTGAATTAATGAAAAATTCTAAGTGGTTTAAATCTAATAAATTGCCATTAAATCTTAGTAAAACAAATTTCATTTATTTTAAAAAGACTAACGTACATGATATAAGAAATTGTAATATTGAGATTGATGGCTTACCTCTCATTGAAAAACAATCTGTAAATTTTTTAGGAGTCACTATTGATTCTCATCTCAATTTTAATGAGCATATACTTAATATACATACATCAGTATCGAGGAATATTGGAATACTGTATAAGTTAAAACGATTTCTTTCTGAAAGATCTATGATTATATTATACAATCCTCTAATTTTATCACATGTGATATATTGTAATATTGTGTGGGGTAATTGTAGTTTAACAAGAATTAATTCCTTATTTTTACTTCAAAAGAGAGCGATTCGCATGATCACTAACTCAAATTATATATCACACACGGAACCTTCATTTCATCGTTTAAAAACATTAAAAATACAAGATATTCACATTTTTCAGACAAGCATTTTTATGTATAAATATTCTCATAATCAACTGCCCAGGGGCGGATCCAGCCGGCGGCAAGGGAGGGGGCCTAAAAAGGGGCCCACTTCGTGCGAAAATTTGAAAATCGTGCCGGTCGATTTTTCGCTCAGTGGGGGGGGGGTTAGTGATCAACAAAAACAAAATTTGGCACCCGAAAAAAAAATTCTCACCGCCACCCCCCCCCGGGCCCCCCTGGATCCGCCACTGCAACTGCCATCCCTATTTCACAACATTTACAGTTTAAACTCAAACATTCACACATATCCCACCCGTTGTTCAACAAATTATCACTTAGAAAATCCTAAAATACTTTTAGCCCAAAAGTCAGTAAGACATCATGGACCAGATGTTTGGAACTCCTTACCAAATCCAATGAGGCATTGTTCATCTCTCTATTCTTTTAAAGCATCTCTTAAAAAACTCTCATATCGAAGTATCTACATAACTGATTTCTACATGCAGTAGGCAATTATCATTGATATCTCAAATTTTGGTCACATTGCAGCTCATTTTAGGAAATTTTGTTTTCTATTTCGTATTCTTGGATATATTCATTGAAAAGGCTATACATTTGTTTTAACTCCACCATACAACATAAAGTTACATGCACACGTTACACGCACATAAAAACACACACGCTCGGGCTCACATGCACACGCACGCACTCACGCACACACACACACACACACACACACAATATATACTTACACAACACACTCACAAATTCAAAATAAGCTCATCTGACCGTAATTAAACGCCTAAAACCCCTGAGCTTCCGGGGGCTCTGTCCCCTGGACCCTACCAATGGCCCTAAGGCGGACCCCTGGATACTCATTTGACCGTAATTTATTGCCTATAACCCCTGAGCTTCTGGGGGCTCCGCCCACTGGACCCCACGCCAATTAGTGACCTGCCAGTGTTCCAAATAAGGTATCAAAATATGCTCATCTGACCGTAATTAAATGCCTAAAACTCCAGGGGCTCCCTCGACCCCACCAGGGGGCCTAAAGCGGGCCCCTGAATGCTCAATGACCGTTATAAAATGCCTCAAATCCCTGAGTTTCAGGAGGCTCAGCCCCCTGGACCCCACACCAATTAGTGACCTGCCAGTGTCACAAATAGGGTATCAAAATATGCTTATCTGACCGTAATTAAACGCCTAAAACCCCTGAGCTTCCGGGGGCTCTGCCCCCTGGACCCAACCAATGGCCTTAAGTCAGGCCCCGGATACTCATCGTACAGTAATTTATTGCCTAAAACCCCTGAGCTTCCGGGGGCTCCGCCCCCTGGACCCCACGCCATATTAGTGACCTGCCAGTGTCACAAATAGGGTATCAAAATATGCTCATCTGACCGTAATTAAATGCCTAAAACCCCTGAACTTCCGGGGGCTCCGCCCCACGACCCCACCAGGGGGACTAAGGCGGGCCCCTGAATGCTCAATGACCGCTATAAAATGCCTCAAATCCCTGAGTTTCAGGAGGCTCAGCCCCCTGGACCACACGCCAATTAGTGACCTGCCAGTGTCATGAATAAGGTATCAAAATATGCTCATCTGATCGTAATTAAACGCATAAAACCCCTGAGCTTCAAGGGGCTCTGCCCCCTGGACCCAACCAATGGCCCTAAGTCAGGCCCCTGGGTACTCATTTGACAGTAATTAATTGCCTAAAACCCCTGAGTTTCAGGAGGCTCAGCCCCCTGGACCACACGCCAATTAGTGACCTGCCAGTGTCACAAATAGGGTATCAAAATATGCTCATCTGACCGTAATTAAACGCCTAAAACCCCTGAGCTTCCGGGGGCTCTGCCCCCTGGACCCAACCAATGGCCTTAAGTCAGGCCCCTGGATACTCATCGTACAGTAATTTATTGCCTAAAACCCCTGAGCTTCCGGGGGCTCCACCCCCTGGACCCTACGCCATATTAGTGACCTGCCAGTGTCACAAATAGGGTATCAAAATATGCTCATCTGACCGTAATTAAATGCCTAAAACCCCTGAACTTCCGGGGGCTCCGCCCCACGACCCCACCAGGGAGCCTAAGGCGGGCCCCTGAATGCTCAATGACCGTTATAAAATGCCTCAAATCCCTGAGTTTCAGGAGGCTCAGCCCCCTGGACCCCACGCCAATTAGTGACCTGCCAGTGTCACAAATAGGGTATCAAAATATGCTCATCTGACCGTAATTAAATGCCTAAAACCCCTAAGCTTCCGGGGGCTCCGCCCCTCGACCCCACCAGCGGGCCTAAGGCGGGCCCCTGAATGCTCAATGACCGTTATAAAATGCCTCAAATCCCTGAGTTTCAGGAGGCTCAGCCCCCTGGACCACACCCCAATTAGTGACCTGCCAGTGTCATGAATAAGGTATCAAAATATGCTCATCTGATCGTAATTAAACGCATAAAACCCCTGAGCTTCAAGGGGCTCTGCCCCCTGGACCCAACCAATGGCCCTAAGTCAGGCCCCTGGATACTCATTTGACAGTAATTAATTGCCTAAAACCCCTGAGCTTCCGGGGGCTCCGCCCCCTGGACCCCACGCCATATTAGTGACCTGCCAGTGTCACAAAAAGGGTATCAAAATATGCTCATCTGACCGTAATTAAATGACTAAAACCCCTGAGCTTCCTTTACCCCTGCCGGGGCTTTGCCCCTTGACCCTACGCCAATTTACACTACGCTCTACCTGATCGTAAATACTTTAGCCTCACCCCACCCACTTTGAAAAACGTTCAGCAGGGCCTGCATGTAAGAGTGGGGTGATGCAGATTTTTTGTCTGCCAGCCCCCCCCCCCAAACTTTTTTGCTCATTACGCCACTGAACATATATATGCGTTTCTTTCTTGCTCCCTCGACGAGATGACTCCACCCAACAACCCCCCCTCCCTCCCTTCTCTTTCTCTCCCTTTCTTACTCCCACCCATCCTCTCTCATGCTCTCTTTCATCCCCCCCGTTTCTTTTGTTTCATTTTCTCTTTTTCCCCTTTTCTTTCTTTTCTTTTTCTTTTTCTCGTCTTTCTCTTTTTCTTTTTTCTCTATCTTTCTTCTCTTCTCTTTTCTTTCTTTTCTTTCTTTTCCTTTCCTTTTCTTTTTTTTCTTTCGCTCTCTTTTTTTCCCTCCCCCTTTTCTAATTTTCTCAACGGCAGCGCAATTTTACCGACAATATCCTGATAGGTGGGAGGGGGTGTGCCCCCACTAGCGACGCCCCTGATAGGGGCGGGATGATGGGACACATACATTATTGGGGCATGCCTCTTTCTTTATTTGTTCAGAAATGTATGTTTTCAATAAATGTTTTATTCAAATATTAGGGGCCATGTGGCACCCCCCCCCCGCCTGCACCGCAGCCGTCGGGTGTCCTTTCATTTTCATTTTTTTTATGAATAGGGACCCTCATTTCATATTATGATTAGCGACCCTCATTTCGTATTATGAATAGCGACCCTCTTCTCCTTTTATGAATAGCGACCCTCTTCTCTTCTTATAAATAGCAACCCTCTTCTCGTTTTATGAATAGCGACCCTCTTCTCGTATTATAAATAGCAACCCTCTACTCCTATTATGAATAGCGACCCTCATTTCGTATTATGAATAGGGACCCTCGTTTTGTATTATGAATAGCAAACCTCTTCTCGTTTTATGAACAGCGATCCTTATTTTGGATTATGAATAGCGACCCTCTTCTCGTATTATAAATACATGTAGCGACCCTCTTCTCCTATTATGAATACCGACCCTCGTCTCGTATTATGAATAGGGACCCTCGTTTTGTATTATGAATAGCAACCCTCTTCTCGTTTTATGAATAGCAACCTTTATTTTGTATTATGAATAGCAACCCTCTCCTCGTATTATGAATAGCAACCCTCTTCTCATTTTATGAATAGCGATCCTTATTTTGGATATGAATAGCGACCCTCTTCTCGTATTATAAATACATGTAGCGACCCTCTTCTCCTATTATGAATACCGACCCTCGTCTCGTATTATGAATAGGGACCCTCGTTTTGTATTATGAATAGCAACCCTCTTCTCGTTTTATGAATAGCAACCTTTATTTTGTATTATGAATAGGGACCCTCGTTTTGTATTATGAATAGCAAACCTCTTCTCGTTTTATGAACAGCGATCCTTATTTTGGATTATGAATAGCGACCCTCTTCTCGTATTATAAATACATGTAGCGACCCTCTTCTCCTATTATGAATACCGACCCTCGTCTCGTATTATGAATAGGGACCCTCGTTTTGTATTATGAATAGCAACCCTCTTCTCGTTTTATGAATAGCAACCTTTATTTTGTATTATGAATAGCAACCCTCTCCTCGTATTATGAATAGCAACCCTCTTCTCGTTTTATGAATAGCGATCCTTATTTTGGATTATGAATAGCGACCCTCTTCTCGTATTATAAATACATGTAGCGACCCTCTTCTCCTATTATGAATACCGACCCTCGTCTCGTATTATGAATAGGGACCCTCGTTTTGTATTATGAATAGCAACCCTCTTCTCGTTTTATGAATAGCAACCTTTATTTTGTATTATGAATAGGGACCCTCGTTTTTTATTATGAATAGCAACCCTCTTCTCGTTTTATGAACAGCGATCCTTATTTTGGATTATGAATAGCGACCCTCTTCTCGTATTATAAATACATGTAGCGACCCTCTTCTCCTATTATGAATACCGACCCTCGTCTCGTATTATGAATAGGGACCCTCGTTTTGTATTATGAATAGCAACCCTCTTCTCGTTTTATGAATAGCAACCTTTATTTTGTATTATGAATAGCAACCCTCTCCTCGTATTATGAATAGCAACCCTCTTCTCGTTTTATGAATAGCAACCCTCATTTCGTATTATGAATAATGACCCTCTCCTTCAATTATGAACAGCGATCCTCATTCCGCATTGTGAATAGCGACCCTCTTGTCATATTATGGATAGCGACCCTCTTCTCCTATTATGAATAGCCACCCTTTTCTAGTATTATGAATAGGGACCCTCTTCTCATATTATAAATACCAACCCTCTTCTTTGATTATAAATAGCGGTCCTTATGAATACTGACCCTTTTCTCAAATTATGAATAGCGGTCCTTATGAACAGCTACATTACCCCGTTTAATTCACCAGACTGGTGTTTTAAAACTTTGATGTTAGCATTAAAAATTTCCCTGGAAAGCTGGAATTTTGAAAATAGTTTGTTTATATGTACGTCTTTATAATGAGATCAGTTAAAATTGTAAAATTGTTAATGATCACTACATTTGCAAGAAGCAAGAACAACGAGCAATTCAGTGTGCCTTTATTTACAATTTAATCAAGAAGAGGTACCTTAAATCTCTTAATAAGAGGTGCAGGTGCCTGGGGTGTATAATTTTTTCATGAATGAGTTCAGCACATCATATAGCACATGTTTTAATATTTTAGTCAGTAAATTACATGATCTTTAAAGCAGCTCCTATTGGCCGTGATGAATAGCTTCGGAGCTTCCGGGAGCCCCCTAAGTGCTCCCAAAATGATGTAATATTAGGTGGTTTAACATGTAACTTTAGTACAATACACTTACAAAAGTCTTTAGAAAGAAAATATGTCATGTAACTAGAGTTTTATGCTCTTGAAGCACATATGTTACATTGGGGCCCTTAGAATAAGATTTTGGGTACCTGAGATATATTTGGCTTATCAAAGCTTCATATTCACAGTGTTTCACTGTATTTTGATACTGAATTAGAGATTTTACTGTGCTCCCTTTAACACAGAAAACAATCCCGACTGTCAAGACTAGCAGATTCTTGGGCCCTTTTGGGGTAGCTTCAGGGTCCCTGTGGTCTTATGTGGGTCTTAACCTTTAATGTATTTCATTGTAATTTTCATAGTGGGGAGGGGGGGGGGGTTCTACAACAAACATTTTCAGCCAAAATATTTGTTCTAAAATGCATAAAAACAATGATGAGCCCATACAATGTTAAATACGGGTACTCTGGGCACATTTTATCAAAAATCAGTCGGTGCAAAAGTTTACTTGGGATTCCACATTTTAAAGAGGTGAACACTATTTTACTGTTGGAGCCATCTGCATACTTAACTACATCAACTACTTTCTTTCTCATAATTAAAAAAAAGCTGGCTTTAAATCTTTCAAATCTGTTCCCCCATGCCTATGGAACAAACTCCCTGCATTTCTGAGAAATTGTTCTTCACTTGACTTCTTAAAAGAACATCTGAAAACATACCTCTACAATTCTTGATTTGTCCTTAGACTAAGGTACAGCGCCTTGTATCCTCTGGAAAAGGCGTTATATAAATCCAATTATTATTATCAATATTATTAATGAGGCTTTGGACAAAGATTTATTTCTTTACAGTTCACACTTTTATTTTTTTATTTTTTGATGAGGGATGTAAATCAAATATATTGTGCACTTTTTTCGAGGCACCATTAAAATGGCGCCCCTCAGAAAATAGCACTATGCCAGTCATCTTAGAGAATCCATAATTAAAACAGAAGCCTCTCAGTGCATGGTATATTTGACTAATGTATCTGACAGGTTAATAGTTCTGATTTATATTCCAAAGAGATCAGTTACATCAAAATATACGAACAATACATTGTTTTTATTGAAATCATATTAAGACGCGCACACAAAAAAGATGCTAGAAAATTTGTGTTAAACATTAAAATATTATGAATAATAATCATTCTGTGTTTTGTTATATTGCAACATACATATATATCAAATTTGTGCTTTAAAATCATACATTATTTTATTCATTGAATGGGCACATCTCAATGTATCAGCTTAATGTATGGATATTAAAGTAGGAGTAAATAAGATATGCAGCATATGAGGGTGAATCAACATGTACAGAGTATCAACAATTTCAAATATATTTTTACAGCACTTTGATAGCGGATATCAACATTTCCATATTTAAATTGTCTTTGCAGAGGTCAAATAACAACTTATGCCTGTAATCATCTAGAGTGAATTGGAGTCATCAGATACTTCAGATAAAAGCAAAAGAAAAGACAGAATGCTTCTTAACCAATGCTATAAAAAGGTATCCTGCGATTGTTTGTTGATCATATTCTCTTCACTCACCAGCGGTTCACTATCTGTGTTACGGTAGTCCCTCGACAACTTTTTGCTCAATTTTTGCTTCAAGCTTCCAGCCCGAGAGAAGCTGACATTGGTGGCGCTCTTCAGCTGCAATTGTAATGTGATGTTGTCCTTTGACAGAGGGCTGGGCATGGTCACAATGACCGGGATACCAGGAAGACTTGTGGAACGATGGATATTGATATCTTGCAGGTTTTGATTGTCTTTTGATTGAGGCCTTTGGCTCCAGCTGAGGCCTCGTGTCAAGGGAATCTTGGTGTGCTCTCTGGATGCCTCGTGGTGCATGCTCGCAGATCTCTTGGGTTTACATGTTGGATCAGGATACCACCCAGATTCCTGATTGCTTCCTGGGATATTGCTTAGAGAGTCACTTCTTGAAGATTCGGTTCTCCTTATGTTAAGCAAAGCTGACATCTCACCCGATTGTTCTGTTTCATTAACATGCCTGGTTGGACTGAGGTTATTCATTTGTGATGAATTCTTAGTTATTCCATTATGGCAAGTCCTGTCTTTAGCATCTCCTGTAATGTCTCTTATAAGACTACTGAAGCCATATGATTCGTTGGTTAGTATCGAAGACGACTGGAGAGGTGAATGGTTCTGAAACCTCTTCCCATTGTACGTTCTATCAATCACTTCATCCTGATGATGGAGCCCCTGTTGGGATGAGCCTTCCCTTGTTTGCCCCACCCATGTGGGCTGGTGTGTTGGGGATGGGGTGTGATGGAGGGGTGAAACCCTTTGGCTACTGAAGGGCAAAGGTTCACATGACCTGATGACCCTTTCTACTCTGAGGACAGGGGATCTCTTGGGGTCTGGAGGTCTCATGATTGTCAGTTGTTTCTTGCGTTCAGTGAGCACCTTGGGAAGTGGTGTTTCTAAAACATCTGGGTCCTGCAAACAATTATAAAGTTCTCTGAATTCATACTTGTAGCAATTTGGTTGCACAGACATTATTGTGAATTATCAATTTATCTATTTGAAAGGCTTCCAATGACAGTCATGATTTTTTTTTTAAATACTAAGCAATTCTCGATTCAGATAGGCAGATAAATAATCTTGTCATGGTATCATCTTATGATCATTTGAGCCATCACACACATTTGTGTGAAGAGTCAGACATTTCAGTTCTTCAACTTTGCCAAAGTGATTAATCAGAAAAATCATAGTTGATTCTATTATTTACTATATAAATCTATGTATCTATCTATTATTTGCTAGTTTCCCTAAACTATGCAGCCATCGAGAACTAAAACGTCACATCAGCGCATGCCTCACCCCAGTACATCGCCTTCCTTTAACGAGCCGCCTGAGACAACGCTTAGGACATGTTGCCTGGCAAGGAGAGGGGACGTAGGAAGGGACATAGGTAGATACAAAGATTTATATAGTAAATAATAAAACAAGCTATGACTTATCTGATTTACCACAATAAATCAATGTATCTACCTATTATTTGCTAGACCAGCACAGAAAGGTCAGGGCGGCATGTCCCAAGTGGAAGGGGATTAATGAGGAATTATGGCAGAAGCCTGCCACTCTCTGGGACAAAGTCGCGAACAGTACCTCACCAGAGGGATCGTCCCTGAGATAAAAGGAAGTGAAAGAATTAGGAGACCGTCAAAAGGCGGCCCTCAAAATATCTTCCAGACCCACACCTTGAAAAAGAGCCCAGGAAGTACTGATGCTCCTTGTATCGTGGGCTCTGGCTTTGTCCTCCAGGAGGAGGGCTTCAGGGCCAGCAGCCTAGGAAAGTGGACTCCTTGGACGCAGGGGAGAAAGGTTCTCGGGTAATGAGAAAGAGCTGGTCGTCCTTACAGTGACCCTTGGTCCTGTCCAAGTACCATTTCAACACCCTCACCCAGACACCAGACTTTATCCTCCTTGACCGAGGAGAAGTCAGAAAGAGGGTTAAGGAAAACCTCAATTGGCCCGGAGGAAACCGACTGTTTTTTTTTGCAATAAAGGAGGGCTTAGGTATAAGCCTAACACCCAGTCTCTCCCACCAGATGTGGCAGGGGGAGGTACACAGGGCATGGATAGAACTTCTCTGTCCGGACGCAATGGCGATGAGGAACCGGGTCTTGACAGTTAAATGCCGGAGAGAAGCCTCGTCCATCGGTTCAAAAGGGGGCTTAGCCAATGCCTCCAGAACCTTAGGCAGGCTCCAAGCAGGAGACAGCTTCGGGTTAGCTGGCCGCTGCAGAAAAAACGACCGCAGCAACTTAGCCAGGAAGTGGGAGTTAGAGACTCCCGAGCCGTCAGGTAACCCGACATGAATAGTGGCGATGGCCGAGCGGTAACCACGAATAGTGGAAAGAGCCCACCCTTGTCAAACAAGGATATCAGGAAATCGGCAATCTCGCCCACCGAACCCTTACTGGGTGAAACCCCGAGATATTCGCACCAAACGGAGAAGGCTTCCAGGCGAGAGATGTAAATGGATCTCGTGGAGTCCCGACTCTGGACTATAAACTGAGAGGCTCTCTCTGAGAGTCCTGAAGCCCTTGCGTCTTCCCCGACAATGGCCAGGCGGTCAGAGAGATCACCACGGGACGATGATGAAGGATCCCCGACAGGGGCTGGGACACTAGGTCCGGGCTCAGCAGGAGAGGGAACGGATGCCTGTCCAAGAGAGAAAGGAGTAGAGGGAACCACCGACTCCTTGGCCAGCGTGGGGCTACCAGAAGGACCCACGCTCGATCCTCCTTGACCTTCCTCGGGACCTAAGGGATCAGAGGAAAGGGGGAGCATACCCCCGGAAGTGCCCCAAATGGAGGGAGAAGGCATCCAGTGCCCAAGCCTCCGGATCTCGCACCAGCGAGCAATACCTCGGGAGACGGTGGTTGAGCGTGGTGGCAAACAGATTGACATCCAGGGGGTCCCACGCCACCCTGAGATGATTGAAAACCTCCGGGTGGAGGGACCACTCCAAGGGAAGGCCCCGAGAGAGGAAGTCCGCTATCAGGTTTTCCTGCCCAGGAATGTAGGAGGCGATCGAGACAATGCTGTTGGTTTGACACCACCTCCGCATCTGGGTGGCAAGAGCATACAGGGAAGCTGACCGTGTTCCGCCCTGCCGGTTGATGTAGGCAGCCACCGTGGTGTTGTCTGTGAGGACCAGAACGGAGCGCCCCACCAACGCCCATCTGAAATGACGGAGCGACATGAATGCCCCCAGCAGCTCCAGGACATTGATATGGGGAATGGTGTGCAAATGAGACCAATCCTCCGAAACCATCTCGCCACCGCAATGGCCATCCCAGCCCAGCAGGGAGGTATCCGTCGTGGGAGAAACAGATGAAAGAGGGGTACGAAGGGGCTTGCCCTGAGCAATGTACGACTCATTCGCCCAAGGGGCAAGAAGGCGCAAGATTTCCCTTGGCAATGGGATCCATACCCTGAGGGAATCCCCGCTTGGCGTGAAGAACTTCGAGAGGTGCCTCTTTTGAAGGGCCTCATCAGAAGCCTGCAATCCGGATAAAACCTCCACCAGACTGGCAAGGTAGCCCAGAAACTGAAGCCAGCGCTTGGCCTGCACTCCGCAGGAACCGAGCGGCAAAGGCAATCGTCAGAATGGTTCCGGATGTTTATCTCCATACCCAAGTACAATGGGGTACAGGTGGGGGACAGCTCCAATTTCTCCCAGTAAACAATAAAGCCGAGCTCCTGTGTAGTCTGGAGCAGCAGGCGCAACTGATCCTGAAGAATCGACTCCAAATTCGCTACCAAGAGCCAGTTGTCTAGGTAAATGAAGAGTAGGAGGCGGCGATTCCTCGGGAAGGCGGCCAGAGCCGACACCACTCGGGAGAAGACGCGGGGAGCTGGTCTGAGCCCGAAGGGCAGGGCGCGAAACCTGGAAGGCGAATACATGGAGATCCCGCAGGCGGGGATGGATAGGGATATGAAAGTAAGCGTCCCCATGATCAAGCAAGATGGCCCAGTCTGCCCGCTCGATTGTCGGCAAGATGGATGCCAGTGTCTCCATCGGGAAATGTACCAGAGGGATGTAAGTTTTGATGAACTCCATGTCCAAGATCCTCAATTTCCCAGAGCATTTGGGGATCACAAAAATCAGGGAGAGTCACAGATCAGGGTGGTCTCTCACCCTCTCTATAGCGCCCTCCAGCAGCAACTGTATCAAGATACATATGCCGCTGGAAAAGGGCGGACAGATATGGTTCGCGCCGTGCGAGGTGGCGCCGGGCTCACCCGTGTTGGTGTGCGGCAGGAGGTGCCCATGCCCTAGCCCTCTGTCTAGAAGGCTGGGCCGGTTGGCGAGGGCGAATTTGCTTCGCCATCTCCGCTGTCTGTTATCGGGGTCAATCTCGCGCTGAAGGACAGCAGCGAACTGACTCCCAAACAGATGCTCCTCCGAGGGGGGTATCCCCTTAAACAGGTAGGGGATGTCCCTTTCGAGCACTCCTAAGGAGGACAGTGCAAATTCCCTCCTGAGGTTAGTGGCCTGAACGGCGGCTGTGTCGAGCTGCGACCACAGCGACCCCGTCAAAGAGAGCAAGATCTCGTCAAGAACCAGCCTGTCAGACATAGAAATGCCCAACTCCCGAGACCTGACCGTGAGGCTTATCAGAGAACCCAGATAGGCGGTGAGTTGCATGCCTGACCTAGCTGGCAAGGAACTCACCCTCCCGTGCCTGTTTCTCCTTGGCAACGTAGTCTCAGCCACTAAGGTTAACGCCCAATCTCAAACCCACATGAGAAATGTCTGGCGAGAACGACTTTGGCTGGAAGAAGCCAAGTGAGTCCTGGGCCCGGAAGGCGTACTCCTTCCCAAAAGCACGCCTCTTGGTGGGCTGTTCAGCCAAGCCCTTGTAGGCAAACTTAAAATCCTCCGTCAGGGGTATCCCGTGGAGGGAGACCCTTGCCGAAAGAGCGGGGAAGCCTGGGCTGCATCCAACTGAGCCGGTGCAAAGGAACTTCCCCAAGAGAGCCTGCGCATCGGCCGCCAGACCACAAGGGGGGGGGCGCTGGCCAGCGACTCTGAAACAGAGTCCCCATGGATCAGATACATGGGGAACCTGGCCCCAAGGGGGCGGGCGCAACCATGAGTCGGTAGTCTCCTCACCAGGAGGGGCGACAAGCGCCGCCGGGATAGGAGGGGCAGCTCTAGCCAGGTGGGTCTGAGCCTTCCTGGATCGCCCATAACTGGATCTAAACCGGTAAAGGAACCCGGATCCTGAGGATCGGGTACCTGAAAACTAGGTCCAGAGACCGGAAGGTGAGACCTGGATATCGGATCAAAAAATCTCGATCAGTAAGGTCGGATCCACGACTGGAACAGTCGGATCCAAAACCGGTAAACCTGGACCGGGTCAAACCGGGTCAGAGTGCGGATCACCAGAGTCCAAAGACCGGGCATAGTCCTACGCGTCCGAGGAGGGGTCCGCCCTAGCCGCGGTTGGCCGAGAGGCTGGCGGCTTGGCCCATCCCCTTTTCTCAGCAAAGTGCTTCAAAAACCCTAGTAGCTCAGTTTGATTGACTGCCGCAGGGGGAGCAGGCGTCATAACAGAGGTCCTATCCTTCCTCCCAGTTAAGTGCCATAAGCTGTGCCCAGCGAAGCGGCGCAAGCTAAGATGGGATGCTAGGTGGTCGAAGGAATTACCTGCCTAGCTAACGGAAAACCCCAACACCAACAATAGGGCGCTGAGCCGTGGCGGAGCCCCCAGCCAAGCGGCGTAAGCAAAGTCTCTGAATCAGTCGTGAAAGAGGAAATGCGGGGCAGAAATGAAAGTCAAAATTCTGCCTAAAAAACGAAAAGTGACCAGGAAACCATTCCACCAAAAAGACAAGCCAAACTGCACCAAAAAGGATAAAATCCTCAATACGGGTGACTTAGCTGTCTATAGGTTCTCTCTGCGTGCAAGAAAAGAAGAGGAAGATGGCGGGCGTGCGTTTGCGCACGTGACCCTGGGAAGGCGATGTACTGGGATGGGGCATGCGCGGATGTGACGGTTTTAATTGTCGATGGCTGCGTAGTTTAGGGAAACTAGCAAATAATAGGTAGATATTTTTGATTTATTGTGGTAAATTATGAAGTCAGTTTCTGAAACCTCTTCCATTGTACGTTCTATCAATCACTTCATCCTGATGATGGAGCCCCTGTTGGGATGACCCTTCCCCTGATTGCCCCACCCATGTGGGCTGGTGAGATACTAGTCAGGCAACCAACATGGTAGAGTACTATCTGATCAAAGTTGCACATGCCTTTTTTTCTTTATGAAGGGTTTGATGGTTAAATTTTCATTGAAAAACTCTTAAAATTTTGTAATATAACTTTTTTATAATAAAAAATGCAATATGTATTATCATTACAGCTATATCATCAAGTCTAATCCTGCACTCACCTGTAAGCAGTAATTGATGCTTTCTAAGATGGTGGTGAACGATGGTCGATCTTCAGGGATGTGACGCCAGCACTGGGACATTAAATTAAATCTAAGATTCAAAGAGGATCAAAAGGGTTGAAAGAGTTGACTGTCATCGAATGGGGTGAATAGGAATGCAAATGTGATAGGAACAAAACTGTTTTAGACAATTCCTTTTTAAAGTAATGATGCATACCCAATTTATTCCATTTAAATGTAATTATGCCTCGTATACATTTACCTCCAGCACCTTGAGGCAGAATTATCGCATTTGTGCTGCACTGATCACAAATACTTGATTGAATTTTTTGCATCGAGTACATATCTCAAAACATTGATTTTTAAGATTAATTGACAGGACTGTGTGAAATAGTTACTAATCAGGTAATATTTAAAATTTCAAGAAAATTTTAATTGAACAATTCTATAAAATGTGAAATATAGGGCTATTTAAAAGTACAATAAGCTTGCACTTTAATTCTTGAAACCTACTCACTACTCGATGCCCAGTATGCCCTTGTGCCCAGATGGCCTGATGCCATATTTTGAAGACAATAATAATAATAAGGTAAATTTTTAACAGGCCTAATACTATGTTTCTAGGTGCCATAGTGCTTCTACCCAATACAGAGCTAGGACAATATCACCAAATTTTCAATGTTACATATACAAAATACTGACATAATATATACTAGTAAATTTAAGCATAGATATAAAAAAGGTAAATTGCTTTAATACAGGGATTTGAATAAGTGGGTTTTTAACATGGTTTTGAAGGTGTGCAAAGATTGAGCATTTTGGATAAGGGGAGGCAGGCTATTCCAAAGTTTGGGAGCGGTGACAGAGAGAGCTCTTTACGCGGGGACCAGACTTAAGCTGGAGGTGGGAAGAAATGGAAGCCCGCAGCCGGGAAGAGGGCGCCTTAGATTTGATCAATTCTGTCAGGCAGTAACCATAACGGAATTTGAAGGCAAGGAGGAGAATTTGAAATTGTACACATTGAGGTATTGGTAGCCAGTGGAGATTGCGGAGGATTGGAGTGATGTGTTCATATGACTTTGAGCAAGTGACCAGGCGTGCTGCAAAGCTTTGAATGTGCTGGAGGGGAGCAAGATTTAGGGGTGGTAGATTAACAACAAGGCCTTTGCAGTAGTCTAAATGGGTAGTAACAAATGCATGACTAAGTGATTCAGTGATCTAGATATTTTCGAATTTTACCAATTCTGTAGATGCCACAAGATATGCTGCCTTACACACTTTCTTGACGTGAGATTTCATGTTGAGAACTGTGGCTAGGGTAACACCAAGGTTTCTTGCAGATGCAGAGGTCTCTAATATAATGCCGTCTACAACAAAATCTGGCAATGGATTTACAGAACTGAAATGTGATGTGAAGTACCTCAGTTTTGTGACAATTCAACTTAAGATAATTCTCACCCCAACATTTAACATCACTCACACACTTGTTAAAATTGTTTAAGTCAACAGACTGGTGACTGGATTCAACAATCACATACCGGTATAACTGAGTATCGTCTGCATATGTTATAGGGCATATATTTTTTTGAGCATTCACTACATCACTCAGTGGACTTGTGTACAAAATAAACTCTATTGGCCTGAGGACCAACCCCTAAGAGGGAAAGGATGTGATGCAGTGCCATGAATTACAACACGATCTCTGTTCTCAATGTTCAAGGTATGGTACCACCAATTCCAAAAGTATGGTAAAGGCTATCAACCAAAGTACGATGATTAATAAGCTGCTGAATATGATTTTTAATAGAAAGATTAAACGAGAACTTACCATTTGAAGTTTGAACGTTATTTTATGAGAGAGTAGTAGGAAGAGATTACATGAGAACCCACCTCGCGCATGCGCAGTCATACTTTGAAGCATGAAATGTGGCTACTGAAAAGACAGAAAGATGATGAGAACTTAAATTACCGTTGAAAAATTTAGGGTGTGGAGAGGAGGGCATGTAATCTCTTTCTACTACTCTCTCATAAAATAACGATCAAACTTCAAACGGTAAGTTCTCGTTAAATCTTTCTATTTTATTTCGTGAGTCTCAGTAAGAGCTCACATGAGATTTTAAAGCACAGTAGTCACATTTCAGTGGTAATCAATGGGTCGGAGTCAAACCAATCCAGAAAACACAATTCTATCCGACAATGTATTATGTTTACCTATGATTCCTTAAGGCAATCCAAGACAGACCTTGCAAATTGTCCCTTAACTTGAAGTGGTTTATTGTAAAACCATCTGAAAGTACGTTCACTTGCCCATCCTGCAGTGTTCAAGATTTGAGTGATGGGTACCCCATTTCTGCATGCAGCTGAAGTGGCTGCAGCTCTCGTCGAACGAGCCTTGTAAACCCTTGTGTCGATACCAGCCTCTCGAAGAGTGAATCTTATCCACCTGCTTATTGTCTGGACGGTCACACTTCTGTGGGGCTTCTTGTAACTGATAAAGAGAGACTGTTCTGTACCACGCAGATGGGTAGTCAATTCAATATACCTTTTGAGGTATTTTACAACGCAAAGTCATCTGTCCGGCGGGTAGGCAGTTAATTCCAACTTGCAGCCTAATCTTCCTGGCCTGCTCTGTTTAAGTAAGTCATCAACATAAAATGTGGCTTTGTTCTCCTTAATACAAAGCTTGTCCAATCTGAGTTTGTGGATTGATTGGTCACGTTGAGCTGTGATCAGGGCTATCAAGGTCACCAACTTGTGTGTTAACTGCTGATGATTCAACGAGTTTGCAGGGGCTAGCTTACGCAGATAGTTGAGCACAACGCTAACATTCCAAATGCCAAATTCCAAATAAAACAAAAAAGACAGAAACTCTAACACAACGTTCACCTCTACCTGTAGAAAATGCAACCCTTTTCTCTTACAAAAGTCTTTCCAAGACTTGATGTAGGAACTATACTGTTTCTTTGTACCATCATGCCAAGCTGCAGTAATTACATCAATTGTTCTCCCGGCAAGCCCTCTAATTTCGAATGGCATCCGGAGGTCCTGCAATGCAAACAGAAAAGGAGCAATAGAAAATGCTTATCCAGAAAGTCTGCAGCACAAAAGATCAAGGCGTTCGTGCAAAGGGTGAGGAGTGTTCGAGACTGGTTGAGTTAGGAGGTTTATGTGCCCCTTCAATATTATTGGATCACCCTTTATCAAAGTCTGCAGTCTAGGGTACCATGACTGCGTTGGCCAATTGGGGGCTATAAAGAGTCCCTCTGCCCAGTCAGCCTTGATCTTTTGTAGGCAGCGTGAAACTAAGCAGAATAGTGGGAAGGCATAGAAATCATATTTGCTTCAATCTAGAGTAAAGGCATCAACAGATTCTGCATGTGGATCAGGGAACCAGGATACGTAATGATCCAATTGAGTATTGAGCCTGCATGGATGCAAAAAGGTCTATTTCTGGGAGACTGAAATGAGCCATAAGTTTTTCAAATTCTCTTTTATTAAGCATCCATTCTGTTCTGTCATTGAACTTTCTAGACCTCTCATCTGCTTCTACATTTTGCTTGCCTGGTAGATGAGCTGCTGTGATCCAAATATCACGCTCAATACACCAATTCCATATGGTCCTAGCCATGTTGTTACAATCTAGTGATTTTGTCCCGCCCATGGCATTTATGTATGGAACAGCGGTGGTGTTATCCGACCTCAATAGTATGTGGGCATTCTTCAAATCTGAACATAAGGACTTTAGTCCCAGGAAGGCAGCTAGAGTCTCAAGATAGTTTATTCCATTATTTCTAGCCTTACTTGATTCCTGTTCATTCCATCTTCCCCCTGTGTGGGTATTCATGTTTGTAGCTCCCCAGCCGATGGCGCTAGCATCGGTTCTAATTTCTAGGGTGGCATTATTGCGCCCAATTGGTGAGAAAGCCTGCTTAACATTATCTATCCACCATGAAAGATCTTCCCTTGACCCTTTTGATAAGGTCATGGGCCTGTCAAAGTGCCCCCTATTTAATTTTAGAGCTAGAATTTGGTCTCTCTCTAGGGTTCTGTAAAAGAGAGGGCCGTGCTGTACTGCTGGGAAGGTTGAGATCAGTTTCCCTATAACGTGTGCAACCTGCCGTATACAAGGTTTGTGGTTCTGTAAGAGGTCTGCGCAAACGGCAGCAATATCTTTAGCCTTCTCATTAGGCAAGGTAATTGTCATATCTACAGTGTTCAAGATGAAACCAAGGAAAGTCAAACTTTGCGTAGGTATCAGAACCGATTTATCAGGGTGCACAATAAATCCTAGATTAGATAATATCTGAGAGGTGGCTTGTACTGCACTTATTACAGCAGCTTCATCATCTCCTACGATGATGGTATCATCCAAATAACCCAGCACTGTATGTCCTGCTTCCCTCAGATGTGCAAAGACTGGTTTTAAGACTTTTGTAAACAATCTAGGGACAGTGCTCAACCCATTTGGTAGGCATTTGAATTGCCACAATTTCCCTTGCCACGTAAATCTCAGGTATTTCCTGAATTTGGGAATTGGGATAGAATAATAAGCATCACGGAGGTCGATTGAGGCTAGGTAGCAACCTTGAGAGAGCAGGAGAGCAGCAGTATGGATATTATCAATCTTGAAATGCTGGACCAAAAGATTTTTGTTCAGTTCAGAGAGATCTAGTATTAGGCGCAACCCTCCAGATTTCTTGGGTAGAGTAAAAATATTTGACAAGAATTCCCCTTCTTCGTGCTTAATGCAGGGTTCAATAACATTCTTACTGGACAGTTTTATGATCTCTGAATTGATGCTTTCTTCTTCTTTTGAGCTTTCCCTGAATGGAAAGGATAGCTTGGTGCGGCATGGGGGCATGAGTGTCTGGTCAAATTCTATTTTATAGCCCCTTATAGCTTGGAGAATGAAAGTGTCAGAAATGACGGTGCACCAGTTATGATAAAATAGCCTCAGTCGACCTCCAACAGGATGGTCATTGTGTATACTACTACCTACCTCATATGTGGTAGTATTAGTAGTTAAGTCCTCCGCTGGAACGTCCCTGGCTTTGAGCGTCTCTGGCTCTGTGCTTGTACTGGTCTCGTTGACGTGGAGGCAGGTGGCAGGCTTCTCTGACCCCCGTGAGCGCTGGACTAAAAAAAGACGGCTGGGCGTAGAGTTTGCTGAGAATCTGTTGGTAGAGTTAGAGGTCCAACCTGCACTTCGGTATTGTCGCCGAGAGAAGCCGGCCTCAGGAAGTTTCTTGTATGGATGGTAAGGGGCACGAGAATAATGTCGCTGAGACTGTCCTTTCACTACCCCTGAAGCAGCTCTTTGCTCATCTTTGAGATCCTTTACTCTCTTCTCGAGATCATCCCCAAATAGAACAAATGCGTACAAGCTGGATTCATGTCAGGTTTGATGCATTCCTTGCGCAAGCAGTTCATTTCAAACAGAGAGTTGCATAGGAGGGCAAGCGCATCCTCCTGTTTATCAGTAAAATTGTCAGCTGGCAAGGATTGAACAAAGGCACTAAGTCCTCTCAATAGGGATTTCTGCACTCTTTGCAGTTTCAAGTCCCTTCCACGCGTAGTTGGAGATAAGTTATCCCAAATAATCTGGTTAACTTTAGGCGTGTCTAAGGAACGGCAGTTGCTCAGTGGAAGGTATTTTGAGGAGGTATCTTCCAAAGTCTTTCCTCCAATTGATGGCTAGTCATATAAGTGACCGAATTGGCAAGATTTTCTTCTACTGGTTTTCCAATACCAGTAGGCAAGGCAAACTTAGCTGCAATAGCTGGTAAAGTATCTGAGACTAAGACTGAGCTAGTAGTATTTGCTTGTTGACCCATATAATCTGACTGAATGTCATCGTAATCGTAGCAAAGGCCCAACTCCTCATCTCGTTCATCCATGGCCGTGGCCATGAAAAAACTTGGCTCTCCGTTTCCACGTGAGCAGACATGACTGAACACTCTCCGCCAACATCAACATGTGCCTGTGAAGATGGTTGGTTCGACATTTTGTCCATGACACAGGCGAACATATTTTCCCGTTTATCGAGTCTATCCCCGAAGTTATGCCCCGGACTATCCGGTGCTCTGGAGACTGTACATGGAGCGGGAACAGCCTCCGCTTTCTTCATTTTTGCGGGAAAAACCTCCGCAGATTTTCCAGATTTTTTCCCGCCCGTGCGGGTGGTATAGAGCCAGCGGAGCGCTTTCGCTCCTCCGGTGCCCCGGGGTCTTGCGTCGAAGGGACCGCTGGGTGGTCTGGCACAGTCACTCGATCTCCTATCGACGACATAATCAGAACAAAGTTCGGAGCTCGAAATTGCTCTCGAAATGTCGTAAATAGATATAAGTGGAATTTTGACGTAAATTCCGGCTGCTGTGAGAAGTTACTTCTCACTAGATAACATGCGAAGAAGTGATATGACTGCGCATGCGCGAGGTGGGTTCTCATGTGAGCTCTTACGGAGACTCACGAAATAAAATAATTGATTGACAGCACTCGCAAGGCCTCTCGCAGACCCGCCGCGACCCGCCAATGCGCAAACAATTCTCCGTGGCTTTATAAAGGCTCAGTCGAGTCGGGCGAAAACAAGGGAGAGAGCCGATCGATAAATCTAACAATGCAAGGAATTTTAAAGAAACAAAGAGTGGTACGGTTTTTAGTCAAAATAAAAATACGATATGATTAAACATAATTTTCTATCTTTAAAATTGTTTGGCATTTTTTTTTAAACACATGTCAAAAATTATTTAAAAGAAATAAAAATGAACGAGTCTGAAAATTTGATTGACAGACAGTCTCCGCCCACTCGCCAGTGCGGCGCGATGAACAATCGATTCATCGATTGAAGTTCATGACAATGACTCTGCATTTTCATGAAATGTGCAAGAAACAATATCCTGTTGGTAATTAAATGTTTTGATTGAAGTTTAAATAAAAGCTTGGGGTTGAATAGTTTATTGTGTGTAAATGACCATTAGATCTAGCTTAGCCGCTGTGCCGATGATCGCCTGACTGTGTGAGCGAAATTGCCCTGCTGTGGCTGGTTGCTACACGGCTGCTGTTGGTGGCTATATCCAGGACCAAAATCCAATTGAAACCAGTTGAAATCTCCAACTGGTTTTAATTGGTTTCAACTGGTTTCAATTGGTATCAATTGGTTTCAATTGGAATACAAAATTTCCAGTTGAAACCAATTGCCGAACTGGAAAATATTGTTATTGGGTGTCATTTCCAGTTCAAACCAATAAGAAGTGCAACTGGAACCAGTAAGATAATTTTTGCAGTTACTCAAAAGTCATTTCCAGTTACCCAACTGGTTCCAGTTAGAATTCATTTCCAGTTACCCAACTGGTTCCAGTTAGAATTCATTTCCAGTTAGAATTCATTTCCAGTTACCCAAATGGTTCCAGTTAGAAGTCATTTCCAGTTACCCAACTGGTTCCAGTTAGAATTCATTTCCAGTTACCCAATTGGTTCCAGTTAGAAGTCATTTCCAGTTACCCAACTGGTTCCAGTTAGAATTCATTTCCAGTTACCCAATTGGTTCCAGTTAGAATTCATTTCCAGTTACCCAATTGGTTCCAATTAGAAGTCATTTCCAGTTACCCAACTGGTTCCAGTTAGAAGTTCAACTGGAACCAGTAAGATAATTTTCCAGTTACCCAACTGGATTTTGCATATTATCTGCTTGTGTGCAGATCAATGTTTTATGTAATTTATTTTGATTTACAACGTATTTATTAATTAATTTTCATTTGCAAGTAATGCATTTGTTTTAGATACATATAGAGATTAATTAGTAATGATAAGCATGTTCATAAATAACATATTTTTTTAATTACAACAGATTAAAAGTTGATTAGTAAAACACTAACCATGGACAAAATACATCAAATACAAACATATAGGCCTATTTCCTTGCTAAGTATATTATATGAAATGGTCTGCATATTATAATGCCCTTTACATTGTAATTAATGTAGACATATAACAAAGCCTCTGTGTTGACATGAGCGATAATTAGTGCAAGAGCTAATTAACTTATAACTAATTAAGTTTATGCCAACTGTAAGTTTCAATTGGATCCAGTTGAAACCAATTGAAACCAATTGAAACCAATTGAAACCAATTGAAACCAATTGAAACCAGTTGAAGCCAACTGGTTTCAATAGGGAAATTGGAACAACTGGTTCCAGTTGAAACCAATTAGGCAACTGGAACCAGTTGGCAATTGGTTTTAACTGCATGGTTTCAATTGGAACCAGTTGGCAATTGGTTTCTACTGGTTTCAATTGGAACCAGTTGTTCCAATTTCCCTATTGAAACCAGTTGGCAACTGGTTTCAATTGGTTTTGCTCCAATTGGTTTCAACTGGATTTTGGTCCTGGGCATGCATGCATGCACAGGTTTGACTCTAAATGGAACTAGTTCATCAATGGATTCCTTGAGGAGAGTTGTAGGTATCGGGTCAGGCTTGCACGACTTGAAAGGACTCGTCTGGATAGTTCTGAAGAACTAACAAGAAAAGAGACAATATGCCTGGAACATTCTGGTGGAAGATTATTCCAAAGTCATGAGCCAACTACTCATCGGATTCGCAGTCAGGGAGGATGTGCTTAGATGCTGGTGCAGTAAGTTTGTTTACAAACGTACACAGTTGTTTAGTGTCACATTGCTCTACTGTTGATGTTAAGTAGTGAGACTTAGATTCTATCAGAAGCTGGTTGTAGGAGTCGCACTGCTGATGATATATATCTCTGTCTATTTCAAGATGGGATTTCATCTATTTATGCTTGGCTTGACAATGTTGACGCTTTGCCTCTCTAACACTGTCATCCAGGGGCGGATCCAGCCGGTGGCAAGGGAGGGGGCCTAAAAAGGGGCCCACTTCGTGCGAAAATTTGAAAATCGTGCCGGCCGATTTTTCGCTCAGTGGGGTAGTACGCACAATTTTTTTGGGGGCACCGAAAATTTTGCCCTACGGGAAGGGTTATTTTTTTTTACTAGGGGAGGGGGCCCGGGCCCCCCGGGCCCTCCTGGATCCGCCACTGCTGTCATCAACTATGGGGCAGAAAGTTGAACAGAGACAAATAAAGTGGGCTCTGGTGCATGTTTGTCCAGAAGTTCATGCATGACATTAATAAATCTGGTCAGGGTGGCTGTACTTACTGGGCCCAAGAAGTTCTATTCAAAAAGATGATGTTGAATTAGGATAGTAGGCTGTAGGGGTCGGAATCCTAGAAACTTTCTTGAAGGCAGTCAAAAACCATGCAATGTTGATGTAGAAACATACTGGTGTAGAAAGAGGCTGTTGGTTGAAGCTATCACATTGCTGGCCCCAGGCAAGCACAAAAGCAACAGAGAAGAAAGCCACCCCATTATCCTTATCATTGACTTTCATTCAGACAATGGGATATTTGGTCAATGGAGGTGGAGGCTGAGTGATCATGAATCCATGTAACATTACACATACAGTGTATGTCCAATGGCTGCCTACAGTGATTTACAATCAGCAACTGAAAATGTTGCTCCTTTAAATGCAGGAAAAACAAATAAGGAAATCTTTCAAAAAATGTCCTGTCAGATCATGGTAAAAATGAAGAAGAGACTGTTAACTTTAGCTAACTTTACTATCAAGCCAAACATGTATAAATAATGAAAATCAAAGAGCTTCACAACTGACTCCATAGTTGAAGCAACAAGTCAGTGAAGATTGTGTGCAGATAAGGGCTAACTTTTACTTGTTTATTACACTATTTTGTCATTAATATCCACTGCATGGTTTAACTTAAGTCATTTTGGTGCTTATATCTTAATTATATTGATCGAAGTGTAGATGATTTAAGACAATTAAGTGAGATTTAGGTGGATTATTTTTGCTGCCTTTAATTCCTTGAGTTGCACTGCGCACCCATAAGGTTGTTGGAGCTAAAGCTGGGGTAATAATTGCCAGATCATATGTCATCAGATTCTGAATCCAAGATGGCCAACAGTAGTGAACCCAATGCAAGTGACAGAGCAGTCAGACCAAAGTCTACAAGAAATGCAAGTAAGAGTACAGCATCCATAGATAATGTAAGAGATAAAAATTCAGCTGAAAGTAATAAAATGAAGAAATGTGACAATTAAGAAACTAGGAGCTATAAAGGTAGACCAACCAATCAGCATAGTAAGCTTCTACCATCTTCCGACCAAGATAGTTCAAGAACACGACAGGTACAACTACAAGGAAAAGGCAAAGGGAAATCAGAAGGCAAGGGAAAAGAAGAAGGTAACACAGTTACAGATGATTGTCCCTGTATTAAATGTGGTGGTGTAATCCATGATGGTGTTAAAGCCCTCCAGTATGAGTTCTGTGGTGAATGGGTATGCTTACTCTGTACTGCATTGCATGAGCATGTGTATGATGCCGTTGTTGATAATCTGATTCCAACTTTATTTGGTCATGTGATACATGTGTCACAGCAGTGCCTACAATTAAAAACCTTAGTAGAATGCTACAAGAAGTAAAGAGTGAGCAATGGGATAGCAGGAAACAGATGAATGAGCTATAGAGTAGACAGTATTGAGAATTCTCTCGATGACAAGATCCAGACTGCTATTGATGACTATAGAGACCGTGAAACAAGGAAATGCAACATTATTTTACATAATGTACCAGAGTCAGATTGTGAACAACCCAAAGAAAGGAAGGAAGAAGACAAGTCAACAATAGTCACTATGCTACAAGATGGGGAAAAGACAGAAGGTAGAAAATGTTTGACAAAAGTCACTCTCGACTCTGTCAAAAGTAAGCGTGAAGTACTAAATGCAGCAAAAAGCCTCAAAGACATAGAGGAATGGAGTAATATTTTCATCACACCAGACATGACACCCAAAGAACGGGAAAAGAACAAAGAGCTTAGGGAAGAACTCAAGAGGCGCAGAGAGAATGGCGAGGAAGGGATAGCAATCAGGCGTGGCAAAATAGCACTGATGACGCAACAGCACAATTAAAGAAAGAAAGAATTTGGATGGAGCGAAGAGAGGCCCCTCAGCGGATCAGACTTTTCGTGAATAGTAGCTCTAAGTTTCAAAGCCCTGGAGAACGTAGAAATTGCATTGCACAGCACAGCACCCTTAACACTAAAAGCACCTCCAGAGCTTTCTTGCAGCACAAGTTCTCAGGTGGAAGAAGCATTCCACAACACAATGAACATTTGAGTTTAACACTTTGGAGACGACGGGCTTCTACAGAAGCCGAGCGAGTTGTTAAGTCTGTGACGACGGGCTTCTACAGAAGCCGAGATATATCCCTAATAATATGTTGACAAAGTTTTCCAGCTTATTATTAGCTATTATGTGCTAAAGTTCTTCGAGTATTATTTAGATATATTCATTCATCTCATCTATTACAAAAATAATAAAGTTACGTAGAAAAAGATCGAGAAAAGGTGATATCATTTCAACTTTACCCTAAGTTAGTGTTCGGATCGAAAAAAGGCCCTCGAAATACCCGTACAGCTGGAGGCGGACGCGTACACGCGCGTCCGTTCTCTATTTTTGCCAGGATTCTTGCTTGAACATAGCGCATGCGCAGATCATTTGGAAATCTGGCCCAGCTATACAGCTAAGTTACGTAAGAGGAACAATAGACGTGGCCGAGAGTACAGGTCGTTGTCATGGTTATAAACTCCAATAATAGAAGAGCGGAAATAAGATAAGGGTATAGATTTATTCACAATGATCCTTGTATACTGTACAAGTGTACATGTATATCGGGTTCAGATAACCCTTTTTTGGGGGTGGGGGGTCTTGTTGTTTTGCAGTTGTCGTTACTGTTTTCAAAGAATGTTTACGGGATCACGTTCCGAAGTACTCCCAATTAAAAAAATTGTTATTAAATAAATAACGTAGAACCAGATTTTACCCTATTTGAAATAATAATTCAAAGATATAACAATCATGCAAGATAAAAGAATGAGCAAAAAGATGTGATGATGCAAAATGTCACAAACAGATGATTATGAGAAATTATTGTTTCTCTCTCTTTTCCTCTCTCTGTATGTCTCTCTCTCTCTCTCTCTCGCTTTCTCAGCGCCATTTTTCATCTTCATATGAATATTACTGTACAATAATTATAAAAAGTAAAACTTTTGAATGTAAATCATGATAAAAAATGGAAACTAAAGAGGAATCCAGAGCGGGTGGGGTTGGTCAGAGAGACAAATAGCGTAATAATAAATAACAATACGCCCTACTTTCTCCCTCTCTCGTTTTCTCGATGTCGTTTTCCATCTCCATCTCTCGTAGTGTTTTCTGATCAGCGATTTTTGATGAGATCGCGTTTCGACGTACTCCTAAATAAAAATAGCTGATCATAATTATAACGTAGAACCAATTTGACCCTATCTGAAATATTCATTCAAATATATAACAACCATGGAAAGATAAAGGAATAATACAAATGTGATTTAGTAAAATGTCACGGACGAAAAGATGACATGAGAAAGAATTGTTTCTCTCTCTGTTTGTCTCTTTCTTTGTCTCTCACTCTTTATAGCTTTATTTTTTTTCCTTTTTCCTTTTCTCTCTTTTTCTCTCTCTCTGTATTTCTCTCTCTTTCTCTCTCTCTCTCACTCGCTTTTCAGCTCCATTTGCCATCTTCATCTCTGGTACTGTTTTCCGTTCCGCTATTTGCTTTTATTCCGAAAGTATTCCTTTCAATCTTGAGATAAACTATTATACCATAACCTCGATATGAAGAAGGAAAACACGGTACGAGCGCTTGATGATATCGAAATAGAAAGATAGAAAATTGTTGAGTGTAAATCATGATTTAAAAAAAAGAAACTGAAGAGGAATCCACAGCGGGGGTGGTTGGTGTTATTCGGAGAGACAAATAGCATAATAATAAATAACAATACGTCCAACTTTCTCTCTCTCGTTTTCTCAATGTCATTTTCTATCTTCATCTCTCATAGTGTTTTCTGTTCCGCGATTTTTGATGAGATCGCGTTTCGACTTACTCCTAAATAAAATTAGATGATCATAATTATAACGTAGAACCAGATTTGACCCTATCTCAAATGTTCATTCAAATATATAACAATCTTGGAAAGATAAAGGAATAATAAAAATGTGACAGACGAAAAGATGACATGAGAAATGATTGTTTCTCTCTCTGTATTTCTTTCTCTATATCTCTTGCTCGCTTTCTCAGCTCCATTTGCTATCTTCATCTCTGGTACTGTTTTCCGTTCCGCTATTTGCTTTTATTCTGAAAGTATTCCTTTCGATCTTGAGATAAACTATTATACCATAACCTCGATATGGAGAAGGAAAACACAGAACGAGCACCTGATGATTTTGATATGAGAAGAACATTACTGTACAATAATTATAAAAAGTAAAACTTTTAAATGTAAATCTGTGTTGCATCAAAATGATATGAAAAAAAAATGTTTACTATGCTATGATATTGACGTTACTTATATACGTCGGACATAATACTTTAGCGAAAAGATATAAACAAACAAAAAAGAACGTAACTAACAACAAAAAATCAGAGCTGGGGGGGGGGGGTTATCGGAGATTCGGAGAGACAAATATCATAATAATAAATACAGTACAGACTACGTCCAACATTCTATCCCTCCCGCCCTCTCTCTCTCTCTCTCTCTCTCTCTCCCATTGTCTGTATGTATGTCTGTCTTTCTCTCTCTGTCTTTCTGTCAATGTCGTTTTCCATCTTCATCTTTCATGTTGTTTTCTATTCTGACATTTGCTAGTATGCCAGCATCATTCCTACCTTGAGACAAATTATTATAACATATCCCTGATAATGTACACAAAATTATACCTTATATTTATTATAGGGAACGAAAATAGAGAACGAGCGGCTGATAATGTCGAAATGAGAAGAATACTACTGTACAAAAATTATAGAAAGTAAAAGTTTTGATTTTGAATGTAAATCTTTGTTGCGTCAAAATAAAATGATACGTTCATTTATGTTATTGACAGAAATAATATACATCGGACATCATACTTTAGCACAAAAGGGTTATCTAGAAGAAGGTGGACAACATTACCGGTATAAGACTGAGAAAGAATAAAACTTTCTCTTTTATTCATAAAAAAATAAATAGCATAAATACCCTACCAAAACCGAAGAAATCTTGAAGAGGGAGACAAGAAAAAATAAGTATGAAAAGGGCACAACAAATTACAAAAAAAAAAAGGATTCTAGAGTGGAAGATGATAGGGGAAACGTTATAGTTTATAAGTATTGGCAAATTTTGACAATTATAGTTTGTAAATATTGACAAAGTATATACAACCAAAAATGACACAGAAATATTTGAAAGTATTTTAGACCTATGTAAAATATACGAAGAGAGTTATGTCTTAGGCCCCCTACAGCTAAGTTACGTAAGAGGAACAATGAATGTGGCCAAGGGTAAAGTTCGTTGTCATGGTTGTAAACTCGAACAATAGAAGAACGGAACGGAAGTTACGTAAGAGGAACAATGAACGTGGCCAAGGGTAAAGTTCGTTGTCATGGTTGTAAACTCCAACGAAAGGAACGGGTTAACAAAGTTTTATTGACATGATAGGTTGAACGAGAACACAGATGGAGACGAAGACAAATAAATTGAATTCTCACGTTGTTTGCACTTCTTTCTTTATTGTTTCGTAACATATAATGAATTACTATATTTTCAATATCATTTATTTTCAAATAAATAAAAGACTACCAAGACTACGGCGATTAACTCCTTATTAGCCACACCCTTTAAAAAAAAAAAAAAACACAACAATGTGATGCAGAAATAAAACACACTGAAGCACAATTCCAATTTCACGAAATTTCTGACGTATTCAGAGAGGGAGGGGGGAGGAGGGAGACAGAGAGAGAGACAGACATAGATAGATAGATAAATAGATAGAGAGAGAGAGGTGATTGTGATGAATTATGATTTTGTTCTAATCTCTGTCATTCATTTAGCTCTTTCCATTACAAACAAAACAAATCAAATATGCGTACAAAAATTCAATAAATATTTTATTGATACAGCAACCTCATATCAAAATAGGGTTCTAAGAGATGTACTGTATAGATAGAGAAAAAATAAACAAAATTAAGCGGGAGGCAAAAACTAAAACAAAATGAATATTTCAAATTATGAGAAAGGAAGTCGAAAGCATTCAAAGTAAATATTATTTTTGTTTTCGAGAATAAAACAATGTTCATATTTGATTTGCACATTTAAAAGAAAGGGCATTTAGTGTAGATCATGGCATAATGTTGGTCAGAATTTGGTTACAAAATGTGTCGAAAACCCATGTAAAACGAAGGCTTAGGCCTATTATTTATGGCTCGGTTGATAATCGGCCGAGGTTTAGCAGACGACAATCATTGACAATGAGGAAAAGAATGGAGGTATTGACCGATCTGCGCGTGCGGCGGTGCTTACGCAATTTGTATTGTGAGTCTATAGAAAAGGAAAGATGTGAAGCTTCAGCAAAATAAGATGGCAATTTCCCTCAAAAATAACAGACCTTATTTTTCGTATTGATAAACAAAACTTATATTTTTAGAAAGAAAAAGTCTGATCTTTAATTTTTACATTTACTAAAAATCACGAAAATGACTGAATGAGGCGCAATGACCAATGAAAGTAGAAAGCACCGCCAAATTTTCCATTACTGGGGATGTAACCGAAATCGCTCCGTCACAGGAAACAATCGCTGTGCGCGGGCTCGCTCTCAAAGGGTTAATGAATGATAGCCCTGGAAGAAGTAATCCAGTCTATGCTCACAGAGAAAGAAATTCCGGAAAAAGTATTCCAGTAAACGGTGGAAGTGAAAGATGCTTTGGAAGAAATAATCCAGTTAGCAGCAAAGAACTAATAAACTACCGGTATGGAAAAAGTAAGCTAGTTAGGAAAAGCACCGTAACAAGTAACCATCTAACGGAGAAGAGCACATACCAAGAAATTCTGGAAAAGATAATCCAGCAAAGTGTTCTTCAAGAAACCCTGGAAGAAGTAATCCAGTTAACGCTCACAGAGAAAGAAATTCTGGAAAAAGTATTCCAATAAACGGTGGAAGTGAAAGATGCTTTGGAAGAAATAATCCAGTTAGCAGCAAAGAACTAATAAACTATGGAAAAAGTAAACTAGTAAGGAAAAGCATCCTAACAAGTAATCAAGCTAACGGAGAAGAGCACGTACCAACAAATTCTGGAAAAGATAATCCAGCAAAGTGTTCTTCAAGAGACCCTGGAAGAAGTAACCAAATTAACAGAGAGTCATTAAGAAGTGAACTATCTGGAAAAAGTAATCCAGTAAACGAGGAAGTACCAAGACACTCTGGAAAAGATAATCCAGCAAGTAAGTTTTCCTCAAGAAGCCCTGGAAGAAGTATTCCAGCTAGCAACAAAGTTCCAGGTGACTCTACCCAAAGAAACACAAGTTACTCTGGAAAAAGAGATACAGAGAGTAGTAAGACAGGAAAGGGACAACCAAGTCCCAAACGGAAGTCAAAGTTAAAGTGTATGTACACTAACGCCGACAGCCTCATGAACAAAAGGGATGAATTTCAAGGTGTAATTGAATACAACCAGCCTGACATTATTGCGGTTACAGAGGTTCTACCAAAGTATAAAGGCAGAGACATTCAGAAGGCAGAGCTGTCACTGGAAGGATATTATTGCTGTTTTGGGGAGAAGGCAGAGGTGTGTGTATCTACACAAAGAAATGGCTGAAAGCCATATAGGTCGATGACCTCACTGATATGAACTTTAAGGAAAGCATCTGGTGTGAGACCAGATTATCAGACGAAGATAACCTGTTGATTGGTTGCGTGTACAGAAGCCCAAGCTCATCTGACGAGCCTCATTAATGCTACCTGTCCTAAGAAGTTCACACACCTGTTGATAATGGGTGACTTCAACTTTTCAGAGGTGGACTGGGACTCGTGGATGTCATCTGCGTGCGATTCCCACTCAAGTAACAAATTGCTGGACTGTCTACAAGATAACTACTTGTTTCAAGAAATAAGATTCAATACCAGGTATTAGAGAAGGACAGCAGCCCAGTCTTTTGGATCTGGTGATAGTGAATGAAGAGCAGCTTGTTGACGATATTGCAGAGCATAGCCCACTTGGGAAAAGTGACCACATTGTCATACAGTTTGAGCTAAATTGCCACAGTTCTACCACTGATGACCAACCAACCAGGTTTTTATACACCAAAGGAGTAAACTGAACTGAACTCCAGGACTTAGAAGTAACAGAAGCATGGGAGTGTTTTGCAAACAGAGTACAGGAAACGATGGAGAAGAATATTCCAAAATCTAAGCCCTGTCATACTAAAGTAGAGACAAAGAAGAAGAAGCCACTATGGATGTGCAAAGAAGCATTGGCCAAAGTCAAGAAGAAATATCATGCTTGGAAGAGATATACTGCAACAAAGCACTACAGAGATTACGAAGCTTACATTAAGCTCAGAAACGAGGCTACAAAGGTGTAAGATCAGCTAAGATACAGTTTGAACAAAAGACTTGCACAAGAAATCAAAGAGAACCCCAAAGGATTCTGGAACTACATCAGGTCAAAAACTAAGGTGAAGAGCGGCATTAGTGATCTCATTAAAGAAGATGGAAGTAAGACTACAAGCGACAAAGAGAAGGCCGAAGTTCTGAATGAGTTCTTTGCAAGTGTGTTTACCAGAGAAGATGTCACAACTATCCCAAAACCAGAGGTGAAATATGATGGCGACCTACTTGAAGAAGTAGTCATTACAACTGAGGAAGTTTTGAAGAAGTTGAAAAAACTGAACCCATCCAAATCACCTGGACCAGACGGGCTCCATCCTAGGGTCTTAAAAGAAGCAGCGGAAGTCTTAGCTGAACCACTAGCAGTAATCTTTAACAAGACAATTCAAGAAGGACGTGTACCGGATGGATGGAAGGTAGCGAATGTGATGGCCATTTATAAGAAAGTAAAGGCTACATCACCCGGAAATTACAGACCAGTTAGTCTGACATCCGTGATCTGCAAGATAATGGAATCAATACTTCGAGACCATATCATGAGCTACATGGATGAGAAGAAGATATTGACCGACCACCAACATGGATTTCGTTCAGGTAGATCATGTGTGACCCAGCTCATCAGTGTCCTGGATTCATGGACAAGCATGCTTGAAGAAGGAGGCGGTGCTGATGTGGCCTATCTAGACTTCAGCAAAGCGTTTGATTCAGTACCACATCAACGACTGATCAAGAAAATGAAGGCACATGGAATCCATGGAAAACTATTGAACTGGATAGAAAGCTTCCTGAAAGAGAGAAGACAGTGTGTGGCGGTGAATGGGAAGAAGTCGTCCTGGGCGGATGTGTTGAGTGGTATCCCGCAAGGCAGTGTGCTCGGCCCGATTCTTTTCATCACCTATATAAATGACCTGCCGGACAACTTGAAGGGGCATGCAGAAATGTTTGCAGACGACACCAAGGTATACACCCATATCAAGACACAAGAAGTTAAAGTTCGATGTTGGTAAATGCAGTGTAATGCGTTATGGGAATCAAGATGAAACCAGTCCATACAGTATGAGAGATGGGACAACGAGGGCTAACATGGAAGTAAGGAATGAAGAGAAGGATCTCGGTGTCACATTTGACCCATCACTAAAGTTCAGCAAGCATGTCGGCATGGTTGCCAACAAAGCAAACAGGATAGTGGGTCTAATAAGGAGGACATTTGCACATATGGAAGAAGATATGTTTCGTTTGCTGCACAAAATATTAGTTAGACCCCACCGAATATGCAAATTGTGTGTGGAATCCATTTCTCAGAATAGACACAAAGCTGGAGAAAGTGCAGAGAAGGGCAACAAAAATGGTCCCAAGCATAAAAGATCTCCCATACATGACTCGGCTGAAGAGACTAGACCTGCCCACATTAGCCTACAGACGTCTTCGAGGTGACATGATCCAGGTATTCAAGATAATGTATGGTCTCAACGACGTGGACAGAGATAGCCTTTTTTCTATGAAGGAAGTAAACCTAAACCTAAGAGGCCATAGTATGAAAATTCAGAAGCAATATGCCCGCTTGAACATCACAAAGAACAGCTTTACACACAGAGTAGTTGACCACTGGAACATGCTCCCCATGACGGCAGTAGAAGCAGCATCGATCAATGCCTTCAAAGGTCAAATTGATGTATTTTTCTCAGCGAAGTACAACATGTATGACTATTAAGAACATGTATGACACTATTAATTACATGTATGATTAAAGTATTAAGCAGACAGCAAAGCTATCTGCATTCCATGTTAAGATTGATATTTGCAAATTATGACATGATATCACATGCCATGGATTTTGAATGAAGGAAGGTGGGCATTATTGGACTATGTCTTAAATTAGAGCCCGTAAAAACAGGTAACTGCAGGTAACTACAGGTAACTGTGGGAGGCAGCCTGTCAGCTAGGCATCACACTCCATATACTTACACAGGTTGAGGACAACTTCTGGGTGGGTTCATCCTTTCTCCTGCTGCTACAAACTGGATAACCTCCTGATTACTCATCCCAGGATATGGCATGAATCCTAATGAGATGATTTCCCATAGCAACACACCATATGCCCTACACAGAACACAAACACTTTATAAATGTAGTATTCTCGAACAGCAGAATACCCTACCACACAAGTAACCCTAACCCAAACCCAAACCTGGATCTGACTTAGCACTGACCATATCGCTAATCCTAATCCTAATCTCAACCCTAATCCCAACACTTACCCTGACCCTTACCCTAACCCTAACCCTTACCCCAATACTTTGTACTGATTCACGATGGAGTATTCTGCAGTTTATTCAGCCATTATTTGCAGTTTAATAACCATGGCATATCAATTGCAATAAAACAATACTAAAAATTACAACAGGAAAACTACACTGCATATTTTGACACCTTGACTTGCTGTTTTGATTACAGTTGAGAATTACAAGGTGCTAGACCCTAAACAATTTTAAATGAGAATATACTAGCATGATTTTATAAAATGAATATATTTAATTGAATTTCAATTGAACTGAAATTTAATGTAAGTTGGTTGAAAGAGGAATGGTGTAAAAAAACCTCCTCAAATAATCAGAACAATCAGATTTGATCTCTGAAGAAACTAGATGGAACTTCAACTGCGCGCAGTCGAAAATGATGCCTCCGCCATAGAGCAATTTTACAAACCAAAATGGAAGCAATTTTTAAAATTCAAGTTTGATTGTAATCCATCTGTTGGTTCTAATGATAACGCGATCACAAGCTATTTTGAGATACATAATGAGCCCTGTGACCTTTGACCTCGTGACCCCAAATCTAATCAGTTCATTGACTCTGCAAGATACATACATGACCCAAGTTTGGCGGTAATCCATCAATCGGTTCTTGAGATAACGTGATCACAAGCTATTTTGCATACATAATGAGCCCTGTGACCTTAGACCTTTGACCTCGTGACCCCAAAATCTAATCAGTTCATTGACTCTGCAAGATACATACATGACCCAAGTTTGGCGGTAATCCATCAATCGGTTCTTGAGATAAAGTGATCACGAGCTATTTTTGCATACATAATGAGCCCTGTGACCTTTGACCTCGTGACCCCAAAATCTAATCAGTTCATTAGCTCTGCAAGATACATACATGACCCAAGTTTGGCGGTAATCCATCAATCGGTTCTTGAGATAACGCGATCACGAGCTATTTTTGCATACATAATGAGCCCTGTGACCTTTGACCTTTGACCTCGTGACCCCAAAATCTAATCAGTTCATTAGCTCTGCAAGATACATACATGACCCAAGTTTGGCGGTAATCCATCAATCGGTTCTTGAGATAACGCGATCACGAGCTATTTTTGCATACATAATGGGCCCTGTGACCTTTGACCTTGGACCTCGTGACCCCAAAATCTAATCACTTCATTAGCTCTGCAAGATACATACATGACCCGAGTTTGGCGGTAATCCATCAATTGGTTCTTGAGATAACGCGATCACGAACGGACGTGCGCACGCACGCGCGCGCGCTCGCGACGCACGCACGCGTACGGACGGACGGACAACCAGAAAACATAATCCCTCCGGCTACGTTGTAGCGGAGGCATAAAAAAAGAGACCATTTCAGTGATTAAACTTGTCATAATCACAAATATACCACAAACAAAATATGTTATTATTCCTAACATGAAGTCACTGTCAGTGTAATCAATTTTGATCTATGCTCTCTTTGAACTATAATTAGGATTTAAGCGACAAGAAAACAAAGTCAACATACCAGACATCTGTTTTAGATGTGAAGATACCATCTTGGAATGCTTCAGGTGGCATCCATTTCACAGGGAGAAGAGCTTGTCCTCCTTTTCGATAATAATCAGCCCTTTCAAAGAAAGAAGACAGAAGTATGGAACTTGGGTAAATATATATAGACATATATAAATCATTTAAAAAACAATACTTCACATCTTAACAGTCATTCTATTTTTTCCTTTGGAACCCCTCTACATCTTAATAGAAGACCCATCAAGGATTTTTTTGGGCTACAGCAAAAGGCCATATGAGATGAAAATTGATCAAAAGTAAAGAATACACACATTCAACAATCATAACTATATTCCTTAAACTGAAATAGCTGAAAATTAAAACAATTTCAAAACTTCTTCATGTCTGTAACATAATTAAGTATCTTACTTTTTTGGGGGTACATTTGTGGAGCAATCCATCTTCTATTGCATCCTCGCATCAAATGCTTGCAAAGACAAACCGCAACCACAAATTCTTACCTATAAATATCCCTGGCCATGCCAAAGTCTGCAATCTTTGCAACTCTATCAAACGCCTTGGTGGTTAGTAAGATGTTCCTGGCTGCAATGTCTCGATGAATGAAGCGCCTGGACTCCAAATAGCGGCATCCTTGAGCTACATCCTGGGTTATTTGTAACAGGTCTTTCATCGTGATGGACGAAGGCTTTTCCTAAAATGGAATTACATAGGAGTTTTTTTCTTATTTTACTATAACTTTAACTATTGCAAATAAAACTCTGAAAGGTTCTACTCAAATGTCATTTAATCCTTGGACATCTTTAACCGCGATCTTTCATAGTGATGATAGAAGGCTTTTCCTAAAAGGGAATTACAGGGGATTCACCTTCTCATGCTACTGAAATTTCCAGGTATTACATATGAAACATAACCCCTTTCTTGCCAAGGGAGAATATTAGTGTTAAACAAGTAGTTTGGACTAAGAGTAGATAAGATTGGATTGAATTAATTCTTTCATAACAATGGCTTATACTTTATGCTTTGGTTCCACAACTTTTGATTCAGAGCCCTAAAAATACACAAAATGCACAAGTACAAAAACAAAATTGCTTTACGCACAGTCCTATTTTTGTTACAATACCATACTCCATTTTTTGAGAGGAATTGAGTGGTTCAAAATATGATCAAAACAAACTGGCATTTTTACCACATAGTCTTTTGCAAATGTAGATATTCAGATACTCAGATACACGAATTTTTATAAGAAAAAAGATTATTGCCAATCTGATCAATTTAGCCGTTGAATAATTCCTGTTTATCTCAACTCCATACCTCAGTGGGTCTGATATCCCTGAGAAACTGTTTCAGTTCTCCTCCTTCCATGTACTCCAGAACAATAAAATGTGGTTTCTCCTTGAAACAAATACCCAGCAGAGAAACAACATTGGGGTGGTCAAAGTTTCCCATGATCAGTGCCTCCATTAAGAAATCTAGTTCATCTTGCTCTGTACAATGCTCTGGTAGCGTCTGGAAAGAAGATACAAGATTATGGTATCAAATAAGAATAATGATATGTTTTTTTTACCTACATATGTAAGGTAGCCTCATCTGTGAATACAGGGCCCTGTCTTACAAAGAGTTGATATCAATCGCAACTTATTTGCATTTGATATCAATCGCAACTATGTACATAAGATATAGGAGACTGCAAACTTGCGATTGATTAGAGGACTTATGATTGATTTGGATCAATCACAACTCTTTGTAAGACAGGACCCTGGTCTTCCTAATAAAGGGCCCTGCAATTGTTATTACCCTAGCATTGCCTGGGACCCATTGATTACACACCTCATCCATAATCTATTAAGCACTGAAAAGGGATAGAACACAGGACCTCTCGCATGCGAAACAAGAGCCTTCAAAAGTATATCACAGTACTGTCACATATGAATTCATTCCTCACAGAGGCTTCTTCTAAGTTGTTAATGAGGTTTGCATTTAAATAAATAAATAATTAATTGAAAGGGTTTCTCATCCTCATGTTACAGATGACTAGGAAGAATGATTTAAACATAAAAAAAAAAAATTCACCAAATTACAAATGTGTTCTTTATACATTAAGGTGGAGCAATTATTGCTGGAGCATGTATAATACAACAGTTATACATGTCTACATGAACTTCTTAAGGATATTCTTACCTTGACTGCAATATCAATCTCAGATTTCTGGTGAGGAGGTTGGTATACACCTCGGAAAACTTCACCAAATGCTCCTTGTCCAAGAGCACTGAGAGTTATAAAAAGTATTTAAAAAAACATTATGAAACAACTTGGTGAATATTGTTCACTTCAATTACAGAAAGGCAATTAATCTAATAAAGAAACTTGTAACTTCTGATGACGTAGGCAACATGTATCTTTACCTTAATGTTGTTTGAGTGTAAATATCAGTCTGTACATCCATACTACTGCAATATCAGTAATTGTATCCACATTTTAGGACAGACCATTTATCTTTCTACAAGCAAATATTGAAAAAATCTGGTTTAGTGTCAAATAATGGTTTCTGGCAAATATTAATGTTAAATAAATGCAAAGTGTGAAGGCATGAGAGTAATTATAAAACAAGAACTCTACACAGCCTTATCCACAATAAATGGATACTGCAAAACCATGAAATGTTCATGATTTTCACGATTAGTTCAGATTCAGAAAAGTCTCATGCTATTAAAAAATTGATTAAAAATAGACTCAGCACAGAAATTGGCAAATAATGAAAATTTCTTGTCGTGCCAAGTTGCTTTTGTGTACAATTCATGAAGATTCATGTCACAAAATTTTCTGGTTTTACCATTGACTGCAAACTCTTTCTTAATTTTTGAAAACTTAAGGTTAATTACCTTATTAGTCTCAGATTTTCTCTAGGTAGCTCATTAAGGTCATGTGATGTTGCTGGACTGTCCTTTCCTGGGATTGTGTAGCAGGGGTTGACATCAATAGCAAAATTGTTTCGAAGCTGGGATAGCTGGTAACTGGCTTCCATTTTGTTCTCTGCTTCTTTTAGCTTGTGTTCCTTATACTTGAACACTGTGGTATAAAATATACATCTATTTCAAATACGTATAGCATAGGAGAATTCTTTTGATATATTTAACCCATATCTTTCTCTCATTTTTCTGCTTCAGAGCCAGTGAAAAAATTTTATTTTTTATTTTGGGGGCTCCATATCCAAATTTTTAGAAATTTTTGGGTCTACTTTTTCAACTTTCGGGGGCTACTTTTTCCTGGGGCTACTTTTTTCCATTTCAACTGTCCAGAGGACCTCTATTGATTCTCAATATATGTGAACACCACTGTACAAAACTCACCAGAATTCACTAAAAATCGGTACTAGTGACAATTGATGACACCTAAATAGCAGTAAAATACAATCTTTTCAACTCACCGATGTCAGCTGCTATCAGCTGCTTCATATCCATTGTGTGCATTTTCATGGTCGCTGTGCATGCGCGCGACCGCGCTGAATCTCTGTGTAAAATCGGTCGTAAATAAATAACTTGATCCATACCTTACCATGTCGCGCGTACGTAAAAATCCACAAATTTTCGCAGGCGCAAAAGGGACCGAGTTTTAAGCGGTCGAATTTGTTTTGATGGATCATTAACTGAAACTAGGCGATTCGTTAAAACGATAGCAAAACAAGAGACGATGAAGAAAACTCAGCAGCGGTTTCTTCAGTTTTTCAACATGACATTGAGCTGTGAATCAGCTGAAAATTACAGAACTGATTTATTATGGTCATTTACAGTAAAAGAATGATTTTGGAGCATTGCATTAAAAAGTAAGTGTTTCAACATTAATTTTTATTTTTCTCCCATTTCTTTTGTACACGTGTGTGAAAAGTGCCTACTTCTCAGCACATATGCCAGTATGAGGTCCATACCGTTTACGGTTAGACTTCGTGCGAGAAACTCTGAAATATAATATAATAATAATATTCAGCTTTTATATAGCGCTTATTACTAATGTCCCTAAGCGCTTTACAGATATACTATTACCCCGATCATTGGATTCAGTACTTGCCCGCACACACAGTGTGCACAATCTCCACTCCCTGGGAGCATTCCAGCCAGGCGTTACTTGACGTTCAAAAACTGTTTGACCAACAATGACGGTCGCATCCTACTGGGTACCCATTTAACACCTGGGTGGAGAGTAGCAAGTGCAGGTTGATATCTTGCCAAAGGATATTAGTGCCGTGTCGGGATTCGAACCCTCGACCTTCGCATCTCCAGTCAAGCGCCTAAACCACTCGACCACGACACTCCCACTCCCACAATTGTGATCTATTTCCATCATGATTGCCGCAATTTTTATAAAGTTTTCATGAATAGAGGTGTGAAATCAAAGCTTGGATTGTGATTATTTTGGCCATGTATACAGAATTTTGATAATCGTTTTTCAAAGTAAAGTTTTCACAACGAAGTCTAACTTTGAGACGGTGTGAGAGTGTTGCTCGCGCGCTCTTGATCTCTGCTCTGCACGCCGGCCAGCTGGCCGCCGTAGTGCAGGCGCTAAGAGATAGTAGCGCGGAAATTGTTTCAGGGGCGATTTTGGACCATTTCCTTTTTTAAAGTCGTCCCCGTAATCGCATTTTTGGCCTATTTCGGGGGCTCTTTTTTGGTGTTTCCAGGGCAAACTCGCCAACCACCCCATGTAATTTTTCCCTGTTCAGAGCTACTTGCTATCAAACTTGAATTTCCCTTTAATCATCAACAACAAACACTATATACATACACCTATCAATGCCAGGTCAAATGTCGAAACTAAAGTTATCTATAAATTCAATGAAATTAGGTCATGGAATAGACAAAATTCATTTGGTGCAAGAAAGCATTACCGTAATAAGAACGCATTCATATTGTAGGAAGGCAGTCAAACTGTTAGAATGTATTCATACCATTATAATGCATTCAAATTGTGATAGTGTTTTCATATCTTACCGAGACAGATTGACATAATGGTCAGGAAAATAAAGATAAGAAGTATGATGATAATACTGATCTTTGATACCGGGAAGGAGTGTCCAGGTGGTGAGGATGTGGTGTCTGAAATATTATAAGACATTGTATAAAATCAAAAATCAAAAGGAAGCTACACTTAAAGATACTATGTCCCTTTTGCAGCCAACATCAAATTCTGTAGAACTTTGCAGGAATTATGAATATGTCATGTATGTCCTATCTGTGAAATTTAAACGTTAGCAGTGTCCTAATATTCAAATTATGCAAGGAAACCTGTTTACTTGCTAGACTTCACTGTCAGACACTATTGAGTGACTGACTGGCTTTTTCATCTTTGGTAATAACATACATAAAATGAGCTGTAAAGGGTACATGAGCATTTGTCTACATCAATAACCCACTTCTTGTAATGGCCAAAATTAAACTGATTGAATCTTTGCGCAGCATAAAACGTACGACCATTCGGTACAATGGTCTGAAAATCAGACTATTACTTACTGGCTCTATAGCTCCTAAGTCGATTCGACAACTAATAGTCGTTATTTTCCCACTTAAAGACATTTTCAAGCCCCCTCTTTTTTAGGGAAGTTCTAAATTAGTATTGTCTTTCAAATGCCGTTGGAATTTAACCTTTTCATTTTATTGGCCTGCAAATGGGACATAGTACCTTTAAAGCATGATTATTCAACATACCAGATGCAGAATCAAAGTGTTTACACAACGTAGCATACTACAGTTTTGTTTGGTACATGGTGTCTATGTATTTTTAAGTTACAATTTCTTCTTCCATATATTTTTGGCAATGTACTATACAGAGCAAGATCAAGGTGACTTCATACTTGTTAAAAATCATATGACAATGACAAAGGGTCATGGCAGGATGCAGTATAGAAATAGCCATGCCTCGAATATTAAAGCAGTCCATACCGGTATATTTTTTATAAACCGAATTCACAAAAAAAGCTTCAAAGAATTCTTGAGTAAAGATTGGTTAAAACATCACAGAAAATCTGAAACACTGTCTGTTAATCTTCGCTGGAAAGTTGCCTGAATGTTACGATCATTCAGGAATCGCACACACTAAGCGACCAAATCGCACACACACTGGATGGTATCCGCGCTCGCACAAAGAACGCTTTACACGTAAACCAATGGGGCTCTCAGTAAAATTTATTTATGCGGCCCGTTAACCAGGGCATGCGGGCATCTTTAAAACACTATTGACCGGTAGGCGGGAATGCGGACATCTTTTAAAAACTATTGACCAGTAGGCGGGCATCATTTAAAAAAATATTGACTGGTAGGCGGGCATGGCTAAAATCACGACTCCAATTTCGACCAATCAGATGGCTAGATTTCTAAAGAGAGGTAATAATAATAATAATAGGCATTTCTATAGCGCCGTCTATCTAGAAATTCTATTCCGAGGTGCATTTATTATTACCCCGGCTTTAGCCTAGCTGCCATTGCTCCAGCATTTCAAGGAATTAATTCCTGCCTGGTACCCATTTACATCACCTGGGTTGAGTGTGGCAAATGTAGATCAATGTCTTGCCAAAGGACATAAGTGCCGCGGCGGGACTCGAACTGCGGACCTTGTGATCGACAGTCCGGCAACGTATCCACTCGACCACGACACCTCTACAAGGTGTATAATTAAAAATACTTTCAAACAACTTGGTAATAAATATATTACATTATGACACATCACACCAAGAATATGTACTCACATAGACAGTTCTGTTTATCAGGTGATCTAAAAGAACCTTCTGGGCAGAAGATAGTACCAACAATAGAAACCTCACCCGGACCGGATCTTGCTCCTGCATTAAAAATGACAAGAATATCAATGTTTCATTAGCGATGATAATATTACTATAAAACAACACAGTGGGGAGAGAGGTGTCATACATTTATATGTTTGGAAAACATTTGAAAACAGTATTCATATTCCAATCAAATCAATCAATCAATAAATCAATCAATCAATCAATCAAAAGCTATGTACAAGAAATGCAGGAAGTAACCTTTTCAGGACAAGAAAGAAAGGCTTGTTCTGCACTTAAAGCATTATAAGGCGCCTTGGATTAAATACCATGCACGATCCGCCGCGGCATTTTAACCTAAGCACGCACGTGGGAAGGCTTTATTCACTAATCCCGGATGCAGGATTTGCCCACCAAAGGCCTCATTGTGTTTGTCTGAAAGACGGTAACTTCTCTTTCTTGCAAGAATCCTGCAATCAATTTTTCTCCCCATCGGAAGATTCGCCACACCTATTTAGCTCCCTCTACGTCTAAATTATAAAGGTTGTTTTAGCGTAGCTTGAGTTCCTGTCGAATAAGCATTCTACTCCGTTAGGGAATGGATCATACACAATAAAAACACCATTTAAAAGGGTTGTTTAAAAATAATATGCCCTGTTTAAAAATGCAATCAGTTGTTTACAATATTATCTGAATAACCAGCTGTCTAGTTCATAGTGTAATGAATAATAAAGTGCAGTAACCATCCTGGCCAAAACGTGATTGTGGATTTAGAAGTGAGAATTCCAGCGGACTCTGTTTAAGGGTTTAAGTTGGAAGCCTAACGCTTGGTGTCTTGTCTTTCTTTTTCATTGGTACCGCGGGGTGAGGAAGCAACATATTTGCAAGTGGCCCAGAGCTTTAATATACAAAGAGAACTTAGTGTTAAAGAAACAACTGAACAAAAACTTGCAAAACTAAGCTCATGTCTACGTAGTGGCGTACCTGGCATATCCAGTCAGGGGGATGGCAAGCGACCGAAAACTTTAGCGATCATCAACCATTGCTGAGCGATGTCATCGTAAAAGGTGTATTCTTTATTAAGTCGAAATAAATTCATGTTCATACAATTTTGCGAGCGAGGGTAGTGAGTGAAAAGAAGAAGAAAGGGTTTTCACGTTTACCGACTCGCAGGTTTTTTTTTTCTCGCCGGTATAGACAATTACGTACGGGCCATAAAGCCAATGTGTTTATTCATGAATTCTTGTTTGGAGACTTGATATAGCACCTCGAAATACATATAAATAAATCGTCTGTAAACGTGCAGACATCCGCCAAGTTTGGATATCCTGTTTGTGTGAAGTTGGCTTACGTCGACTATCGAAATGTGTTATCACAATATGTCAGGAATTTGTTGTTGATAAATGTTCTAGAAGCATCCATTTGTTGGCTAAATTATTCTCTTTGTTATGAAAAACGGTAAAATGTCCGTGAAGTAAATATTTACTGATGATGAGTATCAGACTCAGACTCGGATCCTCTCCCAAAGTTGGTTGCCTTGGTTGTTGATATCCGAGTAGGCCTTTTGGTCACGTGGTACTTTCTTTTGCATTTTTTAAAGTTCGCTCGTCTCGTCGATTCTATGTGGACGTGTGTGTATAAAACGGGCTCGCATGGTGGTGAAAAGCAGGTGCATGTGTTTATGTAAATGTGTTTATGAACAATACATGGGTCAAAGGTTCCCTTTGTTCCTCAACCCCCACCCTCTCTCAATTTCTTTCCCTCTCAAACGTGCCTTTCACCCTATGCATATGGCTACGTTCCGTTCACATATTATGCGTCGTAAGTGATTGTGATAGATTTTGAGCGAAAGATAATAGCGTATTTAATAAATGAGAAGAATAATATTACTGTACAAAAATTATTGAAAGTAAAAGTTTTGATTTTGAATGTAAATCTCTGTTGCATCAAAATAAAATGATACGTTCATTATATGCTATTGACAGAATTAATATACAAATAGTTTGTAAGTATTGACAAATTATATACAAACAAAAATGACACAGAAATATTTGAAAGTATTTGAGACCTATATAGAAGATGCGAAAAGAGTTATGTCTTAGGCCCACCTACAGCTAAGTTACGTAACAGGAACAATGAATGTGGCCGAGAGTAAAGGTCGTTGTCATGGTTATAAACTCCAACAATAGAAGAGCGGAAGTAAGGTATATAAAGGGTATAGATTGATTCACAATGAACTGACGTACAACATTGATGATCCTTGTATACTAACATGTATATCGGGTTCAGATAACCCTGTTTTTTGGGGGTGGGGGGGGGGTCTTGTTGTTTTCGCAGTTGTCGTAACTGTTTTTTAAGAATTGTAATGGGATCATGTTTCGACGTACTCCTAAATAAAAATTGTCATTAATCATATATAACGTAGAACCAGATTTTACCCTATCTGCAATATTCATTGAAAGATATAACAATCGTGCAAGATAAAGGATAAACAGGAAGATGTGGTTAAGTAAAATGTCACAGACGAAAAGATGACATGAGAAACGATTGTTTCTCTCTCTCTCTCTCTCTCGCTCGCTTTCTCAGCGCCGTTTTCCATCATCATCTCTGGTACTGTTTTCCGTTCAGCTATTTGCTTTTATTCCGAAAGTTTTCCTTTCGATCTTGAGACCCCCTCCGCCTCTCTCTCTCTCTTCCTATCAAACGTGCCTTTCACCCTATGGCTACGTTGCTCATATATTATGCGCCGTAAGTGATTGTGACAGATTTTGAGCGAAAGAATCGAAAGTAGATAACAATTTTTTTTAACAAATAATATTATACTGGGAAACAAGAACAGCAAAATGATAGTGCTAATTAATTGAGGGGGCGCAAAATTGATCTGAACTACTAGAGTACCTTTATAAAAACAGTAACGACAACTCGTGATTTGGGCGCCATTTTGTTACCACTGTTACGCAACATGTTTACTATTCAGATTTTACGGTCAGCGGTGATAGGTGATAGAAGAGTCTAATAGCATAATAATAAATACAGTACAGACTAAATAATGATGCATCCAACTTTCTCTCTCTCTCTCTCTCATCTATCTCTCTCTGCCTGTCTCTCTCTCTTTGTCTATCTGTCAATGTAGTTTTCCATCTTCATCTTTCTCCTAAATACAAATTGTTATTAATCATATAACATAGAACCACATTTTACCCTATCTGCAATATTCATTGAAAGATATAACAATCATGCAAGATATAGGATTAAACAAGAAGATGTGGTTAAGTAAAATGTCACAGATGAAAAGATGAAATGAGAAATGAATGTTTCTCTTTCTCTATGTCTATCTCTCTATTTCTCTGTCCCTCTCTTTCTCTCTCTCGCTCGCTTTCTCGGCGCCATTTTCCATCATCTCTGGTACTGTTTTCTGTTCCGCTATTTGCTTTTATTCCGAAAGTATTCCTTTCCATCTTGAGATAAATAGTTATACCATAATTTCGATATGGAGAAGGAAAACACGAAATGAGCGCCTGATGATATCGAAATGAGAAGAATATTACTGTACCATTATTATAAAAAGTAAAACGTTTGAATGTAAATCTCTGTTGCATCAAACTGATACCAAAAAAATGTTTATTATGCTATATTGACGGTATTAATATACATCGCACATTATACTTAAGCGGAATATATTTTTAAAAATTAAAAAAAAAAACTAAAGACAAAATCAGAGCGGGAGGGGGGTTCGATCAGAGAGACAAATATCATAATAATAAATACAGTACAGACTACGTGCAACTTTCTGTCTCTCCATAACCCCCCTCGCTCATATTGTTTATTTCTGAACTCTAAATATGATATCCATCTTCCTTTGCTTGCATTTATGTCAACTTAAACTAGCAATATGAGTTTGTTGTTTCCCTTGTTTCCGTTTAATAATTTGTTATCTAATTTTGATTCTTTCACCTAAAATCTATCACAATCACTACCATATATATGCCGCATAATATGTTAATGCTACGTAACCATAGCGTGAAAGGCTAGTTTAATAGAGAGGGGAAGAGGGAAGAGAGGGAAGAGAGAAAAGGGAGGGGGTGGGTCTAGGAACAAAGGGGAGGCGTTGACCCGTGTATTATTCGTGACATCCATTCAATACACTACTGTTTAATGCGCCCATATAGGTCGGCGAAGTTGGGCAAAGGGAACATTGAATGTTCGAGATGCCATTAATTGTTACCTTTATTATTACGAAGGGCCTACACTATAATTAGAACGCGCTAATGGATCGGCGGCCTGGGGTAAACGGTGTGGGTGACTAAAGTGAAAAGAGCATTTCGTCGGCTATCAAACTATTTAATACAAGCCGTTAACACTAAACACTGAACTGAATATCAAGGACGAACATAGTATGTGATGGAAAGACGGAATAAATGTATATCCATTGCTCTTCTGTCAAATGATTAACAGTGAAAATTTTACACAAATAATACGATGCATTAAAGTGACTCAGTAATATTGTTGAAGGTTGATGAAAAAACTGCGTAATTTTTGTATGAAATGTTACTTATTATATTCCTTCTACTGTACTAACCCTCTAACATGCAAAAATCCTGAAAAAATTCTCAAACCACAAAGATATTTATGGTGTTCTTTGAAGGCAACACCCTCTAACAGTAAATTTTCCCAACCGTTTTTTTCATGAAAATAGGACTTAAAACAGACTTTTAAAAATCTTTCAACACTTACATGTTTGGAATGGTATATAGAGTCAATTCATTGCTTTGTGATGTTTTACATTCACCTAAAATTTAATTATATTATAATAATATAGTTGGGAGAATTCATAAATCGATCAGATAAGTTTTTTTCAATTTTTATCATTAATAATGGTGTTCAGTCAAATTTTCAGATTATCTTTAAATATACATCTAGCATTGAAGTCACTACCTTAGCACCATTTTCTCTCATCTGAACAATGTTTACTAGTCCCATTAACTTCAATGAAACTCAATAAACATGTTTAATCACAATGTTAATGAAACATAGATATTATTATGGACATAATCAGGAAGGTGGCTAATATGCCTAGATCTTTCTATTTAGTTAATCAGTTGAAGTTCAGATATAGGCCTGCACATGTTGCAATTAGCTAATTTTATGTTCTCGTATTTGCGCAAGTTTTCAAATGAATGTTTTCAGGAAAATTGTTCTGTTGCATCTATACTCCACCTGGCGATCCACTCACATTCTGATACCAAAATTTAATTACGTTCTTTATCAAACCACAATTACCCAAACTGTGGAATCGTCTTCAGTTTATTAGAAAAAGAAAAAAATCCTCATCAAGCTTAGAAAAGAATTACAAAAGTTTATTTTGCCCTTTCGTTTTGTTGTGGTAGTGTTATATTTTTAATTTGTTTTGTACCAGTGTAAATGTGTTAGATTCTTTTCATTTCATATATCTGGGGACAAAACTTTGATAGATTTTTGGTCTTTGTTTGTTCCTCACATTTTCATATAACTTCAAGTTGATTGTTTTATTAAATTCCGTCCCACGATCCTATTCTATTATTTTTGTTATATATTATTCCTTTATTCCCATGGTCGAGGAACAAAGGGGAAGCGTTGATCCGTGTATTGTTCATGACATCCAATCAATGCACTACTGTTTAATGCGCCCATATAGGCCGGCAGGGTTAGGCAAAGGCAACATTGAATGTCCGAGATGCCATCCTCTCTCTTTTCCTCCCTCTCGATCACTCCTATTTTTTAATTTCATATTGTATATTTCTGAACTCCAAATATATTATTTCCATCTTCCTTCGTTAAAAAGATTGTCAAGTCGGTACTAAGATTTTTTAAAGGTATGATTGTGTAATCAAAGAAAATAATACTAAGCTGGAGGAATTGTTGTATATACTTTAATTTCTATGTTATGTTTCACTCAATCATTGAATGATTTATGTAAATATGTATTGAAATTATGGAAACAAAACCTCGCCGCTTGAGGATAAGAGAAAAAAAAGAAGGCTGCTGTTGCTGTTTTTGTTGTTGTTCGGTTTTTCGCTGTCATTCAAATAGCTCATATTTTGCACCATTCATTTATAAATATTAAACAATTTCTTCATGATTAGTCATAAGCGTATGGCCCTTACGTTTATAAGTGTTCCAGAAGTCAAATATATTTTAAGATAACCCCACACAAATAATAAAGTTTGGAAACGAAAACGTGACAAATGAAGCTACAACAAAGCGAAATATATTAAAGCAAGAAAGGGCATTAATGTATGACTTGTCTAAATGTGTAATAAATAATTTTTCTTAATAAGTACTCCTTTTGGGGGAAGGGAATCTGAATTCTGACCCTATATACATGGCAGGGGCCGCGGGGCATTTTTGAAAGTGGTGGGGGGGGGGCTGAGCATGCGAACAATCTATAATTCCCTTTTTTCTGAGCTTTTATGAAACGTGTCTACTTAAAAAAAGCCCCAGCCCCCCGGTTCTGCGGCCCCTGCATAGTGTGAGAGTTAAAAGCACAGGGCAGACTGAGCCTCTTGGCAACAGAGGGCGCTCAACTGGTATCAGTTAAAAGCATGATAAGAAGGTCGCGCTCTGTAGTGGAGACGTTTGGAATGGAAGTGTTCTCCATGTGGGATTCCAGCGAGCGTCTTTTGAATAGAGCGATTAGGACAATCGCGGCTTTCACGCAAACTAGGCTGCGTTGCAGGATGCACACGTGCAGCCACTCGAATTGATCCAAGGTGCCTAAGGCTACTATTTCTATAAATCAATCTTTAGTTGATTGTATGAGGCAAAAGATGGCAAGTACAAGACATAAATCTTGTTTTTGTAATTTTAAGATGGAAAGTATGTTAAAAGTGTCATCTGTGCGGGTAGCACCACCACGTGTAGACAAGCGTAGGATAACGTGTGTGAATGCACAGTTTGTGTTACGGACAAGGTAGATTTGTGTATAATGGCATGAAAAACAAGTATATAAGTACATGTTTTCCTTGGTTATAAAGAATGTCAAAGGTGTAGTATTGCAGAAGCAAAAAGGAATTTTAGTTCAGGAACCAAGTAAAGAGTGTAGATAGAGGCAGAAAATAAGCTAATACAGAGGTTGTTAATGCACAATTTAGAACCAGTTCTTTATAAACTGTGAGCAATTACAGATGTAATACAGGAACTAAGAATAAGGCTGAGGGTTTATTTGTGTATGATGTTAAACTACAAGATAGAGAGATTAATTATAAAATGTATATTTGTAAACAAAGGTAGAATTTGAGACAGCTCATAAGAATAAGACAAATGAAGCAGTGATACATTTTTGTGTTTGCACAGGTGAGCTTCACTCACAAAGTTCATTCTAGAAGGTTTTCTTTACACAGTTATGGATAACAGATACAATATGCATGCATATTAAGGTAATTATGGCAAGCTAGTTGTGCAATACAAAAGATGTTTTGTTTATTCATGCAAATTGAATGTAAATTTGTACACATGCTTATGATTGTTTGTTTGTCATATTATATTACAGATTGAACTGCATCTTATGCAATGTATCTTAACTTGGCTGTCATCCTCTACTTTATATGCCTACTGTTGGGTCGCTTTAGCGGATTTAACGTCACACCAGGGATCTCAATAGTCATTAATAAAATCTAAGTTTCAAGGGATTTCATGCTTTCTTGAGGAGAAAAGGCTCAATCAGCTTAGAACCGTAGTGACATCAGTCTAATAGTGTGATCGTCTACAATTTGAAGAAGACTTAGATGCAGCAAAAGACAGGATGTTAGTATCCTCATCATTATTTATAACCTGAATAAGGAAGATGATATTTTCTTTGATTTCCAAATCTAATTCAATTGCCATTTCTTTGAAAATCGGATCGCAGGAGGATTGTGCTGGGTGCGATGGGTTTAAGACTTACCAGCTACTGCTACTGGTTCCATCACTGAAGGGTGAATGAAGGACATTCCTCCTTGTCCATCTCCTTCTAGTGACTTGACTAGTAAAGCATCTCCTCCTAATCAAAAAAAATATCAGAGAAAGAGTTTCTACTTCCTCTAAGAAAATATTCAATTATACATGTACCCTAGGTATAACTATTGCACAACCTATTACACAACCTCTGTACGAAAGAGATATACACATGTATTTCTCTTCTTTCACCAACGACCAAAAAAGAGAGGAAATTTATGAAGGTTTTAGTACAAAGATATGGGAGAGGAGCTTAAAAGATTGGTAATTTGTATTTGATAGATTACATTTCTAACAATTCATAACTTTCGTGTCTTTATCGGTTATTCCTCAAATGTTGTCTGTTCTGTTCTCTCACTTTTCTGCTCTCATTGAATCTAATTTAATATCATGGTGGTCCTCCCTCTTTGAATGGTAGGTTCAGTCAGTCTGCAGATCGGTATGCTAAAAGTTCACAATATCATGCGTGACCCCACCAACCCACTTCACTCCTGTTTCAATTACAATCGTTCTGGCATTCATCTGTGTGTTCCCAAAACTTTTTGCCGTCGCTATAGACAGTCCTTCATTCCAAATTCCATCCACATGTTCAACAATAACATTAAACGGTAATTGTATGTGATGTAAAATGTGTGAATGGGTTCGGATGGATTCATACGAATTTCTTGCTTATTTCAAGAAACCCATGGGTTGATACTCATGAATGGTTTTTACAGATACAATTTTTAGTTTTTCCATAAACCTTTGCCTCGTATTTTACGAATGGTGTCTTAAGGGAACATCAATCGTTTTTTACCCCCAAGCTAAATGCAGCAGCCCTCATTTGCACTCCCTCCTAGGTTTTCACGCTGGAGAGTGTCTGCAGGTGGAGCCTTGCAGAATTTGTATATGTTTGTAATTGGGGGCCGCTGCCTTTTTACCTTTTTTAAAACTTTAGTAAAGCAGATGTTTGGAGGCATAATATGCAAGCGGTTTTTATTCTCTCTTCCCCTCACCTACATTCTTGTTCTTTCTTGCTCTCCTTCATTCCTTTTTGGTCTATCATCTTACTCTGCTATCTCCTCTTCCTTAGCGTAGGTCTTTACTTTTGTCATAATGTATTCAAAATTGTTTGTAAATCTAATTGATGTTTTTGTTTTGTGCACATTTATGTATTCTTATGTTATTTATGTTATCTTTTGCCAGTGAAGGCCAAATTTCTGGGGGTTTTTAACGTGGACAATATAATTTGAATCTTGAATCTTGAATCTTGCAGGGGCAAGCAAGCAGGATTAATCCAGATCCTTTCATGGCTAAATCTTTGATCTTCTCTTTCTTTCTTTTTCCAACATTTGCTTGTATTCCCACGTAAATCTTTCACATGTACCGGTACCCAAGACATGCTCTTTGCTTCGTGTACATGTTTGACCCAAAAATGTGACATATTTTAACACCATGCTTTTGAACTATGCTATTGATACACTGTATATCTCATTTGAAACACTTTGTATAATACGAAAAATATCAATGAGCAGAAAACATGCTACTTTAAATGAATAATATGAATGGAATATAATCTCCCCTTCATACCTGTGTAACCCCCACCACCACCACCTGTGGTACATGCCCCTCCTCCTCCTCCAAAGCCCCCATGGGTGTTCCATCTGAAGTCCTCATAGGCTAACAAACATTCTCTACCTCCAGTCGCCCCCTGGAGGAAGGATCTACCGGTAGGATCATGATCCCTGGTAGAATTCCATCCCCCTCCAGCTCCTTAATTGATATGCAAAGCAAAACTGTTTTCTTATTTAAAGGAGATATCATTTTTATCATTATAATTGTCATTAATATCCCCATCATAAATGTTATCAAAATAAGCATATAAAGATAATTAAAATACTTATTAATAATATAACTATCTTCTATGTCATCATCACTATCAATATCATTATTATCATAATCATTATCATAATCTTTATCATTATTGTTATTTTTATTATCAATGTTTATATGGCTAAAAACATTGTAATCATCACATTCTGACTATTATTATTTTATCATTTTCACCATCATCATTATTATGACCACTATCATCATATAATATTCCTTAGTCATGCTGTTTTGAATGCGGATGATGACGACATTAAAGATGATGATCATCATCATCACTGTTATGATTAAAAGATAATGAAGCATATACTGACCAGCGGTGTCCCTTGATGAGACCCCATGCTGTCCAGAGACACCAGTGCCTGGTGACCCCACCCTGCCATGACTATTACTGGTAGACGGGGAAGGGCTAAAAGCAAGACCCCCGCCCCCAGCAGCAACCAAGAGAGGAGTCAGCTCGGGTGAATTTTCACTCTTCTAAAGGTGTCAAACAGTCAAATTGCTTTGATGATGATAGCAAAGACTTTCAAGAAATTGACTTGAAAATTACATATATTTAGATTACCATAGATTATTTAAGAGTAATTTCCATACCATTATGTAAATTCAATAGAAGTCACATTAGGATTACTAATATGTATATGACTGTAATGTTTTAATATTTAACAGGTGATGGACAAGCCTATTGCCTTTTTATGATTTTTCCTAGGTTTTTGCAATTGTTTTTTTTTAATGTGAATCAAATAATGAGACTAAGCACACACACACAAAAATGAAAATAATTCAGAAAGGCATTACTACTATTCTGTTTAAAATACAATCAGTACACAAAATACTTAAAAGAAAGAAATACAGAGAATGGAAAGAAAATTCTTGCATTCTGTTGTGATTTCACACAAAAAGTATAAAAGGGAATATATAGTAGTAAAAGTGTATTCATGAAAATTTATTTCCATGCATTTTTATTAGCAGAACTTAATGTGACTTTAGGAAACACTCTAGTTTATCTCCTACCAGGGCAATGAAAGTTCCCCCTCCACCCGCTCCTCCACCTCCAGCACTCCAGCCTCCCTCACCCAGCTGCAGTTTGGCTTGTTCATCAACATTTCCAGTGCAGTAGTGAGAAAACAACACATCTGGGTCCTACTCGGGCAAAGGCAATAAACCAAGGATGTGATTACAGGTTTTCATTTAGAGATAACAGAACATGGTCAGATTCAGGGCTGAGAGATATCACAACAGAAAATTTGAATTATTCTTATGGACAAATTTCAATATGAACACTGAAAATAAGAACTAAATTTAGCAGATCTGAATACTGTACATTAATCATACATGTATATAGGTCCCCAAAAAGAAAAAGAGATCCTACGAAATAGTACATATTGAACAATAAAGAATTTAGTTATTTTGTGTGTTGGACAAGAGGGAAGGGTTGTTGGCCACAACACAAACATTTTGGAATTCTCATACATGTAATAATTACAACTTTCAAAAACTCATAACTTTCCTATTATTTGTCTGATTTCAATCAAACTTTCCCCAATCTGCTTTTCTGCTTTTTCTGCTTTCTTTCAGAGCAACTTGATTGTTAATATATTTTTTTAAAGGACTGATGAACTCACACTGCATGCACTCTCGCCCTCTTGACCGACTAAAATGAAGAGCTGGTCACCTGCAGTCAAATTAAAGATGGCCTCTACCTTGGCTGCCTTGCTTGGCCCAGAGTTCTCCACTCCGGCCCCTCCACTAGCACCATAGGCAGTTATACTGTAGTTTCATCAACGATCAATGTTTTAAAAACAGAATTGATAACGAAAAATTATTGAATGGTACACTGCATTAAAAATATGCCACAGGACAATAAAATGGCATTAGCATTGTGAGCCTTACGTACACATTTCTTTTTAACACATAGATAAGTAAGGATGCTCAAAGTCAGTTAATTTTTCTCAACTCCATTTGCCATTTATTCATACCTAAAATAGCATCTATTTTGCTATGGCAGTTTACTAAGTCATGTGTGAACAATGTTCGGGGATGGAAAATGGCATTAATGCATTTTGTTTCAATACAGAATTAGAACTACAGTTTTAATCCCAGATTTATAGACAGTAAGGCCAAACAATCATTTTAAAAGCACTAAATTAAAATTCAGAGTAAGCTCTTCTCCCTCACATCTCTTTCTCCCCCTCTCCCCATCTCCCCATCTCTCTCTCTCTCTCTCTCTCAAACACACACACATGCACGCACATACAAACTCTATCCCTCATCAAAAGCAACTGTTCAGAAGAGAATAAAGTTAAAGGATAAATAATAATAAACAATGGACAGCATGCTATAACTATCTTTCCCCCAAATAACTGAAAATTCAATGTATGTACACACTGCTATCTTGGTTAGATAGGAAATCATTTTCATACATCTTAATGTATGTGGTTAAAAAATTTACATAAGTGCTCTAAATATTATCTAGGACTAAATAACAGGAATCTCTTTCAAGAAATCACCTGTAGAGCCTCGTGTCTGGTGCCGTCCAGACTTGCACCCCTGCCAATGAAATGGAATCTTCATGATTAAGCACTCTGACTGTCAGGTTGGTGTAGCGGTAGGCTGCTGTGCACCTGGCTTGGGTTGGTCCATAAGGTCCATAGGTGCCGCAGGTTGTGAAGGTGAAGTTAATATTTGGAATGGGTTCCTTTTTAACAGTGGTCGTGGCAGTGGTTGTTGCTCCATTGGTTGGATCTAGGATAAAATTTCAGATTTTCTTACAAGATGAAGTTGACAATTTGCAGTTACATGTACATTGTATGTTATCACACCATAATGTAAATTGCATGAACATGAATAAAAGATAAGCTTTACTCTAACATGAATAAAAGATGAACTTTACTCTAAGTAGCAGAAAATTAATGTTGCATAACATGCCTGTATTTGTTGTATATCTTATTACACAACTAATCTTGATCTATTTATACTATTAATCATAATTAATACATCGTTGAAAATGGTAGGGAAAACATAAAAGAGAGAGATCAAGAGAGGGGGGACGGGTGCAAGGGCACGGATAAAGTAAAAGAAAGAAGATTTATTTTAATTTTTTTTTAAATTCATACAAGTTACCGGTATACATACAAAATACCTGTGTCTCTAACTTGACTTCTATGTTTAATACATTAATATTCTTTACCATCATATGGCACATCATGAATGATAAATAGATAGAGTTTCACATGAGAATAGATAGAAAGGAACTTTAACAGTAATTACTCTTCTACATACCTGTCATGACTTTGCTGGGGGTGGGGTATGATGTCATGTTGGTAGTCCTTGGCCCTGAAGACCATGTGTTAGTGTACCCTGCCGTTGACCCTACAAAAGTGCGGTTTTTCTCAAAGCATTCTGGGCTGAGAGAGATATCATCAACAGCAACATCCCCCTTCCAGCCTCTACCTCTTGTTGCTTCAATTTGTATAAAGTAACTGGTCAAAATTGATATTAAAGTTTTAAAAATTCAGAATATAAAAGTGATTTGATTTTTTTTTGTTTAAATAATACAAATTACATATAAGATTAAAGCATAAATATCTATATGATTAATCTTCATAACAATCATACAATATACATTACATATGGAACTTTCGCAAAAATTTCAACTTCAAAATGAATTTTATCTTGGCTTTAATTTAGGATTTGAGTTCGATTTGGGGAGTTGAGTTTGATAGTAAATTTGTGTGCAATAACTGGGGACAGTACTGTACAATGATTTAATTGAGTTTTCTTTCTGTCAAAGAAATAGCATCCACTTGTATTGGGGTATATATACAGAGATGTACCATTGAGGTGAATTTTACAGCGATGACCTTGAGACATGTGACACACTTTCACAAGGAAAAAACCGTCAGACATGGATCCCTTATCATAAAGCTAGAAAACTAAAACCATACTGTGGCAAATTTAGTTTCACCTTTAGAATTTGAAACACACAGATACGGTAATTGCAAAACATATCCCACCTGTCTGTAATAACATCAGGCATTGGCTGAACAATTTCTATCCATCTATCGATGTTCCCATTATACTCGCTAAAGAGTTGACTTGAAATTTCTGGACTTTCTGCAGAGATGGCAAAGACTTTCAGCGTGCTGGGCTCTGTACCGTACATGTGGTATGCAAAGCGAAACTGGGGAAAACAGAAAACAGCATATAAGACATAGTATCAATAAATATATCTAAATAAACTTACTTAATCTCACTTAATATAAACTGTTGACATTCACAGGAAAAAGAAAGTGAAATATAAATATAAATTCTATACATATTTCGTGAATTCATCACAAAACAAATACATTATTGGTGTGCCTGACTAAGGGTTTGGTGTACGTTACATCCATCTGAAGTGCTACACAGCAAAATAACACAGAACAAACAATTGACTTATTAAATTTATTTATTATATTTTGTTAAATTTGTCAAAGTTATGGTCACTAATATCTATTTGTGTTTTCCAAAGGGTCAACAAAAAAAAAGAACAGCAGAGAGAGAGAGAGAGAGAAAGAGTAAAGAAACAAATATCTCTTGTATATTTAAAGCATTTGTATTTGCTCAAATCTTTCCACTGTTTTCAAGCACCTTCAAACAAGCAAATATCTATTTAAAACATAATTACTTGCTTTAAACTTTTTGTAGTATTTTTTCAAGCATCTTAAAATGGATTTCCTGAACAACTTAATCACTTAATAATTGTATCTTCCACGGAATATCACCTTGCATGCCTTGTACATGGGATTGGTCCTATTTCTGGTAGTAGCGGGCGGGGCTTCAAACACTGGGCTCCTCATGTACGCCTCATTACCTGTACCAATTCCTGATGTCTCGTAATACAAGTAGTAACCTGAAATACATGGAGGTAAATGTAAGAATATCTAAGGCTCCTCCAAAATCAATTAGAGGTGTACAATGTTCGAGGGTTGGAGCAACTACATTGCTCTATGAAATGACAGGTTCCAGGTTCAAACCAAATTAGAGCTCTTGTGCCCTTAACGGATATCGATCACCAAAAAAATATTTTAGACTTTGTGTGTTCAAAACATGAGCTTTAAATACTTCTGCAAAGAGATATTGCACGTTCACATACACTCTCAATACACATAAAATATTTTTGTAAGAAGACTCGTCGACGCACCCATACATGCTTGCACATGCAGGATAGGACAGACATATAGAACCCAAATCCGGCCAGGAGACAGTGAGCAAGATTTAATGTTATCCTTATTTTCTTGGTACTCCTTTACCATAAACCCATAGAATGCCAGGTAAAGTTATTTGCAGTTAATTTTACATATTTCAGCTGTACACAATTTTTTAAAATGTAATATGAACCCTTTAATCCTCAATTCATTAATCCCAAATAGAACCTCGAGATAGGTAAATATCGACCTCCTAGATGAACAATCACACGCCTGTCTCATTACTATCAAATGCAAATCCACCATCGTGCAATGGTTTCATTAATGTTATTCATAAAATATACACTGCATGGTTTCAAATTACATGAAATGTTGAAAAATAATCAGCAGAAGCTATTTATTTAATATTTTAATTGATCATTTTCTCATTACTTTTACCCAATACCTAGTATTAAAAAGTATTCCCAAGATTGATGCGTCTTTTGTATTATGTTTGAGTGACTATATATATAATCATCAGTTTGTTGATAATAATCTGATCATACCTTCTTCAGTTCCCAGAGTATGGTCCACACTAGGTCCTGTTCCTGTAGACTTAGTTGATCCATGATGCCTGGTCCAATTCTGATGGTCCAGCCCCACAATGTCGTACCATCCACAGAGTCCAGACTCAAAGTCACACTTGGCCCCATACGGAATATGACCTGAAGGACCAAAAACAATGGTGGCATTTTGAGATTTATATTTCTATCAGATAATGTATGAAATTTAAAAAATTGCAGTTGAGTTCATGCACTTGCAATTTGAAAGAAATTAACAGTTTGGAAGCAATTAGAAAGTTTGACCAAGTAGCACATAAGTATTGGTGTATACTGTGAGGTTTTGGAATCATCAAAATTATATAACATTGGCCTAGTCTTGCTATAAAAAAAAAGACTCAAACAAACAAACAAACAAACAAAAACACTATTCTGCAAGTCTCTAGGGCAAAAGGCTGTGACGGGGTTACTTGTATAATTTTCACTAAGTGTGGTGAAAGCGCAAGCATGCTTTTGCTGGGATATTCTTTAAAACATAAATTGTTGGACTTCAGTGGTTTTAGTACATCATCATAAGTATCATGAAAGAATGAAACTACAACTCAAAATCAAATTTGATAACCCTATATCATTTCATTTGAAAAAAAAGTTCAGAATGTATTTAACAATTGCTATAAAGACATTTCTATTACAAAAATTTAAATTAGGCATAAAATTATATACGGTATTGGATGAGATTAAATTAAACTGTAAAAATCAAAATGACAGTCTCTATTCCATTTTTCCCTTATAAATGTAATGACAGCATTCATCTAAATTGATAAGAGGCACTTAAGCAATAAAACTGTGTGTATCAAACAAACAAAATGCTAAGGCACATAAAGGATATGGATATTGAGATAAATTATAAGATAAAAGATCAAATAGTCCTCCAATATCAAGTGTTAATTCAGTGAATGAATTTTGAATAATCTATCTCTAGAAATCAAAGGGCCAACTGGCATTTCTTACCACAAATTGTGTTATCCTCATCCTCTCCAAAAAGACAGTCCAGTCGAAGATCACAAAGCTTCTCTTTAGGGATACATTCCAAGTTGGTACATTCAAAGTAGCTATTTGGTGAGCACGAGGTAGCTACATGATCTGTAGATTCAGAAAATGAATTAGAAGTTAACCATTTTCTGTAGGTATAACATATAGCAGAAGGTTATATGGATTTGCTAGAACATCAATAAATATGCACGTACCATCAAAATGGTAATCATCATGATTATCATTTTTTCATAAATCACAAATAACTGATTAAAGTGCTTTATAGCAAATTACCAAAGTCATTAGATTAAAATAGACATGTTTACTAATTACATGCATACTTCATGAATGCAAGTTTCTTTACACAATACTTGCCACCCACAAAAATTCTTATATACAAAACAAATTATCCTCAAATTGGCAACTCCTAGAAAAAGTGCTTATTAATTTGCTATGGAAACATTTGGAAAATGTGTATCCCATAATTGATCATTCAGGTGAAAAGAAAGGAAAATATTCATATACACAAGTGACTATCACTACTTTATGAAAGTGGACAAAACTGTAATGTCCGTAACGCCACAATACTGGTTCTGGAGGGCACATGTTGCATCTGTTTCACAAAATTAAACTTTATTCTAATATTTCATTCCCTTCACAAAATTAAACGTTATTCTAATATTTCATTCCCTTACCACTCATTCTAAAAGTAAATTGCTCTTACTGTGTGCTTAAACATACAGACTTTTTAACAAATGCATAGGTATGCAAAAAAGTCATGTCCAAAAAATGTAATGTCCGTAACGGGAAACGTAATTTGCAATAACTACCAAACGATTTGAAAAAAACATTTGAAACTTTAACTGTTTATAATTCAGGTTAATTCGTTTGTGATTACAATATATGAGTCCAGAATAAACAGGTTGTGTTTAATAAATGAACTCTTGAAGTTGCAAAATTTAATGGACAGAGAGAAACAATATCATGATCTGCTTAACTCTTTGCCCGCTACGTTCGGCTAGCGGAACATACAGCGGGCTGCCAACTTCGACTCAAGTCACATTTCATTCACAATACACACGGAACGCATTTAATTCTATTGTACGCACACACACACAATAGTAGCGTGCTTCGCATTGTATACACATCACACTTCATTGCACCGCTTTCGCAGACATTGTTTACATTGACATTTTCGAGAAAAATTGAGTTTTTGAAACTGCTTTTGCAAATATTCTGATGAGCTAGGATGGCCCCTATTAGGAGGAGACGGGACTTCTTCACTGCTGATCAGGTACGAGAACAAAATTTATGATAATATACATTACAAAATGATACCATTGGCAAGACTATTAATTTCTATACAATATTGCTACACAAAGTTTTTCATTACAGTACACCAATCAAAAGTTATTGCGAGTTGAATAAGCATAGTCCATGCAGAACCCCTCCTAAGGTGGCACCCTAAAAACAATGTGGCACAGGGGGGATTGTGTACGTGGCGGGCAAAGAGTTAAGGAAACAAATGCTGTGAGCCTGGGTTTGATTCCAGATATGTATTCATACCAATATGCCAACCTGAATTCTGAAAATCGATGGGTCTATATGTATCTTTGAAGAAGAAAAAAAGAGTCCTTTTCCTCTAAAATATACTCTATGGAAATTGCCTATGCTCATCTACACATGTAGAAACATATCCTTTTGTTAGAATAGAATCAATAAATATCTAACTATTTTGTGTATGTTAACTGTACTCTTCAGTAAAGTCAAGCATTGCACCATCACATTTTATAATAAATTGTTGATTGATAATGTTTATCTTATAGAAGAAATTAGTTTCCTCCATTAAATGTGCATGAATCCATCACCATTGTAGTTTAAGTAATTGATCACGTTAAACCTTCTATAAGGTTACAAAAAACCAACTCACTTTCTCTGAACTCACAAAAATGTGTTGTTCATCAAATGTTAAGTACTAACACAATCTACTTCTACTTCTACTTCTACTACCCTTTCTCGACAATCATTCCATATTTTGAGGTTTGGCTTAACTTCTGAATCAGAGCCATAAAAAATATATAAGATGCATGAGTAGAAAGGGTATACATTTCTGCACACACTGCATCCATTTTGTTGCATGACCATATTGTGTTTGATGCTAGGAATTTTTAAAAGGAAAATAAGCTTTAAAATCCTTTAAATTACTACCGTACTCAAATTATTTCCAAGAGTTAAGTAAAACACATGATAAAAGTACAAGGCAATCCGCCAGACACAATCTTGTCATTCCTAAATGCTGCACTGAGTACTGCAAACACTCTTTGTATTACCTATGTCCAAATTTGTGGAATAATTTGCCGGTTATTATACAGGAGTTGCCCTTTTTGGTATCTTTCAAATTTAATCTTACACAGTATCTCGAGTCATTGGACGTATAAGGGATTCTTTGGCACCTATATACTCACCAATAGTCTGTTTCATATTTTTTAATATCATTAGAATTTCCTGTTACTCGTTATTGTATTTAACATATTTGATTATTCTATATTCGCAAACATTCACCTTGATATATTGCAATGTTTTTCACATGCTCTATATTTTAACTATTTACTTGGCATTATTGTATTTGTATTTTGAATGCTTTTATTTTTACATATTATATTGCATTCTTTTATGTATGTTTTTAGGGGCCCCATGGGAGACCAACCGATATTGAATGTGCTACCCCGTATCAATAAATAAAAACAAATTGGCAACACGTTGAAAGGTTCAAAATCATTGTAGTTAAAAAAAAATTGGCAATTTTTTAACCAAGTTCCTACCCATATATTTGTTTTCAGAGACATCACATTTTATTACAACAATGTAGCAATAAAAGAAAAATATTTTTGTTGCCAATTTGAAGAACATTATTTGAACAATGTAGCCCTTTTAAATAAATCCTGTCATGAAAGGGTTATTTAAACGATACTGACAGGAATTCCCTGTGTACCTGTCAAAAGGACACTAATCCAAAGATTTTGTAAAGTTTCTAAATTGTTTAATTTTGAGGGCACTCCCAAGCAGAAAGTAGATGATTTGTAGCCTCAAACTGACATTAAGTTAATAAATGTAAACTAAAATTAAAGCTAATCTTGAGCTCTGGTATGGGAATCATATTTTGAGAGAAAATTGCTATGAGTTCTTCTTCACAATCTCACCAAATTGATTTCAACCCAACAAAAAAATTATACGGTGAAAATATCAACTAATATAGCACATCGTTGGCATTTATATGTCATAATTCTAAAAAGGGGAATTGATATTAATACTATGAAATATTAGGGGAAGGTAAAGAATTGTACATAGAATTATGAGTTATTGGATTTTTCAGCCTTTGAAACAAAATAAGCAGAAAATCGTATCTCTCTGCACATGATTTTCTATGGAACATCCGGGTACATGAATATACTCTTTCCCGGTCGTGATGTCACAAATAGTGGACCAGCTCCGTGACTGATTTTCTATGCAAAGAGAGGAGGCTATTTTTCGACATTTGATATACTATGTAAATGAACAACTTATAAATAACATATGCTTGCTGTATAGGTACCAATTTAATGGACATTTATTTGCTTAGAATGTCAACTTTAAGCACATGGTGTCGGGCCTACTTACCCGGATTTCCTTATCTTTCTATGCTCATTACTCAGCCACTATACATTTTCTACCAAATTGTTTGGCACATGTCATTTATTTGTAATCTTGAACATTCAATGTAAGTTTCGTTGGATTCTGTGAGAATTTATTTCCTATATAATTTACCAGAACTCAAGATTATCTTTAACCAAAGGGCAAGGATATTTGGCACATGTATCATTTGATACAAGTGCAATAATATAAATGCATATGTAGCGAATTTCGGTCTTAGTTATTTTTTCTTACCAGATCTAGATATCATCTCAAACCCTATGTAACAGATGATATAATATACTCAGACAGTAACCTAAACATTCCAATAATAAGGGCTATCCACTTTCATAATGCCAGGCAAAACGAAACATGCTAAGAGGAACAAGAACTTGTAATGTGCGGAAGAAAAGAGCATCGGGTCTCTAACGAAGTGATGGATTACACCGAGACGAGTACAGTAAGGGAAGAGATAAATGGATATTTATCAGGCATTCGCTTGCATCATAACACCCCCTCACAGAACCATCGATATTTATATAGAGGGTAAAGGATATCTAAGTAGAGAACAGGAAGCTTTCAGGGTAGAAAGGGGACTATGTGAAAGAAAAGATACTCTGTTCAGTGGTTGGGAATCTTTTTGTATGAATTTATTCTTCTTGTCTTATTCATATACATGTAATTCTGTCATTAACTTTAATATTAATCACCTTGTTATTATAGACATGAATATCACTGATACATGGATAATATAAAGTCTTATTTGGTACTAATATTTCCTATAATATATAGGACCCTTAGGAAGAAATAAGGGTGGGGGGAATGGAGGGGGGAACTAAATAATTATAAAATATGATATAAAAGGGCCTTATCATAATTCTCGTTGTCTTTCAGGTTTGATATGTATAACATGAGAATTCTCCACATCTCAACACAAAAAGGCATTTGCTAAAATTTGTCTTAACATTTAAAAAAAAATCAATATCATTTAACTTTATCATGACAATGCAAAGACTATCTTTTTCATATTTATCTTTAAACTCATCTTTTGGCCTTTGCTAATATTTCACTACAGATGTGTATGTGACCAGACTGCCACTCCTGTCTATTCAATATGTATAGTAATAATGTAAATATATATTGCTTTGTAAAGTAAAAAACTGACAGCAACAACAAAAATAACAAAACAGAAATCTGAACATGTATGTAATGACTATTCTAATTATCTCTCTCATTCATACTTGATCTAATGGCACCAATATTCCATTTGTATCTCAATACATTATATTATTTTTTAAAGTACATAGCATACAAGAAAATTGCAATGTGAATATGTATCTTTGAATAAAATTATTCTGCCTTTCTCTTCTCTCTCATTCATTATCTTTGAAGTAAATAAACTCTTACACTTTATATCATACTCAGAAATATCTGATTGTGCTCAAATTCAATAAATGCATTGAGGGAATTTTGGTAATATCTAATACATATGGTAAATGATTGACTAACAAGTTCTAAAATTCACAGAAATATTGTTAAGACAAACATCGCTCATCCATGGATCCTATCGGATGACAATTAAGTGATGAAATGGAGCGATGAGTTTCAGCCTTTATGCTACTATACATTCACATTACGTGGGCGGGTGCCTGGCAAGGAGGCTATTAATTTAGCATTAATGTAGAACCTTATAGAATATTAACAAATTTGTACCTTTTTTCTCTGACTTTCACCTTCTCCTCATATCAGTTCATTAATCATTAATTGTTCCCGAAATTTGTTTTTCAAAATAGAAAGCATTTAGTTTATTTCATAATAAATAATCTTTTGATTTTGTTGTATTTTCGTTCAAATAATATTGTACATGGTCAATTCACATAAAAAAATTTGTTTAGAAGTAGTCTTTGTTAAAAAAAAAAAACAGAATTTCACTGAATTTTGTGATGCTAAGTATATTACACAGGTTCATGTCCTTTTGAATCTCCACAGACAAAATGTTCTAAAAGCCAGGAGTCTTTCTCACTAAATCTCTTAATTCTCCTGATACAAGATAACACTAGGCGCATTTATACTGTCAAATACCTCATTTCCAAAAATCACGATTTTTTGCGCTCCGTTTACACTTATGCTGAAACATCACCGACTGAAAAGCTCAGTGATGTTTTGGCGTGTTTTGGTCGGTAATGCGCATGTGCGGTCTACCCGATGCAAAATGCGATCAGCTGTTTTTTTTATGTGGCTGCTGCAGTCCAGTGATCTCGAATTCTCGATTGAGTTACAGTTGCAGCAATTCAACGATATTTTCACGGTACCCTTACCATTTTATTTATTAATCATTTTTTGACTTAATTTCGACCTTACATCAGCATGTTTACTCGCGACATAACAAAGACAAAACCAACGATGCTCGATCCATACACACAGAGTCCAACAAACAGTTCTGCACGTATACCGTTACGTGGGAGTACAGGTTACTGCACGTACCCCTATAGATGGGACTACACTCACGCTTCCGTGAATGTTTCGCCATGGGTTCGTTGATGACATTGCATTCGATTTGTTCCCGAAATAACCGTGGGACATACAATTATGATAAGATATTCGGAGGAGAGCTTTAATTTACTTTGATTTATCACGTATGAAAGTATCGATGTGGTGTAATGACGGTAAATATGAAAAATACTGCAATATTTTGAGATAAAAAATACTCAAAATTGTGCTTCGTTTTTCGCTCAGTTTTCGAATATTGAAACAGGGTTTGACAACTATTTGCAATATTTATGAGTTCAAACAACTCTTCTTCTTCCATTTCATATTTCAATCATTTCATTTGGTGGTTTCTAAAGCGAGATTTTACAGTTTAACCGAGACTCTTTCGTAGCGGTTCAGCGTAAACAAATTGTTTACTTTATGCAACTAAGGCTTCAAGGACAAAAGCTAGCCCCGCTCCTATGTCACGTGACAAACCTCGCGATGTTTCAGCTGCGAGCGTTTATACTCTCCAAACACGCCAAAACACGCCCCAAAATCACACTTCGGTTTGGAATGTTCGAGCTTGGCATTCTTGCCGGTAAAGCGTAGTTGCCTTGGAAACATCACTGAAACATCGCGGTCAGCCTCTGGTTTGGCATTTTTTGGCGTGTTTGGACGCAAGTGTAAATGGGCCTACTCTTGACAAGAGCTTGCATGTTTGGCTATCTAATATATCATCTGCTGAGAGCCAGCAGAGAATCGACTCACTCACAGCCTTTAACATAAGAGTTTCATAGGCCCTTTCTGGCTCTCAACAGGCAACATAATGGATTGTACTGAAACCATTTTAACAACATGAATAAAATGCTCTCTGAATTTGTTCTAATGGGGCTATTGTCAGATGATATTTGAAAGCTATCAATCATGGTTCTAAATGACTGAAAAACAAAGCAAAAAAAAGGTCATAAAATACTCTTCCTTCTGTGCATAGTGTTGCATGGTTTAGTGATCAATTTTTATTTGTTGAACAGATCATTTGCCTATCTGTTTTTGTTGTTTTGTTGAATATTTGAATTGTCCATTTTTATATTACATTTAATGTCCTTTCTATGCCCCCCCCCCTCTCTCTCTCTCTCTCTCTCTCTTTCTGAATATATCTGTATCTACATCCGACTTTCCCTCTTTTTTCACAATCTCTCTCTCTTTACCTCTTTCTCTTTCATTCTCTATGTTTCCTTCCCTATCTCTCTCTCCATCTCACCCTCTCTTCCTATCCCTTTTCCTTTCCATATATCTCTCTTCCAACATTTTCTTTTCATCTATCCTTATTTTTGTATACACCCTCCTTACTTTATTTTAATGTGTATCTTTTTATCTCCCTATCAAACATATCTTATTTGTAACCTTCTCTCTCCCTTTCTCTCTCCTATTCTCTCTCCATTCTCTCTCCCTTTCTCTTACTTTCTCTCTACTTTCTCATCTCCTCTCTTGCTCTCCCTCTAGATTTTTATATCTGGCTCTTTCTCTCAATATCTTCCTCTTTTGTAACATAGAATGAGTAGGCTGCATCCCACTACTATCTACACTCTCATTCCACATCTACCCTTCCTCATCCATCTCAACAACATCTTCTAATTCCCCTTTCTTGTTCTTCTTTATCCAATTTATCACATCAAATCCAAAAGGTATTTGCCATAGTGCCTTTTCCTTGCAGTTTTATTACAAATCTTGACTTCTCCCGTCCCATGTCACTGTCTCCTCTTTTCCCATTCTCTCCCATCCTTCCCTCAATCATCGACCATTTCAATCCAAAGTGCATCATTTCAACCAAACAAAAATCCTGTGCTCCATTTCTAAAAAGGTCACATTTCCTGGCAACCTAAAAATCTACTCAGAATTGCTCATTCAAGCCCTAATGTCCAACAGGCTTAGAAAGAAATCTCTTGCAACATAATTATATGAACATATCATTTGCTTGGAGCCATGCAGAAGGGCATTAGCTCATAGATCTTAACACAGAGATAATGCCCTTCTAGCCCTGGACTGATGAATATCATCTCACAGTGAAGAAAACTTAATCAAATTCCTATTAGGCATGGGCAGACAGACAGAAATTGAAAAAAATTGCTATCAAAACTCAAGTAAAAATTTTTTTTAAAAGCTCATGAATGAACTACACTTGAAATTCTAAGGCTACGACAATTTGAATAAAACAGTTTGAAAGTACTTTTGTTATTTGCACTCTGAGCATTACATTTACAAAACATGTTAAGAAAACAAAGAAATACAGGAGAGGCAAAATCTCTTTTTGTGCCCTTAAACCATTATTATTTGTTTGAAGGGTTTTGAGCTAACAAATCGGCATATCTTGTGCTTTCAGAAAAAGTACCCAGATGACTATGCAGTAAATTTCATGGATTGCAAAAATGCCCAGATGACCATGCAATAAATTTTCAATATATCATGGTTTGGGGTGCGCGAATGCACAAAAGGTGAATACAAGTTGAAATACGCACAAACTTAAAGACAATAGATGTACTTGGGTAAGGAAAAGGTAGTTCTTTTTCTTAATGTGTAAGTTAATACAAAAACATTCAGATGTAAAGGTGAAAATTGAGATACTAGGTCTCATTTAATTAATAATGATATTAAATGGCTTTTCTTTCGTGGGACACAAGTTTATATCGCACTCTCTTTGAGGATGAATATGCTCATCTGCTTGTGGGACAAGGGTTTACCCTTGTATTGCACTCAAGGCCATTCAATATTCTATAAATATTTTTGCCTGAAATTTTCTGAATGCTTTTACAAGTAATTTTACCCTTTCCCTGACATCAAATCTCTGAGCAAAGATTGCAAATGATCTCTGAAGAAGCATGTTTTCAGTTTTAATTCCTTTCTCACAATCCAATTGGACAAATAGTATCTCAGGGATATGGATGTGTCTGATTCAACAAAAGAAATCCATTCATTGTTAGTTCAAATAGACTGCAAAAAAAGGCCTGGTTCAGATATATGACAAGGCAAAACCACAGCAGTTTTTTTAATAATGATGTAAAGTGTAAAATGAGTCACATTCTGTATCATATAACACAGAGCTCGGCTCATAAAGCGTTTAAATTCCTGGGTAAAATTTGCCACCCAGGGCATGGATGGGGTCAAGATAGATTTATGGTCAATTTAACCACTCTTTTTTACTTAAAAAGTTGGTAAGAATGAATAATAATATTAGTAATAATAATATGTCTTGTTTACCCAGGGTAGCCTCATCAGTATTAATACTGTTCTCCAGGAGGGCCCTGCACTCTTATTTTTACCCTGGCTTTTGCCGAGCTATCTCATTAAGGCATTGATCAAGCATTCAAGAAATTTCTTCCTATTGGGTACTCATGGAGAGTGGCATATGCAGATAAATATCTTGTCAAAGGACATTGGTGCAGCAGCAGGACTCAAATTGCTAAAAATGTGATTCCCAGTCCAGCGACGTATCTACTAGACCACGTCACCTCTACGATCAACTCACCTGGTGAGCAGTCTAGAAGCTGTATATTATCAAGAGCAATATCTCCTTCACTTCCCCCTGTCATGGTAGCCTCAAAGACAATCTGGAATGGCAAGGGCAATGACCTTAAAAGTATGACTTCATCTATCCACCTAAATGAAAGAAGTGTAGTTGAAAAGATTAAAAAGCATATTGCAAATTTTAATAAATTTCTCTTTTTTTCATATCTTATGCAGTTTTTACCAAAATTATTGGGCATACATAATTTAATTGTGATCTTAATCATGATAATAATAGCTACATTTATATTGTGCACATGTCCATCCCAGGGGATGCTCAAGTTACCTACAAAGTACTATTGTTACCCTGGCTTTAGCCCAGCAGCCCTAAGGCACTAAAAGCATTTAAGAAATAAATTCCTACCAGATACCCATTCACCTCACCTGGGTGGAGAGTGACAAATGGAGATTAATGTCTTGCCAAAGGACATTAGTGCCGTGGCGGGACTTGAACAGCGAAGAATGTGACTCCCAGTATGATGACGTATCCACTAGACCACAACTTTATGTAAAATATATCATTTTACAAGCGCGTAGCCAGGATTTTATTTTAGGGGGGGCGGTAGTGAGCACGCAAAGCGTGAGAATTACTTACACCCTAGGGGGGTGGGTGCAGGGAGGGGGGAAAGCGCGGAAGCTTTGACGTTTCATTAAATTATTAGAGAAAGAAGCCGATTCGTTGTACTGTTCTCGACTCTTAATCCTTGTCTGAATTCAGTTTCCTCCCACACGAAGCGAAAGCTTTGACGTTTCATTAAATTATTAGAGAAAGAAGCCGATTCGTTGTACCCTTCTCGGCACTTAATCCTTGTCTGAATTCAGTTTCCCCCCTCCCGCGCGAAGCGTGGAAGCTTTGACGTTTCATTAAATTATTAGAGAAAGAAGACGATTCATTGTACCGTTCTCGACCCTTAATCCTTGTCTGAATTCAGCCCCCCCCTCCGCGAAGCGCGGGAGGTTTGACGTTCCATTAAATTGTTAGAGAAAGAAGACGATTCGTTGTACCGTTCTCAGCTCTTAATCCTTGTCTGAATTCAGTTTCCCCCTCCCGCGCTAAGCGCGGAAGCTTTTACATGTCATTAAATTATTAGAGAAGATGACGATTCGTTGTACCCTGCTCCTTTTTCTTCCTACGTCCTCTTCCTTTTTTCTAGCTCTTCTCTTTCTTTTTTTTTGGGGGGCCGGCGTTTTTTTGGGGGGCGACCCCCCCACCGCCCTGGCTACACGCCTGTCATTTTATCAGTAATAAAAAAGACTGCACTAGAGTACTAACATAATATAATGTTGAATATTGATTATCATTCAATTCCGTTTATCTCATGGAAGGTATAAGCTTTGAACAATGGCCTAGGAGCTTGTCAGCAGATACTTACCTGCTATCATCTCTTATCCTTTAACAATTCTCAAAGCTAATCACCCAAATTAAACAAAGTGGCATACCTTGCTGCTTGACTGCCCAAGCGTTGCCAGATGGGATATCTCTGGTTGTCCATGGCAACCGACAATGTAAGTGTCCCAGTGTCAGTTCCGTTCATGTAGTAGAAAAAGTTGATGCTGCAAAGAGCACCACTCTCTTGATAAGTGAGGCTCTCCAGTTCAGCCATTGCCCTATCCAATTTTCCTTGAGAGCTGACATAGGTGTAATTCCCTATGGCTATAAAACAAATATAAAAAGAACATGAACATTATTCTATAACATAGGCAAACACTGTCCAAAGAAAACATGGTAATCATCACATGATTCTGACATATCATTTCACATTTTGAGAGTGCACAAATTCATTTGATTTTGAGATTGCTTAATACATTTGATATGATTCAATTTCTGTATTTTTAATCACACCTTTACAAAATGCAATTATGCAAGTGTTATTGCACAATTTCATTACAAAAATTAAAAGATACAAAATACAAAATATAATGAGAAAACAAACAAATAAAGCAACCAAAGAATGTTATTGACAAATTGGAAAATAAAACTAGAATGTGGATGGGGATAGCAAAAACATTGTTTTTTTTAATGTTTATCCACATAATTTTGTGAAATAACTCTGTGAAATAACTCTGTGAAATTTTCATTTTTAACATTGTAATCTTTCCCTATGAGCATTTCCAGTCCAAAACCCTCCATTTTTAAAATCTACTCCTACTTAAAATCCACCAAATGATTTGGGGTTATTTGTATGAAATGAGTTGTGCTTCTGCGAGAGAAATAATAAAGATGGTATAGTATGAAATTCTATTTAATGTTCATGTTTAATTTGGGGGATGAAGTATATGAACACTGTATGATATTCCTACACTCTAAAGAAGACTGTAAAGATAACTTCTGAACAAGTGCTTAAAAAATGCCAAATTAGACTCTTTTTAAGGAGTTGATACAAAACAGGATTAAAGGGGAATTAACCTCTTGACTATGAAGCATTATCATGACATAAAAAGTAAAACAACGTTTCATTTGATATAAAAAGCAATGGTGTAGGCCAAATAATCTCGTCTTGCAAGTACAATACGGAGACCCTACTTCACATATTTACGACGTCCTCTGCTCCCCAAGGAAGCTGTCATTTTGTCGAAATTTCCCTTCAACACTTCCAGGTTGTGACGTATCGCAGGGAGAACTGATGTAGCTCGGGCACATGCGTTATATGCAATACACTTCAAACATGGTGTACTGCTAAGTGTTTGGTTGTAATAATTGTTCCTTGAAAACCAAGGGGAAATCGTTTCATCGGTTTCCAGACCAACACAACTGCAATGAGATATTCAAGCTATAGGTAGCAGCTCTGAAGGTGGAGAAATTTCTGGACAAAGGGGTTTACAGCAGGGAAACGTACGTACGCAATAGCAGTATAATCCATGCGATACATCACAGAACGGGCCGTGTGCAAACACAATGGCGACGTTCTGAAAATTCTCAGAGTGGCAAAAGACGAAGGATTCTGAAGAAGAGTTACGTCTTTTCGTCAAATGTATGATGTTTTTATATTTTTCAGATAACGTTTTAAATGGCCTACAAACTGAAATTAACAAGTAGTTTGAGGTTAATTCCCTTTAAGGTGTTTTTAAGTTCAAAAGGGTTCTTTTAAAAACCTTAGAATTATTGGCTGGTTCAAAGAGTGCTTATCAACACTTTAAACATGGCTGTTTGCACAAAAAGGTGTTTATTAACACCTTCAAAGGTGGTTGCTGGTTCAGTAAGGTGCTTATCAACACCTTAAACCAATTGCTGATTCAAAGAGGTGCTATCAAAACCTTTTAAAGGAGCTGATCTTCCAAAAAACGGTGCTCATATCAACACCTTGAAGCACCTTCAAATTTAAAAATAAGAATAATAAAAATCAAGTTTAAATACAATGTTGATGTGCTTTACATATATGAACTAAATTAATAATTCTCCATACCAATAGAGTCTCATGAAGTCAACAATTTTCCATTTTATATCAAATTATCTTGAGCATTCATCCATTATAATCTGATAAATATATAGATGATTGTCGCAACTGATCTGAAGATAACGTAATTGCGTATCTATAATTCATCACTTTGAGATTAGCTCCCTCATCTGTGCAACTTAATCATTGATAAAGTTCCATCACCAGCTAGGTATCAAAGAAAATGTCACGGTTGACACGCTTCCTACAAATTGCTGCACAATGGACAAATTGGTCTAGCATGAAATGCTTTTATGGTTAACATGATCTTTCCAATTCATTATGCTGACATTCTGTAAAAGAAAATGAAAGGTCCTAGGTTTGGCATATGTTTGTTTATCATTAAAGTATATTGGTCAAACCCAAAGTAGATTAGCTTTCACAGTCAAAATAAGGATTGGGGGTAGGTTTCATTGCTTTCACGTTAAGTCAAATTATCAACATATTTTTACTACTTTAAGGGATCACCTTTCTCAACATCAGTTTAAAGGCAAGTTATTATTTACCCTTCCTTAACCATAAGTGGGAATTCTGCCAAGGAATTCAGTCCAAACATTTGGCTGAAGTAGATCATTCTTCCAGAGATATAATGTTAGTCTACACATTTAGCTAAAGAAAAGTGCTCTTTCTTCCTGAAACAACAATAGGTACATTAATATATCCACAGTGCAGTTTAGTTTCAATGAAAAGTGATATATTATACCCATCTAGCATGAAACAAAGACTTAAAAGTCCAAAACGTTACTCTTGAAAGGCCTTAGAATCGCTGGCACAAAGGAGTTTCAACATTTTCAGCATATTTTATATACGGTATTTGCCCTTTAAAAGTCACTATTATCATCATCATTAATGTTAATATCTTGGTTTATGCATGGTTTATTCCCATTAGACATTGGCATCTTGGAAGCACCTTTGGTACCTAACATTGAAATATATTTACACTGGCCTTTCTGGTTCTGCATGTTTTTGATTGACCAAAATGAGTTAATTAATGGCCCTCGCCCTCTGCATCTCATGCTCATGATGAGAAGTATCCATGGATGAGTTCTCTTTACTTCAGGTAATTTGAGTTAGGGGCCAGTAGGTAAATGTACATGTATTCACATGCTTGCATGGTTATCATTAAATTCTGTTTCTGTATGTATGAATGTCTTAGTATGCTCATGAAGGCAGTTTTATGGCAAAAAGTATATTTACTCTCCCTTTGGCCATCTATTTCTTTTCTTGATCTCTCTTTCCTACTCTCTCTATCTCTCTCTCTGATTCTTAAAAGTTTACTACATACAATACACCCAGCTATTTTTCCAGTGCAGTCCCTTACTGTCTGTTGAAAGACAGAAGGGCATTTATCTGTTTGAACAAATATACGAGTTAAAGCCCTCCTGGCTATAAAAACAGAAGATATTTTTTCTCATCATAACTAATTGCATTATTCTTATTTCAGAAGGAAAACCAGCAGTAGTGGAAGCAATAGTAAATATGGAAATATTTTTGTTATCAGATGCATACCGGTACAATGAAAATTTGTATTTATGTAACCTTTTGTTACAGATTTACGCCTTTTGAACCGAATGAACTATCCTTAGTTCTTGATCAAGAATGCTATCCTTGATATTCAAAAGTGAGTACAATTATCTGTGCTGCAACTTGTTCGCCAACTTTCTAACACCATGTAAAAGAGATTTTAAAAAAAGATATAACCTATACCTTCCCCGCTAGGATCATAACCTCCTGGGGGTCCTGTGTAAGGGTTGGTTGATGCCCCCTCTCTTACCTCCCATCCTGGAGTGAACATGTCAATAGGAGGACTTAGCCAATCACATGGGCTCTCAAAGTCACATGACAGGCCTACAATACAAAAGAAAGAGGAGCATTTAGGATTTCATCAATGAAGTTCTCAAATGTCTTTATTTGGAAGAAATAGAATTGAAATCTATGGTAGATGGGGTGTACATCTATTATGTGATAGAAGGTACCTGTTCAGGGATACTGTTAATCTGTTACTAATCTCTGATCTTTTCCTATTTCAAGCAGGATTTATGAAGGAGAAATAAAATCAACAGACAGCATAAATTCCTTCATTCCGTCATTGGACTACATTTAAAAATGATATGTAAGAGACAAAATAAATCATTTCATAACTAATTAATCCATGCAAATACTCAAACTTTCTCCTCATTCTATTCAAATAGTGCAAACCATTCTTTCTTCTTCTGCTGTGAGCCATAAGGACATTAACCCACATACTTTTTTCATACAGTTAACACCCTTATGGCTCTCAGCAGACACTTTGAATGGGTCAGCTCTTTTAATTTTCTAAACTATAAAAAGATGTTCTTAATTAGAATACCATAATAGTACACAAATGTTTTCAATAAAAATGTCTCAAAAGGGCATGCACATTTTCATGTGCCATGTGTGAATGATCCTTTAAAAGACCAGCTTTCATTTCGTTCACTTGAGAGTTTGACTGTACTGACTGGGCACATTAAAGTCCAGAATCTCAAGTTGGATCAATTATATCACTCATCTTACTACAGTATAATCTCTAAAGTTATCATAATTTTCATATTTTATCAAAATTAATTCAAGACATTCAATTCTCCTTTTAAAACATTCATCATATTTCAACTAACACACCCATTCAAACTCACACCCACTCCAACTCTCATATATACTCAAACAGTTGATCCTCATCTAATTCTGTGAATCCAATTATTGTGTGTTGGGTTGAAAAAACGAAATAACAAAATCCACCTCTGGAGTGTGGTTTTTAGAAATGTCCGGAGAAACATTACCAATTTTTGCAGGGTAAATGCCTGCTCTTGTAACATCAGTTAATGATTCATGTTTTTGGTCACATGACTCTCCTCGCTTCTGTGCGATCATATGCAGAGCAGCGACAAGTCCCGCATGAGCATACACTGACAGCTAGGTTTTTATGGGTTTTTCCAGTAGTGTAAATGGCAGTCAAAAAAATTGATGATTTTTCAAAATGGTGTTTTGGCTGTGTAAATGGGCCTATAGAAAACCTTATCGTCAACGGAGATAATAAATAACCACTCTGTATTTCCTTCTCTCCCCATCTCTTTAATTCTTTGTCTCACCTCTCTCTCTCTCTCTCTCTCTCTCACACTTTTTAAAAATCTTTTTCTTCCTCACTTTCTACCCTTTTCTCACCTTTTCCTTTTCCTTTTCCTTTCTCTCCTTTAGTTCAGCCCTCTCTATACCCTTAATTTATCTTTTAAAACTGCCAATTAGGGAGCCCCTTGACCCCTGCAAGAATTTCCTATGCATTGTATTCTTCTACAGCTTCTTTTAACCTCTCCTTTCGTTTGATCCTCTCTTTATTTCTCTTTCTCCTACTCCATCCTTGTCCATCTGACTCTGTCTGTCTGTCTCTCTCTCTCCCTTGTACTTCTCTCCTTTTAACTTCCATCTAAAGTTCTTGTTTTTAATTTAAGTTACTGTTCTTACCACAATATTCCTCATCTGTATTATGAAGGCAGTCTTGTTTGAAGTTGCATACAGCAGCATGTGAAACACAACTTCCATCCAAACACTGAAGCTCTTGAGTTGGAGCAGGACACAAACCTGCAAATATGCAAGGAAAAGACATTGATGAATAATTGAAAAATTCATGTAAACTTTATGTAACAAGAAATTTAGAAAGACAAAAGTTAGAAGCAAATTCATATCTGTACAACTTCCATAGATTTCCAAGATGGCTGGGGCCATATTTTTACATTTTGTGGATTAAACACTTTATAAGGGCTTGCGCAGATAACTCAGTTCAGTTATGTGCTAGCCTTACAGATCAACGTGCGCTGAGGTCCAACTTGCACAAAATACATTAACGGCTCTGAGCAATAGATTACAAGGATGCCCTCTGATGAAAGCAAATATGTTACATTTCAAAATAAAGTACTACGATGTAGTGGGGGGAGCTAGGGCAAAGATCTGAATGAAAGGTATTTCTTTTAACCATGAATTCTTAGATTCATGTAAAACATTGGCAGAGGGAGGGATTACTTCTTCTGAATCCTAATCTGTTCTGTTCCTGGTCCTCCTCCTCTATATAACATTATTATAAAAATGGGTAGAAGAATCCCTGCAATGTGATTGGTCAATTATCAATACCATTGAATTCGGTCTAAAACCATTCAAAGGTACCTTGTGCACATAATTCCTACCGACCCACTCAAACCTGTGCATCATTTGTATACTGACCAATAAATGCTTAAAGAAAGCGTTTTTTAAATTTTTTATTTGAATTAATTAAGACTCATCACTTTAGAATAACATGGATTACATGAAAGGCTTATATTGTTCCTTTGGATTGTGTCCATGCAAGAGCCTGCCTTTAAGGTATAAACTGACTTGTATATTACAACGTCAGGAGGAAGGGGATTCCAGCCCCTAATAGTTCTTGGAGAGGTCATGAAACATCCGTATTGCATCTCATATTGATGATAATTATTGAATGTAATTGTTTTTACTTGGAAAATTTTACACCTCTATCGTCACGTTTAAAATATAGCCAGTGCATGTACTATGTACTAAGTGCAATATCTCTGAATTGGCTTATTCCGAATGGTCGGGTAGCGTCGCGGTGCGTCGCGTTAACTTGAACGCGACCATTCGTCCAAAGCCCCCCCGGTTTTCCCGAAAGGGTGCGTTGGGAGTGGTGTGTCGCGTCGCGTTGACTGGAACGCAACCATTCGTCCAAAGCCCCGGTTTTGCCAAAAGGGTGCGTTAATTTTTTTAAAGATGGAGAAGCAGAACTATCTGTTTAACGTAATTTTAGGTTTCTTGAACTATTTTTTATTATTGAAACTGTTTCACACAAAATAACAACATGAAGTTAAACTCAGAAAGACACGAACGTGGACACACACCAATGCACACACACATAAGCCCACACATACAATCATACAGGACGGTGTCGAGTAAAAATACCAGAGGAAATAATGCCAGAGGTAAAAATGCCAGTGGAAAAAATGCCAGAGGAAAAAGCTAGATCCGCCCCTGGGACGATGTAAGCTAGTGTATTTCAGGTGTGTGTGTGTAAGTTCGATTGTGTTTGTAGACTATACTATATAGCGATCTAATTATCATGAGGGGAGATGGTAATGATTTCTTTAATTAAGTATTATCAAATTTCCTTCCAAGGTATGCATCAGATTACATTATTTTGAGTCCAGGCGCGGATCCAGGGGGGGCCAGGGGGCCTTAATTGCCCCCCAGCAAAAAAAGAGAGAGAGAGAGAGAGAAGGAAAAGAAGGGAAAGGGAAAGAGGAGAGAAAGGGAAAGAAAGAAGAGGAAGAAGAAAAGAAAAGAAAAGGGGATAAAAGAAGGAGATCGGGGGGAGGGCCGAAAGGGCCTTGCCTACCAGGCTGTTGCCTCCTCCTCCCCCATCAAAAAATTAGAGAGAAGGAAGGACAGGGAAAGAGCAAAGGAAAAGAGGAGATGAAGGGAAAGAAAAAAAGATGAAGAAAGGAAATGAAGGGGGATAGCAGTTGCAATTTTCTCGCCAACAAGTTGTGAATCGGGGGGAGGCCAAAGGGCCTTTGCCTCTCCCCCCCCCAGCCCCCGCCAAAAAAAAGAGAGAAGGAAGGGAAAGGGAAAGAGGAGAGCTAAAGGGAACAAACAAGAGGAAGAAGAAAAGAAAGGGGTAAAAGAAAGGGAGATCAGTTGCGATTAATCCCACCAACAACGTGTGGATTGGCCGAAAGGCCTTGCCTCCCCCCCCAGCAAACCTAAAAGAGAGAGAAGGAAGGGAAGGGAAAGAAAAAAAGAGAAAGAAGAAAGGTAGGGGAGATCAGTGGCATACTGACGGGGGCTTGGGGGCTTGGGGGAGGTCGGGGGCCTGCCCCAAAATAAAATTCAAAGGTGGTTTATTTCTAATTCGATACCGGTGATTTACAAATGTTGCTGAAATGACATAATTTTCTGAGATTTGTCCTCACTTTTTAGTAAATTATACTTTTTTATGAGTTTGTTGGAAATGACAAATTCCTAAATTTACAGTCAGGCAAGAAATATGCTTATTTAGAGGCCTACATGTCAGGGCCCGCAGAACGGCGGGGCTCGAGGAGGGCCTCGAGCTCCCCCTACACTTTTGTGAAAAAGTATATTAGAGAGAAATAGAAGGAAAGAATAGTGACCTGCCAGTGTCACAAAATAATGAGGTATCAAAATATGCTCATCTGACTGTGATTAAATGCCTAAAACCCCTGAGCTTCCGGGGGCTCCGCCCCCTGAACCCCACCTAGGGCCCTAAGGCGTGCCCCTAGATCTTATGGTAATTTAATGCCTAAAACCCCTGAGCTTACAAGAGCTCCGCCCCTTTGGACCCCATGCCAATTAGTGACATGCCAGTGTCATGAATAAGGTATCAAAATATGCTCTTCTGACCGTAATAAATGCCCATACCCCCTGGATCCGCGCCTGCCCCCCCCCCTTGCGGTGCTCTGCTCCCTCGCAGTTGTGCCACGCCCCCAATCCATTGACCGTATACGTACCACTTTATTCCTTTCGACGCGCATGTTTACACCATGATATTTATTTAGATTTTTTAAATTGTATTATTGGTAAGTTTAATGGAGTTCCTGATGTGAATGCTGCCCGACCATCACTAAAATTTGAACTAACCGGGCATCTTCTTGTAAGTCCGGCACAGTACATAACAATAATATATTTCATTCATGCTTAGAGGGGGGTTGATCCCCAAAAGAAGGACAGAGCCCCCAGGCTTCTGAGGGGGTCACTATAGAGTTGAACGGCCGTGCCCCTAGATTTCATTCATGCTCGAAAGGGGCTCCCAATTAGACATGCAGAGCCTCTGGGCTTCAGAGATATGGAGGGGGCTTTAAATAGATGGGCAAAGTACCCGGTCTTATGATATGCTGAGAGGGGGTTCTCTAAAAGGGCGGTGCCCCTAGACTCCATTCATGCTCGGAAGAGGCTCCCAAAGAGATGGACAAATGGGCAGAAAGTGCAAGATTGCCCCTGAATTAATCAAGCCCCCCCCCATTCCATTCCATTTATATAGAACCTGTCTTACGCAAGCCCCTGGCTACGCCAATCATAAAATAATTATAGTTCGCTTTTCTCTTTGTAATATAGAACCAGTATTAAGCAAGCAAGCACGCCCCATTCTCTTCCCCATTGGCTTCGCCATTCACAAATGAGAGTTTGTTTTTCTTTTCACGTTATTAAGCAAGCACCCTCAGACCCCTTCCTCCCTTGGCTACGCCAATCAGATAGTGTAGTTTGTTTTTTTTTATTTTTATTAAGCAAATATATTTGTTATCTTTAATAGAGCCTCATTAAGGTTACGCCAAATTAAGCACATGGGACTGAGCTCAGCCGATCCGATCAACCGATCCGATCATCATGTCAAATTAATACAGCATTAGCCTACGGTTTACCACTTGGCAAAAAAAAGCTTAAAAACTTCTATATTCTGACCTCAAGTCTAACCAGAACGTCAATGACGTAGCGCTCATCCGCATCTCGCAACAACAAATATCGTAAATTTTATGTGGTACACTTTTGAACTGGTCAAAAAATAAAAATTTGATGCCCTGGAAGGGACATAATTTCATTTAGCTGTACAAGATTAAATAGAAACTAAAGGAAATGGAATGAAAATTGGTTGTAAAATATATAGTTTTATGACAAGGAGGACTCGAACTTAGTAAGAGATAAATGTAAACATACTCACCTTTTATTATGATAAGAAAAGGACAGAGGTATAAATAGTCAGTAAATTGTCAACAGAAAAATATGGCAAAATAACAATTTTGCAAGGGACAAAAACGAGTTAGTGTGAGAAAATTGTTTAAATATTTAAACAAATTGAAGAATTAGGAGGTAACAAGAGAATGAAAACAATGCATGCATAATACTGATGAATTAAAACAAAATTAAATATTATGATCTTTCAGCCATTTTGCACTCAGGTGTGTTGGATGTTGTGCTTGCCTTGAGTGCAAGATGTTGCCAACCTCCGCAACTTGGAGGCAGATCACACATCCTATTATTCACAAGAATTGTATCCAAAGCTCATTGTGAAATATCTGCCATAGAATGTAACATCCCATACAATTTGAGAAGGGCTATTTGATGAAATGCTACTCCCTTTGAGAGAAAACAATAAGAGAACAGAGTTTTTTGAAGAAGAGGAGTTAGTGAGTAAAAATCTTTTATGGCAAATTGAATACTGTTTATAACCAAACAATAACAAAGCATGCATAAAATGGAAGATAACACAAAACACTGTGATCCTTTAGCCACTTTGCACTGAGTATTTACATATAATTGTAATATTCTTTCAAGTGCAAAATGTTGCCCGGCACCCGCAAATCATATTATTCACAGGAGTTGTTGTTTTCTAATAAGACTTCACACTTCATACAAGAATAATGTAAGGACATTTGCTTATTATTTTGGAGGTGTTTTTGGTAATATTTTTACATGCATGTTTTGTATAATATTAGTAAATAGGTGGTATAAAATTGAGCATTGTTCTACCATGGACCCTACTACCATAGTTCTACTTATCCAAAGTGTGTGTGCAAGGGGGGGGGGGTATGCAGTGTGATTGCCATGCCTAGGTCTATCCTGGCCTTGCGCTAGTAGCGCGGGAGTAGCGCTTTGCTGAAAACAAAATGCGTTCTGAACATTTAATTTTCAACCTCTCTTTTCTCCTCTTTTTAATCCACAAATCAAGTGTTTTCTGTGAGAGATCAAATTTGCAAATAATCATCCTAATATTTTGTACAAAACTTTAAAAATGAAATGAAGGAGAAGAAGCATTTTTTTTTATTTTTGGAATAAATTTGAATAAATTACCATAATTAATCAATGGAGCAAAATCTCTAAATTCTGTGTAGAATTTTAGTAAACCAAATTTAGCTCTACCAGATACAGCAAACCAAATCAAAATCGGTCAAGAAATGAGGGAGAAGAAGCAATTTTTGTTTTTTCTGGAATAAATTTTGCATAAATTACCATAATTAATTAATGGAGAAAATTTCAAAATTCTGTGTAGAGGTATAGTGTACCAAAGTTAGCTCTATGATATAAAGCAAATCAAATCAAAATCGGTCACAATATGAAGGAGAAGAAGCATTTTTGGTGATTTTTTAATTATTTTTGGAATAAATTTGCATAAAGTACCATTAATAATAAATGGAGCAAAATCTCAAAATTCTGTGTAGAAGTTTAGTGTTCCAAATTTAGCTCTACCAGATAAAGCAAACCAAATCAAAATCGGTCGAGAGATGAAGGAGAACAAGCATTTTTTGTGATTTCGAATTTGCATAAATTAGCATAGATAATGAATTTCACGATTCTGTGAAGAAGTTTTAAATCCCCCTCCTAGCCCTATCACATGAAACAATCAGAATCAAAATTGGTTGAAAAATAACGAAGAAGAAGCATTTTGAATACTCTGGACGGACGGACGAGACGAACGCCACGCCATGGCATAAGCTCATCGGGCCCTTCGGGCCGGATGAGCTAAAAATGTTTTTGGGAAAACCGAGGGGGGCTTTGGACGAATGGTCGCGTTCAAGTTAATGCACCGCAACGCTACCTGACCATTCGGAATAAGCCCTCTGAATTCGGGTTTGCCCGAACTGTGGGTTAATTGGGGTTCCTTATTCCTTCTCTGCCCCTGTCTCCTTCCCTTCCACCTCTCTCTCTCTCTATCTCTCTTTCTTTTCTCTCTCTCTCTCTCTCTGTCTCTGTCTCTCTTTATTTCTCTCTCTATGTCTCTTCCTCCCCTCTCTCTCTATCTTTGTCTCTCACCACAAAGACTGTTATTTCTCACTGTCTCTCTCTATGTCTCTCCGGGCGTGCACCGGCTTGGGATGAGTTTCTGGGAGGAGGGGGGTGCAGGGATCAGGGTACTGTATACGAACGTAATATTGAAAATCTTGAGGCCTTTTTACTATGTATATTTGTGCATTGTGTCAATGTCATGATATGTTTTTCCAATTTTTCACCGATTTTGAATGTAATTATTTCTAATTTCAATGTCATGCTTTTGATGTCTTTTTATACACGATTTTAATGTAATACGTAATATGTAAAATCCCACAATGAATTTCCATGTCACGTATTGGACGAAATAAAATTGAATTGAATTGAATTGAATAATGATAATAATAATGATTACTATGTGTAAAGTGCCATATCCGTTTCCCAGAAATGCTCAAGGCGCTGAGAGTATATACATGAAAAATGTAAATTATAATTAGATGTAATTACAGAGCACATGAACAATACAATTAAGAGTACATTGAAGAAATAAGTTGACACAAAATTAACACAAATATACACTATAGAAATCTACATGAATGGCAAAGATGAAAATTTGAAATATTGAAGTATATGAGATGGAATGACTAGCTGTGGTGTGCCCCTTCAGGATCTATAGGGGTTGTTGTATTTAGGTTTGTGACTTGGTCATGTATGGATTTGAAGAAAAGCGAGTGCCTAGTCACAAATCATCGATTTTGGAGCAGTTTAAAAATAATCTTATATTCAATAATCAAAGGGGCATTTTCTGAAAAAGTTAGCATGAACTGTTTTCATGTCTAAAAAATTATCATGATGCAGCATTGGGAAGCAAATAATAAATAAATGAATGAAAATACCTGTTGAAGCTTACACAAATAAAATATAAATCTATTATTGCAATGTCTCAAATAATAATTTTGTTGACAATTCGTTCATGATATAGTGCTTTTAGAATCACCATTTCAGTCGATCTTCCATCCATTTTCCTCTGTCTCTATTCTCTATTTGCTCTGTATTTTTTGTTCTTTTTTCGCCATTTGAAAAACAGAAAGAGGAATACAGAGCAGAGCGATTTTATATTTTCCCTTAAGAAAATGTTCAATCATACATTCAACCTATATAATAAATATAAATATAATTATTGCAAATATGTTTTTATATACAACCCCAAGCTGTATGAAAAAATGTCTATTCTGTAATCAAGAACTAAGAAAATGAAAGTTTATGAAATTCTCTCTCTGCACAGAGCAAATTGGGGAGGAGATTGCAAGATACATCACAGTGTTGCCAATTTGTGTTTCACTGCTGACAACTAGCTTTAAGGAATCATAACTTTCCTATTGTAATCGGATATATTGCTCAAAGTACTACACTGTATCACTAATTTGTTACTCTAATTTTTTCTGCTTTTATCAAAACCAAGATAATATCAGGCCTCAGGGTGGATTTCCCATTTAAAGAGAAGATTGAGTTTTGGGAAGAGGTGAACAATAATTTGTGAGCGTTATCATTGTATTATGCAAGTGTGGAATAACATCAGAGAAACTAGATGGAACTTCAACTGCGCGCAGTCGAAAAATGCCTCCGCCATAGAGCAATTTTACAAACCAAAATGGAAGCAATTTTTAAAATTCAAGTTTGATTGTAATCCATCTGTTGGTTCTAATGATAACACGATCACGAGCTATTTTAGGATACAAAATGAGCCCTGTGACCTTTGACCTCGTGACCCCAATTCTAATCTGTTCATTGACTCTGCAAGATACATACATGACCCAAGTTTGGCGGTTATCCATCAATCGATTCTTGAAATAACGTGATCACAAGCTATTTTGCATACATAACGAGCCCTGTGACCTTTGACCTCGTGACCCCAAAATCTGATCAGTTCATTAGCTCTGCAAGATACATACATGACCCAAATTTGGCGGTAATCCATCAATCGGTTCTTGAGATAACGCGATCACGAGCTATTTTTGCATACATAATGAGCCCTGTGACCTTTGACCTTGTGACCCCAAAATCTAATCAGTTTATTGGCTCTGCAAGATACATACAGGACCCAAGTTTGGCGGTAATCCATCAATCGGTTGAGATAACGCGATCACGAGCTATTTTTGCATACATAATGGACCCTGTGACCTTTGACCTCGTGACCCCAAAATCTAATCAGTTCATTAGCTCTGCAAGATACATACATGACCTGAGTTTGGCGGTAATCCATCAATTGGTTCTTGAGATAACGCGATCACGAGAACGGGACGCACGCACAGACGTACGTACGTACGTATGTACGCACGGACTGACAACCAGAAAACATAATTCCCCCCGCTACTTTGTAGCGGAGGCATAAAAAAGTAACCATGTATTGCCATTATAAAGAATTAAAGCTCGTTTTCATTTGATTTTTTTTTAAAGAATGACATGCGCTGCATATGAAATTCAATTGTCAGTGCCTTTTGCTTTTTCTCATGAACTGTGTACCCATAAGACATTGAGTGATTTCAAGTACGGTGTTCGGTGTTGGTGTTGGTGTTGAGAGCATGGAAAGGCTGCTAAACCGAGCTCCAACACCGACGGTCAGTTTAGAAGGACGATACCGATCGCGTTATCGATAGCTCAACACCAGCCTCAACACCGAGTGACGTCATACTCTACAGGCGAAAAGTCTTGCAATAAAAGCATAATCCTTTCAGAAATTCCATTAAAATTACATCATATCGAATATCAAATGTAAAGTCATATTAAACGAGCTGAAGACATGGAATTTCACAAGTTGACCTCTGTGACCCTTGACCTACATGCTCCAAAATCTAAACAGATCGTCTTCCTATGGTGATACATACTATCATTAAGTTTGAAGTGAAAATTCTCCAGTGGTTCTTGAGATATCGCGATAACGATCTCAATGTATGGAATTTCATAAGTTGACCTCTGTGACCCTTGACCTTTGACCTACGTGCTCCAAAATCTAATCAGATTGTCTTCCTATGGTGATACACACTATCATTAAGTTTGAAGTTTAAATCTCCAGTGGTTCTTGAGATATTATGATAACAATCTCAATGTATGGAATTTCATAAGTTGACCTCTGTGACCCTTGACCTTTGGCCTACGTGCTCCAAAATCTAATCAGATCGTCTTCCTATGGTGATACATACTATCCTTAAGTTTGAAGTTTTACATCTCCAGTGGTTCTTGAGATATCATGATAACAATCTCAATGTATGGAATTTCATAAGTTGACCTCTATGACCCTTGACCTTTGACCTACGTGCTCCAAAATATAATCAGATTGTTTTCCTATAGTGATACACACTATCACTAAGTTTGAAGTTTAAATCTCCAGTGGTTCTTGAGATATCATGATAACAATCTCAATGTATGGAATTTCATAAGTTGACCTCTGTGACCCTTGACCTTTGACATACGTGCTCCAAAATCTAATCAGATCGTCTTCCTATGGTGATACATACTATCCTTAAGTTTGAAGTTTAAATCTCAAATGGTTCTTGAGATATCGCGCTAACAAACTCAATACAAGGAATTTCATAAGTTGACCTCTGTGACCTGTGACCTTTGACCTACGTACTCCAAAATCTAATCAGATCGTCTTCCTATGGTGATAAATACTATTCCCGAGTCTTAAGTTTAAATCTTAAATGGTTCTTGAGATATTGTGATAACGGTCAAACGGGACGGACGTACGGACGGACGTACGGACGTACGGACGTACGGACGTACGGACGGACAACCCAAAAACATGATGCCTCCGGCACCACCTTCGGTGGCGGAGGCATAAAAATGTTCCCTGAAAAGCATGGCTCTTCAAATGCCTTAATATTCTATATATGGCATGTAACATCATAAAAATCGGGACAGATTTTTATGCCACATATTCTTATAGTCCCATATACATCTTTCTGTGTACAGTGCTTGTAACTTTACCAAGACTGGGCCAAATTTCTTATAATTTTGATGATTCCAGAACCTTGCAGTACACACCAATACTTATATGCTAGATGATCAACCTTTTCTGATCGATTCCACAACGTTTCTTTCACAATGCAATCGCATGACCAGAACTCAACTTTATCTTTAAGCCCTGATCTGTTATGATCCCTGAACCCCACCCTGTCTGGGGCACCCAAAGATTACCCCTCCCCCAAAGAGGTTACCCCTCTCCCAATGACAAACCCGGGACCCAATGCTGCTTTCATTTGCATACAGCCAGGCCATAAACTCCCTGGCCTTTTGATCCTATACTATTTGAACAGGTTACACACACACCACACACACACCACACAGAGTATGCTGAAACAGGTGCTTGTTATATCTATGTGGGAACGCATACCACATAGGCCTCTACATGCACAGCACACAAACTAAGAACATGCACAGATTCAACAGCACTTTGCACAATAGCTACAAGAACAGGATTTAGCTTGGTAAGTTGTGCCTTATTCCTGGACTAAATTTATTCCTCCGATTATAATTAAATCAGATTTATCTTTATGTCTGTTTATATTTATAACCATACATCATGCAGTTGTTCTTAGTTAGCCTCCTAATCTTACAGGGTTGTTTTAAATCAGACATATCTTGAGAGTTTGAGCTCGGTAATGATATATACATGAGAAATTACTTGACATTTTGGCATGGGTTTGTGTGTGATGTGTGTGATGAATGCTGGAAATGTGTGTCGTCAATGGGCAGATATACAAGGAGGCACGAGCATTAATTTGAGTGTGCACAGACTTGATTGCCATGGTATACAAATCTTCAAAAAAGTGTAAACAATGTAATATCATGTGCAGTTTTTTATGCATGTATTTTGAGGTTTGACTGTATAAATGTCAAAAGAAACATCTTGCCGTGTATTATCATTACATAGGCCTATAATTGTACATAAATATGAACAATAATTAATACCTGTAGTACTGCACTTGCATCCATTTCCCAAAGCATGAGACTATATATACATGTAGTTTTTCTTTATTCTCTAAACTTCTTGGCAAGCTTCTAATCTCTCTCTCTCTCTATCTCTTTTTCTCTCTCTTCTCTCTCTCTATCTCTCTCTCATTATTAGGCTATACATCTTTCTTTCCATTTTATCTTCCTTTTTTTTCTTTCTTTTTCTCCTTTCTCTGAATGTCTGTCTCTCACTTTCTCTCTCTCTCTCTGTCTCTCTCTCTATCATTCTCTCTCGATCATTCTCTTTCTCTTTCTCTCTCTCCCTCTCCCTCTCCTTCAGTCCTTGTAGCTTCTTTGTCTAAATAGGCAGCAAGATACTAGGAAAATAGCAAAATAAACGGTTACCTCGATCTGTCTCTACATAACTCGAAGTTGCACAAGTCAAATAAATTTTCGACCAAACTATGCAAAACATATGTGTTATTTTCACTTCCTAAGTCAAATTTTACAAAGCAACACAAAGGCAACAGAATCGACTTACCGGTGTGCAGATAGAGTTAACTGTATGTACTAAGGCTATGCATAAGCATGTAATGAGGTAGTCGAGTACACGCCCAGGCATACAGGCGGATACTCGTGTACTAGTAGGTCGCCATGTTCTTAAATATTTTATTGAATGAAACACACCCTTTCAATCACACAAACAGCACAAACCAATTTCTAAGCAACATACCATGTATACCGGGACTTGGAGAGTCGGGGATGCAAAATTTTCAAGAGGAAATTATAGATTAGAATTAGTTCGCAATTCTGTCTTTATATTAAATATAATAGAGTAGAGGAAGGATCGAGTTTTCAGCCAGATGGCAATTTTCGGTCCGTTGTATGCATGGTGAAATCACACATAGCATAATAGCATATCACATATCACACACATACAATACATTTCAGAGTCACAGGAGAACCACATTTGCAAGGGAAAATGTATCCTTAAATATCACATTTTAGCAATGTAATCGGCGGTCCTGCTACCTGAATCTGAAAAATCAAATATCTCACGCGTGTCTGTAAGGAAGATGGGTACCAAAACCTGAGCTGTATTTCAAGTAATTTTCAGATTTAGATCGCGATTTTTCATGTGTCGCAATACCAATTTCTGATCACTGCAGGGATAATTTTTGGCGCGCCGCCGCGCCGAGCTCTGGCGTGGGATATATACCTATATATACGCGCGTGCGCTCCCTATTGACTTTGTACATGCGACCGAAAACTACCTCCGAAACAGTGAAAATGAAATTGAATATTGCCACGGCAATTCATGACTTTTATCTGGGATTTTTGTTGTGTTTAAATAATAATAATAATATTGGCTTCATGATTTGAAGAAAAAAATGAAAATAAATAGGAAGTAAAGAGTCCAAATGAAGAGGGAAAAAATGAAATGAAAAAAAAAAATCCGCCTGCCCACCCCTACTCCAGAAAAGCAATCGAGGACAACCAAATGATTTTTTTTTTTTGGCCTAAGGTGGAAAATAAGATTCAATGGAGGAATCTAGGATTAAAATCTAAAATTTATAAATTATAGAAGCCAAATAATAATATATCCAATTCTCTGCTGAAGGGTCGCAATCTTACATCATAACCTCACCCTATCTCCTCCTCTCTCGCTCTCTCGTTCTTTCTCTCTTGTTTTCTCTTTCGTTTTCTCTTTCCATTCATCTCTTTCCCTCTTTCCAGTTTCCATCTCTGGATATAATTATGCTTCCGTCCCTCTCTCTCTCTCTCACCCTCCCTCTCTCTCTCTCTCTCTTACCCTCTCTCTCTCTCTCTCTCTCTCTCCCTCTCTCTCTCTCTCTCTCTCACCATCCCTCTCTCTCTCTCCCCCCTCACCGGCACATGCCGCACCCGGGCCATGTTCTATTATTATCTCTGCTCGATCGAGCGCTCTCGCCCAATCTGAAGCACGTAAATAAAAATTCTGCTGCCTGATTGGCCGCTCACTCCAGCTGTTTATGCATCCACGATTTCATTCGCTCAGCCTCAAAACTCGTTGTGCATGCGGCATGCGCTCATGAATACATGAAGCCATGTGTAAGGCCTGATAGTGTCGTGTACAAAACCTATCTTGTTTAGGCCCCGCCGTGCAAACCGGCCCTTGCTAGCACTTGCGATATTTGTAAACTATGTAGGTAAAGACTAAATATCCCTTTTCTCATACACAAGTCATGCGAGTACACTCGTCACAGCCTCAGTATGTACAACAAAATTTAAATCAAAGATAGAACATAAACCTTATACCGATACCCCTCTCATTTCACTTTTACTTGTTGGTACCCCTCATCTGGTTATCTTAATGAATGCATACATAATACAATTAACAATATGTGTCAGTGAATGGCAAATGCAAGCATGATCTATAGGTACAAAAAGGTTATACCGGTATGCCAACCCATATTAACATACATGCACCTTCAATTTCTAATTTTCTATCAAACAATATCTCAATGTCAAATCCTTTGAAATTTAACCAATATGGATTCAAGTGAACCAATCACAAAAACCAAATTTTGCTGTTGATGTAAGGGTTCCATGTCACTATATATTGTATTGAAAATATGGGCTTCAAAGAGATTTGACAGTTTAAGTACATATACATTTGCTAGCTGTATACATATTTATAACAACGATTTGTTGAGTAGATTAGTTAAAGCACATGTATATGCTGAGTTGATCATAAAGTATGAAAGTATTGAAAGTAAATGAAAGTCGGATTTGGGCTCCATGTGCAGGGTTTTACATTATCCTTTATTTTCTTTATACTCCATAACCATAAACCAATAGAATGCCAGGTAAAGTTTGTTGAGGTTGATTGTCTACATAAATTATTTTGAAGTGACTGGTATATACACTTTAAACTTTAAACAACTTTATTTCTTTAACAAGACTTAAAGGCATCGTTTAACAATGTTAAATCTGAGATGCATGGCCCTAAGTGTTATCAGTGTCTGTGATATGGTGTAATATCGAAGCCCTAAACAAATTGCGCCTGAAAATGATCATGAAGTGCCTTTAAAATCTTTGAGTGACCGGTTTTACCCATTTACTCATTTTACTCATTTTCCCCAATAGACTGTAGTGTTATAAAAACCGTTAGGAAAACAAAAAATGAAATTTCGATTTCCAATCATAAATATCTTGATAATCAGACAGGCGATCAGCTTGTAAAAGTCATGGGATTCCTGACTGACCTAAAGGTTTATAATTATGATTGCAGCATGAGCTAAATCCAGGATTTTGTTTCAGAATCTGAGGCAATGTTACTGAGTCACTTTAATGTACTATGTCATCTATCTATAGAATCTTACCTTTTATTGCCTGTATTTATTTAATGTCTGAGCAATATTGCCTTACATGATCTAAAAATTGATAACTTTGAAGATGATATACAATCCTAATTTTGGATGAGTATTACATATTTGTATTCATTTATTTCTTCTAATTTGTTCAGACATTTACTCTTCTTAAGTGTATATTTTTTTCCATCTCTATCAAAGTGTATTATCTTTTATGAGCATTGAATATTTTTGAAAAATTATATCAAATTTATCAAATAAAATAAAAATTAATCAATCCATCAAATTCCTTTTTATTTCTTGTCCAGACAATGATGGAAGAAGATGAATATGGAGCACGTCGGCCAAGGTCGAGGAACTGGAACACTGCTGAAAAGTTCTTCCTCTTTGAACATGTGAAGAATCGTTTTGACATCATCACTGACCCTAGGAAAGAAACTGCCTCCATCAATGCTAAGAGAAGGGTCTGGGAGCAGATTTATCAAGCCATAGCTAAAGAGTAAGATATGTACTACTTTAAAGGGCAGACCCATTCTAAGTGTACATTGGTTTTAAAAGCATAATATTGGGAGAAGCAGATCCGTGAAAACTTGAGGACAATTCAATAAAGAATAAGAAACATAAATTTGAAGTTGTAATCAATCAAACACAAATTGGCAACTTTGTGATGTACATGTTTCTTTTGAGCCGGGCTTCCATTTGTTCTGCCCTAAAAATTGCATAGATTTCTTTTTTTAATAGAAAGCATTAAATATTACTTGTGCCCTGGATAAAATGTATATTATTGGGCATATTTAAACTCATTCCTTCTATGAAAAGGATCTACAGTGTTTTCCTTTATCAACCATGGAACTGGAAATGTATGGAATTTTCAGTATAAAGCAAATGGAAGTGGTGCTCAAAAGGTATTTGTGTTAGAATACATTATCAGCAATTTCAATTCATATTTTCTTCCAGGTTAGGAGCTGATTTTGTGAGAGTAACTGCAAACACCCTTTTTCCTTCTGCTTTTGTTCATCTTCAGGTTCGGTCCCCTTGAAGAGCACCTCGTGAGAGGAAAGGGTGGTGAGAAATGCCGCACCCAGTGGAAGAACTTGGTGCAAGCAGCCAGGAAGGAATATAAACAGTACATGGAAGCCAAGATGGTGGGCAAACGCCACAATATGACGCTCCTCTCCCGAAAGATCTGTCGACTGATGTCCATCGATCTGGATGATGGGCTCGGTGACCAGGACAACGAGGACAATGACTGGACAGAGGACCACCCAGAGTTCCGATACCAGCCTGAACTGTGTCAGGAACTCAAGGAGACTGCTAGGAGAATCAATGAAGAATATCAGCAAGGGGTTTATGAGTAAGACAAAATTTCTTCTAGATTTGATGATGCACGGGGATGATGATGCACAGCATTTAAATGGTGCTGTAATTTCTGTTAAATACATTCAAACATGCAGGCTTGTCCAATTACGTCAGTCTATTGCACATTGCTATTATTGTTCTTGTTTATTTAAAAACTAAGAAGTATACATAGAAAAGTGATAAAACGTGTGATACGATATAGGATATTGCAGAAGAAAAAAATTGACCAATTTAAATAACCTAGACAAGCTGAGATGAATGATATTTTGCTTCAATCTTGACTTAGCTTAATGCATCTCTTAATTCCTCATGACTGGATGCATTTAAGTTTCATATTTCATGAATCCAATGAATTGGAAAACTTTCAAGTGAATCATTATAACACTTGAACTATAAAGATTGTTATTTGTCAATTTCTGATTTAAACATAGTGTACATTGGAGCAGCATGTTTGTAACACTACTGAAAAAGATTAAATTCATTATTCCTTTACAACTTGTTTTCTTCAATCCCAGTACACCCCTAGCAATGGATGACAACCTTGGTGACTATGAAGAGGAAGGAAGCTTTGAAGGAACAATGAGAAGCGATTCCGAGGTGGAATTACCTGATGATGAAAAGGATGAAGATTATGCACCATCAGCAAAGAAGACTCCACGAAACGCCGCAGGGCATCATCTGGAAGAAGTTCTGGCAAGACACCTACCAGAACATCTGCCAGAGCTCAGGCTGCCCAAGTAAAGAAACAAGATGAGGAGAAGAAGGCTCGAAAGCGTAAAGCAGCACAGCAGCAAGAGGCAGCGTACCAATCCTATGATTTTCAAGTAGCGGGCGGGAGTGGGAGCGCCATGAGCGAGCACATCCAGCAGGAAATCCTGAATCTCCACCTTGTTGAGCATAAGAAGAGGATGAATCTGCTGAATACAGAGCACAAGACAAAGATGCAGAACTTGAAAATGGAAAAAGATGTCATGGCTCTCCAGAAGGAATACTGGGTGAAGAAGATAGAGATGTTGTACGACTCCAGGAGTAGTAAAGGAAGAGTTATGGATGATGAGGGTGACGAAGATGAGGATGAGGGACCAGAGGATGAGGATGATGAGGATGATGAAGATGATGATGATGGTGATGTTGGTGGAAACCAGATGGATACTGCTGAACCTGGTCCTAGTGGGACCTCTGCTCCTACTTCTGTAGTGGTTCCTCCTCCCCAAGCAGATATCCCTGAGCAGCCTCTTGAGAGTGTTGCCACACCACCCCCTTCAGAAGCCACCCCTCCTGCACCTTCCATCAATGCTTCTGCTGCCCACCAGGATGTCTCAACACATATGAACCAGGAAAACATCCAAGATAGATCTACCAATGGTGCTATGGAGACAGCTCTCCCAAGGTCTAGCCCTCCTGAAGGCTACCCTGGTGCTCCCAACCAAGATATGGTCACTCCTAACCAGCAACCTCAGTAATCATCACAATCATCTCATCAGCATCTACATCTAATCCTTTTCCTCCCTCTTTTTCTTCATCTTCCTTTCTCAATTGTTCAAGCATCATGTCATCTTAGATTAAAATCATTTTTAAAATGCAACTCCAAATTTCGCACTGATTAAGGATTACTTATTAATTTGAGCTTCCGTCAAAATATTTTGTACCAGGTATCTATGCTTATTGTATGTTATATTGTCAAGCTAAAAATATTTATGTTTGCTGCCAAGTGATTAGGGATTTCAAAGAAATTGAAATGGAAGAGGTAAAAAGAGTGAATGAATTTGTGACACAGTTAGAGAAATGTAACAATCCTATGACTTTTCATGTTTGCTGTCAATTTGCAAAAATTATTCTGTAAAATCTGGTTGTATGATTCTAATACAGCTTACATCTACTAAGAACAAAAACAGAACTCAACATTAACAGGCACCCAGAATACATCGGTGCCTCCCCCTCCCCCCCCAAAAAAAGATATATATATATACATATACATATGTATATATATATATATATGTATACAGTAGGCTTGCGGGTGCACCATGTGAGAGAGAGGGAGGATTGAGAAGTTCTGAAAAGAACTCTCAGTATTCTTTCTTGAGGGTGTGTAGTCCTGAAAAGCACTGTTGGTGTAGTCTTGAAAAAGACTGTTGGTTATCTTTCTTTCTTAGCTTATAGTTCTAAGGAGAACTATAGCGCTTAGAGAGGATGAGTGGCGGGAGTGGCTCTACGTTTCGAATAGGTTGACTATCCGTCGTCAGGAGTGGAGAATAGCTGACGTGCTTGAGCCGCCACTCATCCTCTCTAAGCGCTATAGTTCTCCTTAGAACTATGGGGGGGGGGGCCTGTAACGTACTATAAGCACAATATCATTTTATGATGCTTGGTTGATTATGGTATACACTTAAAATCCCATTTTTGTTGGTTGCGTGAATACAGGTCAGAACCTCAAACATCCACTTTGATATCCTTCTGGTTGTTTGTGCCAATTATTTTTTGAAATTTTCACTAACCAATGTATCTACATGTGATGCGATGAATATGATATTCAATGTGAAATATTGATAGCGTGAATGATGTAAGTGGTGTACTAGTAGCCAACATATGTATTTGAGTCTTTAATCCCACATATTGTAAATTAAACATATAATCATATCAAATCAGCTGCCAACCCCTTGTTTTGACCGTAGTTGACAAGAAGTAATAATATTCAACTCTGATGTATACAATCATTATACTCGTACATAAAATGCGGACTTACATGTACAGTCAACCTTGCACAAGTCAACATTGCATGTGTCAAATAACCTTGTAAGTCAATTTAAAAAGTCCTGAATTTTCTTCATAGACCATCGCGCCGCATGTTAACCCTCTGAATTATTCTATTTTTATCGCCAAAATCGATCAAATTCCCCAAACAAAAAGCATTGAATTCACATTGCAAAAGGCGAACAATGTGTAATCAATCATTGTCAAAGCACGCAGCACACACTGATTTTGTTTTCTCTCTCACCCATCTCTCTCGCACCGATATTGAAAGCAGAAGAAAAAAATGAGCAAAAACAAACTTGACACAACAAGCAACCAAAATATTTCAAAGATAGTCCTTGCAGAAGAAATAAAACTTGGAAAAACACTGACTTGTAAAATCAAGCAAGAAGCCCTTCATACTTGCAAACACATCCTTGTTTGTTGGGAATGAGGTATGCCAGTGTCTTCAATTTGCTGTTAATTGGGATCAGAGATTTTGAGAAGATCACCACGGCACGCACTGAATAATTGTCAATACGAGTTTTTGACAGGGAGAAAGATGAATGGGATTTCATGTACTATAAAACGCTCAGACGCTCATCTGCACTTCCGGGTACGAAACTACCTCGTGCTGACTAGAGAACAACTGAAATTCATGATTAAGGCAGTTACGAAAATAAGAGGGAGAGAGGGGTGATCTATTTTGCTTCATATGATCTCTGGGTTTTTTTTCTTCCATGTCCATAAAAGTAGGTAGGGTTGATATTTACATTACCCTGACTTTTATAAGGAATACCTTTTGTTTAAAATTTGTTCAATTATTGCATTATGATCTGGAAATTAGACATAAGTTAAGGTTGTGTTGCACAAGCTATTTGGGGATATGATCACGACTTTATGCTGGCGCTACGGCTTGGAAAGGTGTTGGAGGGCAACGGGGCAGTTATGCTAGGCCCAGGGATAACATATATGTACATTTAGTACCTATGCGTAAGTCATATTTCTACGAAGGTGACTTACTTACGCGAGGTTGACTTTACTCAAAACAGATGCATAAGGATGACAGTACCGGTAATATTGCCTGGGTAAACGCTGTACATGTATAACATACTTGCAAACCTTATAAGTATTATTCTCCAAAACATTTTGTAGTTCATTTTAGTGTTTGTTTACATTTTTGTGCCAATAAACTTGCTTTCTTTTCTAAATCTCCATATTTGTATTTCATTTTAAGACTTCTAAGAAGTTTGGGGAGAATGCAGTTTATCATCTAATAAATTCGACTTAATTAATGTTTTCCCAATGTCTGTGACCTTATTCTGCACAACACAAATAACCATGAATTTCTGCCCTCTACTTTTCAAATCGGGATATCAAATGAGCTGAATAAATTTAATCCATTGCTTTTTTGATCAAATTCAATAAATAATCCAATAACCATACATAACTATAAATTACATACATGTATTTTAATATCTTCAATTACAATTGATGGATTGGTGAATTTATTTAATACAACTGTAAGAAAGCACTGATATGCTGGAAGGGGTACAATCAGGCACTACAGAGCTCTGCCTCTTTGTATTCCTATTTGAGTGACTTGATAATGATAATTGATAGTGCCATAAGAAAGGGAACCAGGGCATCTCTCTTTAATTATCAATTTTCTATTATATCCTCTCAATATTTCATATTGTTTCATTTTTTGGCCCATCTCCCTCTCTCTCTCTCTCTCTCTCTGTACTCTCTCTCTCTCTCTCTCTTTCCCTCTCCTTTCTCTCTCTGTCTCTCTCCCTTTCTGTCTCTCTCCCTCCCCCTCTCTGTCTGCCTCTTTGTCTCTCTCTCTCTCTCTGTCTGTTTCTCTCTCACTATGATCTATTCTCCCTTTTCTCAAGAATATGAAATGCATCATCCATGCCTCTGCTATTGATGCACCCCATCACATGAATATCAATATGTTCAGTTTGCTGGAGATTGAACAATCAAGCAAAAATGAAGGAAAGAAATGAGAGAGAAATAAAGAAAGAAAGAAAAAGAATAATAAAGAAAACAAACAAAAACAGATGTCATAATAATCACACAATGAAAAATATAACAAGCAAAAAGAGAGTATTCATTTTTTCAGATATATATCAGCACTAGTATATCTAACTATATTATAGTGCTGGTATTTGTTTAATAGTTGTATAGCTATTTTCCGGGGGAGGGGAGGGGGAGGGGATTGGTGTTAGTAGAAACAAGTTCCCCTTTCTTCCACTACACTGATGCCTCTGAGCCCTGAACCATAATGTACTTTCAATTTTCATACCCTTTGGATTAATGATTTTTCTAATTTATTTTTCTTTATGAGTTACTTGCTCCAAATTTGGTTGAAGAGCAAGTCACGCACTGAAGGGAACATTAATGTGAAAGGCTGTTCATTCATTCATGAAGGTAAAGTCATGCTCGAGGCACGCATTAGGGAACCCCCATTCACATTGCATGTGCCTTGCAAATACAGTGGAACCTCGTCGAAACATACTCTTGAGATCAAGGAAACTACAGTGTACCTACCGGTATGTATAATTATATAAACCTTGTTATATCTGGGCAAAAAACAAAACAAAACAAAACAAAGAGAATAGCAAGTAAACAAACAACCTGAATACAAATAAGTGAGATGGTCAAAGTTACCTTGTTATAATGGTTATTATTAACCGTATCAGACATCTGAGCCGGGCAATTTTTAAATTGTATTGCCTTCTAAGTTTAATTGATAAGCCAACAAAACTACGCGTTAAAAACAAATATTGACCGCTCAGAAAAGTCAATGGGATTTTGTGTGTAATTTGCCGGTCAATATTATTACACAGTGAACCAATGAACAAATATTATTGCCCATTCTGGAAAGTCAATGGCAAAATGCGTGTTAAACTAGTGAGCAATAATGTAAAGCCAACATCCAGGTTTTTGTAATTTTCTTTGCGCATCTATTACGCGTATGAGAACCTGCGCACTTTGCGCGCACTCTATTGTGACGTAATAATCACACCCAAGGCACACTGTTTGCAGTGTATCGAAAATTTTGTCAAGCGCTAGATGAACAGTGCTGGTTTGACGATGTTTTTGCAACTTTTCATGCTAGGAAACCCTGTGCAGTGTAGGCTACTGTATTTTACGTAATTTAAGAGTATAAAATAGTAAGAGTTTCTTGTTTGCTCTAGATGTCTGATGTGGTTAATAATAGTAATATTGACTGCCTAATTCAGGGCAATACGACTTGTCATATATCACCCTCACCTTCGGTTCGGGCAATATATGTCGTATTGCCCTGAAGGCAGTCAATATTACTTAATTATTTCTTATAATTATTCTACATATTGAATAGGTTAAATAAACTGTCATATAAGTCAGCTTACACTTTATGGACCAATATCACTAGCAGAAAAAATCTTTACTTGCCATATTTTATTCCCTGAGCACCTAATACACACCAGTGCTAATAAATTATCATCATGGTGCTTCGAAATATGCTCCATGAACAATTGCTCCTGGTTTTATTTCACAAAATATATAGGGATAGGGTTGCTTTTGAGTTTATGGTTGGGTTTAGAATTAGGGTTATGGATAAAGCTAAATGTAGCGCTTAGTCCAGGCTGGAAGTTAAGAATTTTGTTTGTGTAGGATATTGGCTCCAATTGTCACCAGAACATGTGTCGAACGATCTGCACTATAGGTTGATGTACAAAGTGTTTGAACATGAGGATGTCAGAGCAAATAGCTGTCACACAAGATGGTTTCTTCATCTTCGGGCAATAAATTTATGACTTTCACTTTAACCTTAAAATCCCTGGTGGATATTGTTACGATATAAATATGTATGGTATGCATTGAATAAACTACATATACATGCTATTTATCCTCATTCAGATATTACACAGTAAACCACTGATTTTTTTTTATATATCACATTTCTGTATCTTATAACAAAAAGTTAATTGAGTACGCCACTTTTTCTCAATCCCAATTGCAATTTATTTACACATAAAATATGGTTTATAAGTGCACTGCGGGCGAAGCTTTCACTTATATCACTTGTATGCTAGAAACAAAAGGGCCTTAATGTCCAACCTGTTATTTCAACCATCTCTACAAAATAAATTGTCTAAGAATAATCGTAATTACCTTTACATGGCCTTGTATGGCCTTTTTGCACAGGTTTGACTGGGTTTGTTAAAAATTATGTGCAGAAATAATTCCTGGTATATCATGCCCATACCATATCACTTCATATCACCTACATACCATTCTTGGTCAAGGAAGTACGGTGGAACCTCTCTGAACAAACTCCTTGGGACAAGGGAAATTGACTTGAAAGAAAGAAACCTATCACAGTTCAAAAACAATGGACTTACCTGCTATAAAGAGAGTTTATTACATGCAACAGTGTTCTTTATAATGGCGTTCCACTGAACGTTTCTCTGTTGATCTACCATTTCCGTATATTTCTCCTCATGGGCAAATTAATGCACGCATCCCGTCCTTTCCAGCCAAACAAGGTCATGCTTTTCTATTCTCGGTCAAGGTTTGTTAACCGAGGTGAGAGCCCTCCCTCATTCATCAATAGAAATAGGATTAGTTGTCTTTTAATTCATATTGATAGGTTCATTCTGTACACATAGAACTGTCCAGGGGAGGCAGGTGCATATCTACAGATGTGTATGGTGATGGTGGTGATGGTGGTGACGGTGGTATAATGCAGTTGGATGAACTAATAAGAGGCTTAGATTTCCCTATAGTACATTTTCAGAGTATTAATTTATCCTGAGACTTAAAAATAGCAAAGGATTGAGATAATGTTTTATCATTTTCAATGATGCTAATTTAGTATCTCTGAGGATTGATGGATCAAGTTTTAACTCAATTGTTGGGTTGGGCTGGTGGGAGAGTGGAAGTTTGTTGTGAGCAGGGAAGAAGGGTATTAGTATTTTTAAAAATGAAATTCCTAATAGTGTCTTAAGAATTCCTCTATCATGCAATGCAATTCTGTCAGGGATGCAAGGTTTAACGGCCTGCTCTATTTATTCACAGGCTTCCTGCATCAAGTGTCATTGCATTTCATCTTAATATTCGATACCTTTTAGTTTTAGATACACATGGTTGTCAACCAAGCTTGCCAGAGCACTACAAGTTTGTTTACATTCTGGTGACATTCATAAAGTTGGAATTAAATCAGACAAAACATGAAAAAAGTTATGAATTTTTAAAAATTGTAAAACTTCAAATTTTCTAAATCAGTAATCTCTCTGTGATGTAGTGGCAGACAACTTTCCTATTTGTTCCAAAACACTTTTTTTTAAAGGTGATATTCATAGAAGAGCCCTAAATATGAAGATATTCATATCTACACAAAGTTTATAAGCCATACAATGAGCTTGGATGACATTCAAACAACATAACACTTCCGAAAAAGCGAAATTAGGGTGAAAACAATTACCCTATTCTCTGGGACAAATTTGCCCTATTGTCATCCGAAACGGCCTTTAGCTGTGACGTAGGAAAGGGAGGCGTGGCTAGTGTGCCACTTCCGGGTATCTAGTAGAACGCATGTATAACATTATAAGGCTGAAAACACAGCTTCAACTTATGTGTTATTTTACCCTTACTATAGAATAAATTATAATACAACATTGTTTGTAAGTTACTTCTCATTAATATTTCCATCTTGATATTCTAAGAAATGTATTATTTGTGAAATAAAAACGTTGACAAATGGGGGAAAAGAAGGTGAAACTATGGCTGTGTCCCCGCGGCTTTGTTGTACAGCGAGCATGCATAATATAATGGGATTTGGGTGCCGGCGATTTTTACCACCATGTAGTTAATTCACTTTGACATATCAGTCGGAGACTTCACCTATTCCACTATGGAAGAAAACAGTATTGATTTAATCATTATTATGAATAAAATAAAATTCAAACAAATCGAAGAATATTTCATTTAGTCGATCGTATCATGGCTAGATTAGCTGGAAAAATCGAGGCGATTCTGCTGTTGTTACGATTCATCTGCGAGTAGTGCGGCTCTTGGCAGCCGCATTACCTACACGGCTGATCGCTGATTGAATTTAGTATCGCTGGCGGATTTACATTACCTGCGCACATCAAAACACACGTAAACGTGACTGCACTGCACACCGCACACACACAGCTGTACGCTTGCATTTCAGTCGCGATAGACGAAACCCTTACGAAACCAAACCAAAACAAAACGGGCGAAATACACTATTCTATGTAATTATAGTTATCGACAAATGAAAATGGAGAAGAAACATTATTCATTGTTATGTCAAAGGAAATTCCACCTCGGAACATGATTCTACTAAAGGTAATTTTGTTTTGAAACACAGCTAGGTTGATTTTTCATACTATCTCCGTGTACATACAGCTCAGCTGGCAAGCTAAAGCCGGTGAAAAAGTTGAGTTGTAAACAGTTATTTTACGGATATTGTCACTTTTTCAATGCCAATAATGACATGAATATTGACATTAGGATATGTTTCAGGACGGGAGAGGACAACTGTATGCCAGATATTGACCATTCAGGCAATATTTCAATCGTTTTGAGAGAGTGGAACTGACATCGACTCTATGAACATTTGTGTGTAGATCGCAGTTAGTCTCTATAGCTGCGTGAAGCATATCCCGGCTCTGACGTCACTCACAAAGCCACTTTCCCTTAGGCGATTTCGTAGGTCAGGATAGAGTCAATTTAGTGAAATTTGATTTTCATAAAACACAAAACTGCACACTTTCATGGCATGTTAGCTGCATAAATTGCTTTAATAACTCATTCAATTATAAAATAAACTATTTTTATTTGATTTTATTTCCTATAAGTATCAACTTTAATGACTAAAATTTCAATTTAAAAAAAATACAACTGAGGAGGGTCTTTTATCTTTAGAGAATCTATAATAATATGCTAACCATAATATATTTTGAGTAGTGTTCGAAGGCACTTAGGAGAAAAACCAGAAATTAATGATATTTTAATTTTTGTACTTGCGCACATTACCCATTATCACCTTCGTCTGTCTTTCTCTTTTTGGCTGTCTCTCTCTCTCTCTCTCTGTCTTTATATCTTGCTCTATCCCCTCTCTCTCTCTCTCTCTCTCTACTTTCCTTTCCCCTCTTCTCTTCTTTATATTAGTGTGAATATCATTTTGCTCTTGCTTTTAGGTGCATTTTGCCTCTTTCTGCCATCTATATATTAATACGCAAAAACGCCGCCGGGGGTACAAAACGGTTTATGAAAAACGTCTTTCCTCGACGGCATCTGCCTTTGCCGTGGCGCGGGAACGGCGACATGATTCCACGAGGCATGTCTCCCGTATCCCGCGTGCCACGTCGACCCCATGGTCGCCGTCCGTGTCGTTAAACGTGGTTTCGGGGTCCCGGGGAGGACGGGCGGACAAGGGCACGGCTGGCGTTGTCCGTGCAAGGAGGCGACGAACCCACGAGAGTGAGGCAGCGAGGCGTGCACCCGCCCTCTGTCTAATCAAACAGATACACCATCAAGAGACGATCCACTCCATAATGTGTTGTAGCAGATGCACGCTGCAACGGACCGGGCCTACTCCATGTTAGGCATCTTGCTATATGATATGCTTTGTAGGCACTGAACGGGCATGCCAGAGAAATACACAGCATGTGACAATCCACTCAGGTCATGTAGCATAGCAAATACATGATGTGACGGCTTGGGCCTATCCCGTGTTAGGTATCTTGCTATATATATGCAGCAGCGAAACTGACGAGAACGTAATATGTTGTTGGTTCTACGCTCACACACACAGTTGAGTTAATTCGTGCATGCAACTGCTACAATATATTGGCACAAACCGTCCGATTTTTCGCGTAAAATTTTTACTTTGAAAATATTGATACAAATTCTGTGAACCATGCCAACATAATCATAGTCAAAGCTTCTGCTTTATTTGTCTTTTCATGGAAACTACATTAAAATCAAAACAATAATAACGCAAATAGATTGTAATTATCGAGACCATATAACTGACGAAGGTAAATTCAGTGAGCTTACGTAATTTCAAATGCCTCCGCACGGGCAACTCCCACGGTGGCGGGCCAGTCACGGCGCTCACGCCATGCAATTTACCCTGTGCGGTAACTGCACCACTCTACTGCTGTACCTGTATAGCGTGTATTTAGATCATTCAATGTTTCATGTTTGAGCCGTGCAATTGTTGTTTTCTTTAATTTATTTCTTTATTGAATGTGATGTGAATGTGAGTACGGTCCATGCTATTACAGAAGTGTCCAAGGAATGATAGGCCTACAAGTGGAAGGAATATAAAACAAATATACAATGACTCATTCTCGGAACAAGCTAAAACTAGCTATTCCCACTCAGGAACATCAATGGTAATGTTCTCTCTCGGGCCGCGATGGCCCTCGGGAGAATATAATACGATTTGATGTTCCTTCTATGCGAATAGTTTTAGCTATAGATCCTCGAGTCACTTCGAGTGTCATTGTTTATTTGTATATTTGTATATTTGTATATTATTTCATTGTAGGACTAAATTAACTTAGTAATGTGTGAAAATAACCAAAATGATAATGGGAGTGAAGCGTGCATGAGAACAATATTTGTATAGATAACGAGAGTGAGGATCCGGGAAAGGGATAGTGAGAATAATAGGAACGAAGTGACAACAATAATCGTAAATAACGAAAGTGAAAACGAAAGTAAAGTCTAAAATATCTGCATCAATTTTAATAACAAATTATTGCTTTCACTGTTTTCTTCCAATTTTCAAGTTTTATTACATGATTCAGATAAAAAAATTTTAAAAATTCAAAATGATACATGGGACAGCAAACAAAAGGTTGGTATTCTAACAAGTAAAATATTAATGAAAAGAAGAAGAAAATTATAAAATGATAAAAAGTAGGCCTTACAACCCCCCCTCCCACCCTCCCTAGAATCCCGTGGATTTTCCACGGGTCCTGCTAGTTCTTTATTAAATCAGTAATTTCTCATTCACCTCTTTCTCTTTTCACCTCCCCATTTAAGCTCTGTAAGAGCACTGAGACTAATTCCTTAATGGATGCGCACCTCTCTTAAATTACCTGCTAATGCTTTAAGAACATGAGCATAAGGGGACCATCTTAGAGACCATACACTGTAAACAGAGCAGCATCAGTCTGTAAATCAGTAAGCTCATAGACTAAAATCGGATCCACTAGCATTTTCCATAACCTTCCTCTACTCCAACCTGTATTAACTTAAGGGGAAGTCTACCCTAATACTAAGTTGGTTTACATAACATGTGGCAGAAAATGTGAGAAACAGATTAGTGATTGTTTGAGGAAAATACAATATAGGATAAGAAAACCATGAATTTGTAATGTGTCTTCAATCAAAAATAATTTGGCAACTGTGAGATTTGCCTCATGTACGGCACCTTCTGTTGAATACTTTGAATCCAGTCTGCATACATTATTTGTTGCTATGTCAGGCAAGCCTTGGGTAAGCTTTCAGGTTGTAAAGTACAACCTTTGCTTAAAATTTATGCATAAAATTTGAATATGTTACTAAACAGGTCTATTCAAGCGTCATACATCCATTAATGATAGCCCTTCATTCTTTTGGAATTGGAAGAAAAAAAGTTGTTAATTAGGACTAGTTAGATTCTTCATCCCACATCGATTTATATATATTACTGACAAATTAAGAGCAGGATATTTTATTTCTTAGTTTCTCAGTTTTGGGTAATGGATTGCATCCTTCAAACTTGGCAAGCTAATTTGAAGTAACAATCTAGCAACCATACCAAAATTGGAATCAAATTTGTGCTGATTGGCTTCAGACAGTCTGAATGTGGTGTGAAGGAAAATAGAGCTGGTAACATTCATTACTGCTATATTGATTCATCAAACAAGGTCTGATTGAACACACTCCATTTATGTATTAATAATCATAAATCATTCTTAAAGAGAAAGTTGAGTTCTGTTCATGCAATTGCATTGAGAAAGAAACTCTGTGGTGGAAAGGATTGGAAAAGGCTTATCATGTAGCAGAGAAATTTGGTGTATATACACTGTGAGGTTTTGGAATTATCAAAATGATACAAAATTGGCCCAGTTTGCTAAAGATCACTGTACACAATAATGTGAATATGGGACTGCACAAACAGGTGGCATGAAAGTTGTACGTGGTCCGCAACCTTTATCTGTTACTAGTCATATTTCTAATATAGAAATTGATTAAAACATTGGACCAAATTTTGATGTCACATGGGAAAGTTTAGTTCGACATGCATGTTACACATATCTGTGTGCTGTGATTTTCCTTGTCTGTACTTCTAGCAAGATATAGTCATTTTATTACTATTCTGGTGATTCTAGAACATTTATTAATAATAATCATAATGATAATAATAACAGCAGGTTCTTGTATAGCGCTCATGTTTATCAGTCTTGACACTCCTGGCGCTCCACATTTTAGCACATGAATGACTTACAATTTCATTTACTATGCACTTGTAGAATAAATATTTTTACACTACATGAGTAATGCTAAAACCTTTTTAAGAGGTTAACAAGCACTAGCAAAAATATGTTTTATTCACTGCATCCCTGAAGATTATTGAGAAAAGTATGTATTTGTCACAGTTACAAGTTCCTTTAGATACCTATTGCCACTATAAGGAAGTAGTATATAATAGATTTTGCTCAATTTGAAATGCAATATATAATTGTCACAAATTTTGGAATTTATCTAGAATTAAGTAACATCTATATTAGAAATGCTACTTCCACAACAATGATAGAAGCATTTAATACTAATTTAACTTATCAAAAATAATGTTGGGATATATATTAACTTTCTTCATTCACACAACACCAATTCTCCATGGTGGGTATTATTACACATCTTTACCATACATCATGATGTGAAGTTTGATCTTCTAAAGCTGTTTAACAGAAATGTTATTTCAAACATAATTTCTTCATATCCAATCTTACTCCCCCACTCCTTCATTTATCTTCTCCCTTCTCCCCTCTTTAATGAAGATATAAGATATGTATTTTTCCTTTGATCCTCTATCTTGCCTGGAGCTATTTTATATGCAATGCATCTTTCGAGCTCTTTCCCTCTCCTCTTTCAGTGCTGTTTGGTGGAAAATGCAAGAGTTCTTTAACATCTACCTCAGATGGTTTGCAGTAAAAGGACGGATTAACATTTTCTCATTTGCCTGACTACATTCATTCTAGACTCATGGAGGGCCCATATCATTCATCATGCCATAATGACCCTAATTAAGCCAAATTCATTATGGTAAACCACAGAGGCTATTTAGAATGTCAAAGGGGTGTCCTTCACTTCTCTATAACATACAGATAAGCAAGTGTGCACAGGGCCTTCACTGTTCACAGCTTTTTTTTCATCCCCAGTTGCCTTTCATTTAAACGTGGCCCCAAAAAAAAAAATGACCATTTGTGAACAAGTCTTCAGTGATATTGAGAAATCTGTTGCTTTACAGTCAATTCGCAGCGCGTGATAATTCATGTCCATTTATTAATTTATATTCATAAACAACGGTTTTCAGAATACCGCCCCTAGCTAGCCTCCTGGGAGAGCCAGCTGGGTCCTGACATAAACCAAACTTCATGCAATAGGCATAATTTCGTGCCAGCTTAGAATTATTTAAGTGTTTGATTTAAATATTTTGTATTTTTATGCTAAATGCGTATTAAAATTTTCCAAGAATACATCTTTGCGTCAATTTCAACTTGACATATTTTGTTCACTGAAATAATTTCTCTGGTAAACCATTCAAATTATACAATTTGCTTTTGAAGCTGGGTCAGGAACAACAAACTCAAATCACTATGCAAAATGGCTGGTGTAAAAGTTGCAAAATTACAGGCAATTCATAATGTGAAAATAATACTTAACAAATTATGGATAATGTTAAATTAGATATAGAAATGAAAAGCAAATTCTGAAGAATCAGAAATTATTGCATTCTGCCAATACAACTGAAGATAACGCTCTCTATCATCACAAAATCACCCTGAAATTCACGCTCAGTTCTGTGCACGCAAATCAATCAAGTTTGCAAACGAGATGCTGAATAAATATTCACCGTAAGCCTCGTTAGTATACGCGCTGCAGTCTGACTGTTCAACATTTGCTAGTCTAAGAACCCGACTCGAATGGCATGACTGGATAAAGTAAAATGCAGATCTAGTAAGTTACTATTGCAAAACTTAATTGGTCAAGACAAGAATCTTGATTTGCTTTAATAGCAATTGCAACTTTCTACTTGAAACCTTCCTGGTAGACAATGATCTAATGTCTGAGTATGAAGACTAATCAATTGTCCATAGTGTCATTTTCTTTGCAATCATATCTTCTGTATTGACATTTATATCAATACACTGTCCTGATGTCAAGATGCACTTGCATACTTTAGAATTTTACTCTAGCTGCACAAACATCATGTTTGATTGAAGGAAATTTAAGATATTTCTATCCCTTAGCACAATGCACAAAGGACAGCATACATGCAAAATGTAGCAAAAACCATAACATCACCGATGTGACGATGAACAAGGGCACTATAGAAATATTGCAGTATATGCCTTGCTAATATAACCAGCCACAAATGAAAATATCTTGCCTATACACACTGGATAGAGGTACATGTTGATATGAACAGGGCTTCTTTGATATTAAATGACTTGGCTACAACCTGATGATGATGTAGCACTTCATATTAGCAGTTACTACCATCATTATGCCGACAGTATCAAAATGGAAATGACTGTCCTGTTGTTTGCTAGGGACAAGAGACATTTCCGTCCAATCTATTTGAAAATCAAACAGAGTCCCTCAGTGACATGCATGCATTTCAGCAAACAAGAGCATGTTAATGTATGGTATATGTAGAAAATCTTTTTATGTGTGTCTGATTATAGGTTAATTCATTACATGTATAACTAAAAATTATATAGACATAAGTATATAGACGTACAAGTACAAAGTATTCTGTCGTTCTAATTCTAGAGACATCAGATACGACATGAATAATTGTGACTCATTTGTATAGTCAAATGGTAATGACAAAATGAATAGGTTTATTATTTATTAGGCTCTGGATTTTGTTCTATAACCCAAAAGGAAAATACATGTATATATATTATGTATGTATGTATTGATTATAAATTATGGTGAAAATCACATGTATTACCACCTTTTCATGGCATTCAATAACAGTTAGCAGATTTTGCTAGCTTAACATTAAAATAAACTTTGGAAATAATGGCAGACGCTATATTATACATAAATGCTTCATCATGAGGGAAAGAAAAGGAGGGGGCAGGCTCAAAATGTTGGTTGAGAATGAAAAAGGGCCTTAAGTCTAATGTTTTCTTTATACTTATGACCCCTCTCATTTTCAAAAGACTGAGCTTACTTCAGGAGTTGGCCAAACATTAGAGGGGCATGTGGCTTCTGCACCCCTCCTCCCCCACCCTCCCCTCAGTCTGACAATGGCAAGCCATTAAAGATCACTCAAGAAAGGCTTCCTATGTCAATCCTAGCTTCCGATAATGACTTCCTCTTTATATATTCTATAGTTCTCAGGAAACCGCACAATACTCCAGTTTCCTAGATCTGATTTCATTCCCACAACCTTCACAGCTCTTAAATGAAAATTCTGTACATTGATGAAATCTTTACGACCTATGGAAATTTAAAATTCTTCCAATACCCCTTCTAATTATATTTAGTTAGACAATACTGTGTATGTGAAGAATCTGAAATTTGGTGAAAACTGAAGAAAAAAATTATGAAAGTGTGAAAATTCAAGCACCGACTTCAGAAAAAACATAATTTTATTTATCCTTATACTTTTAACAGCTAAATTATTGAACATATAATCAAGTTTTGTCATACTTTTAAGTAAGTGAAAATGTATTTGTCCCGATTTATATGTTTCTTGAGAATGGGACACTTTAAAGCTTACATCTAACAGTATTCAACTAAACCAGTCCACCTTTCATTCTTGAGTTATGAAAAAAAACATCAAATTGTACAAGGGGTATAAATAATTTAGCTGTTAACTGTACATATATACACCTTCAACACCAAAGTCCTCACCACTGTTTGAGTAATAATGTAATTTGCCTTTTATGATACAAGAGGCAATTTCTGCTCTCCACTCTTCAAAATTTGAGCAATATCAAAGGATTCTGAATTTTGTGAAATATGATTTTCAGTCAGGAGAATTGTATCTTAAAGGAGGCTTACACCCCATTCTCACTCACTTCCTGGACCGATCTACGCTAGATCGATCCATTGGATCGCTCCAGAGGTACGGTTTGTTTATGTTCACACTCACCGTAATTTTTTACCCTGATGAGACACGTTATTCCATAGCAACAGGAACCGTTCCTATGATAGCACGGGTCATTTTCTCACGTAATCAAAATGTATTTACAGTGGCCTGTAAGTCATGGTTTGTTTGGTTTCCATCACAAAATTACTATTCATTTTTTATTATTATCTTTCCCTTTCTTATCCTTTATCTTTACCATTCTATCACCTTCTCTTTCTATCTTTCTGTATAATATTCTTTGTTTTCCTTCTTTCATATCTCATGATATTCTTCATCATTTTTTATCATTCTATCATTTTTTTTGGTGTTTTTCTTATATTATTCTTTGTTTTTCTATCTTTCATCTTCTCTTCTATCTTTCCATTATCTATTCTTTATCATTTTCTCTTTCAGTCTTTCCTTATGTTATTCTTTGTTTTTTCTTCTTTCATCTCTTATGTTATTGCTTGTTATCATTCTATCATTTTTTCTTTCTATCTTTCTTCATGTTATTCTTTGTTTCTTCCTTCTATCACCTTTTCTTATGTAATTCTTTATTTTTATCTTTCTATTATTTTCTTCCTATCATTCCTTATGTTATTCTGTTTTTCCTTCTATCACCTTCTCTTATATTATTCTTTGTTTTATCATTCTATCACTTTCTCTTTCTGTCTTTCCTTGTGTTATTCCTTGTTTTACCTTCTAGCACCTTCTCTTATGTTATTCTATGTTTTTATTAATCTATTATTTTCTCTTCCTATCTTTCCTTACGCTATCCTTTGTTTGTTCCTTCTATTACCTTTTCTTATGTTATTCTTTGTTTTATCATTCTATCACTTTCTCTTTCTGTCATCCTTATTTTATTCTTTGTTTCTTTCTTCTATCACCTTCTCTTATGTTATTCTTTGTTTTTATCATTCTATCACTTTTTTCTCAATCTTTTCCTTTATATTATTCTCTGTTTATATTCTTGTACTGTAATCTCTTTCTCTCTTTCATTACTTTCCTACCAAAACACACTCACTTCCGGTTGAAGATCGCTTCCTTGCACTGCATGCTAGATCGGTCTGGAGTGGTCTGGAGCGGTGTAGGAAGCGAACCAGCCCAGAAGACCACATCACGAAGTGATCTTCGGGATCGGTCCAGATGATCGCTTCCTGGCATGGTTGTCCATTCACACTCACCGTTAGACCGATCTAGCCTAGATCGGTCTAGCCTAGATTAGTCCAGGGAGTGAGTGAGAACGGGGTCAAAAACTCTCATGGAGTTATACCACAGTATTCAGTGGAGGGGCAGACTTAAACCAGGAAATCTCATCTCATTACCCTGCTTAGTCTATAAACTCTGAAGAGAATCTCTGTCACTTATTTTTTTCAAACAAACATATGCATCATTAAAATGCTGCTATAAATCATATGAAATAATTGCAATCATTGCGGAAATTTGAATATACATTTATACCTAAACAGAACAGACTAGGCATTTCAGGCATGAACAGTTATAATCAGATAATATTTTGATAATCATCAAAATCTTATGAGGTTCTTGTTATATAAATTTACTCAAGGCATGCCTACATTGGTATAAGTAGATTTAAGGAATTATTTCCTGAATTATTTTTGAGATAGCAATCTACCCCATTCTTTTTTCGAACTTGGCCCATTCTCACTAGAAAAATATAGAGTGATCTCAGTTCAATCACATCAATGAATCACTCGATTTGAGTGCTGAAACAAAACTGTGTCAGGTATGCTGCTAGCCAGAGTTCTTTATTACACAAAATTCTCTAAATATACAGGAGTGGAAATCCATTATTTTATGAGTCATATCGAGGATCATTTTTGGATGGGAAACATACACGCACACAAATAGTGGAACCCACTCTCAAATGAATAATTCAGACCAACAGTTTGGAGAGGATTCAACTATACTTTTGAAGTGGATTTAACTCTGAAACAAAGTGACCCCTAACATGACTCCTAGAAAAGTGAATTTCCAGTCCTTTGCATTCAGAGAGTTGTGTGTAGGTTATACTATAAAGTCAGAAGTATTTGCATGCTTGAAGTCTTCACAAATGTTGTGAGTATTTCATATCTATGAAGGTTTCCTGCCAGTAAACAACTGAATCACAATTGACGCAATACTAATTTTTTGCAATGACGAAAGTTTTTGTTGTGAAAATGACTGTCCTAAAACAATTTGCCAAAAATGTTTGATTTTATAGTAATCCAGCACATGGCATGATTTAGTTCCGGTGGTACATATTTGGTTCCAAGAACTGGAACACTCTGAATATATATATATAGTCCTTACTTTTGAACCCTCTCACATGGGAATGAGAATGACAATGGAGTCTTAGATCCACCCACTTTAAATGTCAAGGGACAAGAGCTAAGAGGATCATAGATGGAGAGATATTTCACATCTCAAAACATAAATCATAAATCAAATCATTTTTGATATCCCAAAGGACATAAGGTATATATGCCTACATTTAAAGGGGAAGCCTACCTCTGAAAATAAGCAGAAAAATGAAAGTGAAATTGAAAGTTGACAAAAATCTGATGAATGCAATAAATTTCAAAAATTATACAAATTATAAAAAAATAAAAAATGAAAGTAGAAGTTGAAGAAAGTCTGAAGAATCCAATAAATTGTAAAAATTATTCAAAAATTATAAACATGAAACCAGAAGTTGAAGAAAATCTGATGAATCCAAAAAATTATTAAAATAACAACTAGAAATCAAATGTGACTTCAGGACAGAGAAAACAGAGCTCACACAAGGTTTATGTTTGGATGTCTGTGTTTCAAAGGAAGGGGAGGGGGAAGCAGGAAAAAAATACATTCTATGGAGGATGATACTTAAAACATACACCTCCACATTTGTATTTCTGGAAAGTAGCAACCCTGTTCAAGATGATATAATCTTTTTCTGAGACACTTCTTCTGACATAACTTATTTTGGGGAATTTTTTGTACAAACAAATTTAGTAGAAATCCCATTTACACTGATAGTGTACATTTATATGTATTGCAAAATGAATGACTTCATGAGCCATGCGATATATGATTCAAACCTTTTTTGATCTGCATCTCTGATTTTTATGCTTTCATTAAAGGGGAAGTCCACCATAGTATTAATGTGGTTTTAATAGAAGCAGAAAATGAGAGGAACAGGACAGTGAAAGTTTGAGCAAATTCATATTACATTAAGAAAGTAATGAATTTTTGAAGTTGCAATCAATCAAATACGAATTGGCAACACTGCGTTGTATCTTGCGAGGTCCTCTGCAATTTGCTTGTACAAAACTTTTGTTTTGTTTGTGATTGATGATGGAATAGATTTTTTCCATACAGGGGTTGTATAAACACATATTTGCAGTATTATAGGGTGCATGTATGATTGAACATTTTCTTGAGGGAAAATGAAAATTTCTGATTTTTTTTTTTAGTACAGAACAAATGGGTGGGGAACTTAGAAGATACGTCACAGAGTTACAAATTTGTGTTTGATTGATCACAAAACTTTAAAAATTCATACTTTTCTGATGTTAAAGATAAAGACCAGTTTTGGTCATGCAATTGCATTGTGAAAGAAACGTTTTGGAATCGATCAGAAAAGGTTGATCATCTAGCATATAAGTATTGGTGTGTACTGCAAGGTTCTGGAATCATCAAAATGATAAGAAATTGGCCCATTCTTGGTAAAGTTATAAGCACTGTACACAGAAAGATGTATATGGGACTAGACGACCACGTGCGCGATATCTATTTGGTCCCAATAGATATAATAATTTACCAAATATATCAATTAGTAGGCGGTTTCCGACTTTCCCAGCAAAATTTGTATCATCCGTATTAGTCAAGACATATTCTTTCACATGATTGGTAATGAGACCTTCCAATTCATTTATTTGAGAGAGGGCGTTTCCAAAACTGGTCTTTACCTTTAATCGGAACTTGCTCAAACTTTTGCTGACATGTTCCTCTCATTTTTCTGCTTCTATTAAAATCAACTTAATGTCAGGGTGGGCTTACACTTTAAGAGCAGCTTATTTGGGGGTCTGACTTCTCCTTTAGTAGGGGTTATTATTTAGAATATGACCGGATGTTTGAAAACATGTCTTTGATATCAATGTGGATTCTGTATCATTATAAAGTGCTGGATGCATGAAATGGATCCACAACTTATCTTGTTGGTCTGTTTTAATCACAATGGGATCCAAGAGAAAATGAAACCTTCCCTGTCTTATCACTATGTTATGACTATGTTATCACTATGTTATGACTATGTTATCATTATTAACGAGGGAGGAACATATAAACAACGTGATAATGGGGCTCTCTTTTCATCATTCTCATGAGACGTAAAATTTACAGACTTACCTTAATATTATCACTAAAATTATTATGATAATCAAAAGGAAATTATATTGTTACATGAACCAGGTTCAATTACTTGCACATACTGCCATGAAAAATAAAACAACCATTGTTCCCTAACTTGATCTCAAGTACATGATAACAATTGCTGCCTGATCATATGATCACCAAAAAAGAAGGAAACATTTTCAAGTAATCAACACTTGAAAATTCATTCTCTTCGGGGGAAATTTTGATTGATTGTATTGCTCGCATTGCTCATCATCAAACATAAAAGAAGCAATTAAGGCTTTCAAGAAGAAAATGTATGAGTCATTGTAAAACCCTAGTCCATCACCAGTTGAAATGTACAAATAATATACAATTATCTCTTACATAACCAACACTTCATTTCTGCAGGCTGTTGTACAAGGGAGTTGAGTCTGATCACATCCCTGGTTGTATTTACTCTGTAGTTGTTCTCTTGAGAGTCTAGGACCCCGTTTACAGTGAGCAAAAAGGCTGGGCCGAGCTGCGGCCCGGCCTAGCACTGTAAACGCGCAAAAGGCCAAATGCGAGGCCAAAAGTGGCCGCGCATTTGGCCCTGCTCTGGAGGTAGTCTCGGCCGCGGCCAAGCTGCGGCTCGGCCCCGGCTTTTCTCACTGGAAACGCACGCAGGGCCAAATGCGCGGCCGAGCCTGCCACTGTAAACGCACAAAATTGCAGGGCCGAGTAGGCCGCGGCCTGGCTGCGGCCCGGCCCGGCCCTGGCCCTTTTTCTCAAGGTAAACGGGGTCTAGGGGTGCGCTAAAGCGATTTTTTTAAAAGCTACAATCACAAACATGAATCACAAATCAAAAACGCCATTACAAAACACGGCAGATGTGGGAGATCGTTCAAGCGATTTTCCATCAACACTGATTCTCGCTCATTTCAAGCCCAGCCACTGCGCATCACACTGCTCAGTTTGACCCAGGAAGTATATGTCAATTTCGGTGTGCGCTTACTCAATTTGTTTACGGTCGACTGTCGGCTGATGCTTTAAACCCACAAGATTTTATTCGAGCAGAAACAGTCCTACAATTGTAAAAAGTAGCTCGGTGCATGGACAAAACATACGTCGTCGATTTCAATCCGTAATTATTATAGTACAGAGCAGAGCATATGCACAGTGCTAGTGTACGCAAATTGCACACAAAGCAGGCACACGGTTTTTGCCCAAACCGGAAGCAGGCCACGATAATGATAAAATCATGATTGAGATCTCGGTTGCGTTTAAGCGATTTTTAGCGAGCGTGATTCTGCAGAATCACGTTATACAAAACGCATCTTTTTCAGCATTTCATGTCTGCGTTTTGAAACACGTTTATTTTTACGAACGACAAAAAATTGCTTGAAAGCAACCGTGTTTTAAACTAAACGTCTTTGAAAAACGCGTTTCTAGTGTGGAAAAGTGTCGCTTGAACGCAGCCTTGGTGTTATAAAAAGTAAGAGAGCTTAAATACAAGGACAGTTTCTACTCTAGGACTGTAGAATCCTTAGGATTCATGAACTGTGTTAAGAAAAGGCTTGAAATTAATGGGGCCCCATGGGTAAATACATGTCTCCTTTTTCTCAACATTTTGTTATTATTCATATCTTATTCATATCATTTTCCATCTCTTGCAAGTCTGGCTTCTGCACAAGAATAAGGTTGAATGATTCAAATATCTTTTTTTTTAATTGACTTTCAGGAAATACCACCATAAATCCTCAATTGCATGCATACTTTTGACACTTTTTAAAGTTCATTTGCCATAGGTTAACAAATAAAAACAGGGGCTTTCAGAATGATTGTACTTGCCCTTAATGTATTTCAAAATATAAAGTTGTGACATATCTTTTGGTTAATTTCTCTGAAAATCACCATAACTAAAGATCAGCTTTAAACTACCTTTGTGAATTTAGGCATTTATCTCCTCTTACTACATTGGCCTAAAACAACAAGATTGATATTTCAAATACACCTATTCTGTCTGAATCACCAATCTGAGGTAACCAGGAGGTAGTTTGATTGAGTATTGCTCTTCACACTGCATGGTCTACTCATTAGGTGCTTTTCCATTAGCGCAAGCAAGCTCATCATGAAACATTAGACTGATCGGTGCTTCTCAAGAAAATGATCTGAGTTTAAAGTTCCACGTCTCTGAATTGAGTGGTCCCCTCTCACAAGGTAAATAGCTACTGAGCATGAGCATCAGTCATAGTCTGCATGAGCATATCTCCACCAGCGAATAAGCCCACTAATCAGTTAAATATCAGACCATTTCATGAGCAATTAAGCCCTAGTTTGGGAGAATAGCTTGAGCTGATATAAAGAGCACAACAGTGATATCACCTGCTATTTGCATCTTCAATCCGCATTAGATCAAGTTTACTTGGGATAATGGCTCGAGATGATACACAAAGTGCAACAGTAAAATTGTCTGCTATTTGCATCTTCAATGTGCATTAGACAAAAAAATTAATTGGGATAATGGCTCAAGATGATATAAAAAGCACAACAGTGAAATCGCTCGCTATTTGCATCTTCAATGCGCATCAGATCAAGCTAGTTGTCATTGTACCAATTTCCCCCGATCAGACTTAGCAGGCCATTTGATGTCTGATGAAAACTTGGGCTAATAAGAACAGGCTTAAAGCATTACGCTTGCTCACACTACCATTTCAACTGATCTAGATAAAACCAGTAGGGTCACATGGATTCTATAGCTTATTCTCCTTGACAGTCATCAGAACAAGTGTCAGGAGTGGGTTTGAATTTATACCATTCCTGATGAGCAATCATATTCATTTCTATGGAATTGAAATCTCAAAACTTCATTTATAATATCTGCACAATCGCCAAGGTCATCAACCCAAGATGAACACTTCAGCTGTTGAAATATATTTTTAATATTTAAAGCATGAGTATATTGAAATGCCTCTTTCTCTAGATATAAGAATAAATTCCCAATACGTCATTCATTTTTCCTTCAAAATAAAGCTTGATGTCCCTGTATATAAACAACTTTAATACATACTTCCTGAGAAGAGAGAACCAATTGTCTGTTGACATAGCATTTTAATCAAATATGTCTTGCCCATTAGCTCCTGACACATGATATCTACATGTACATGTCATGTAGATAAAAGTAAAGAAAATAATGTCAAGGCATTTGGCCTGTGATCTGGTCATCTTATCTGAAAGTACTGAATGAAGTTTTTTGATCAAATTAAATACTGATCAAATTTAACTTTCAGGTTGCAATAATGTTTAATGATATCAAAGATACATGACTTTTAAATTATTGATTGATCATTGATTGGGGGATAAATTTTTTGTCCTTATATTAACTTTTTGGGAATTGAGACTACCCTTTTATAAAACCTGAATATGCCCCTGAAAAGGAAGCATTGACATCTACCTCTGCATGCTAGCATATCTACACCATTGTAAGTGAATGGTGAGTGACAAGTATCATTTTAGAGTAATTACTTCCACATTACTGGCTTGAATCACAACTAAAGAACTCCTCATTCATTCTGTCAGACAAGATCGTTACAAAGTTCTAAATTCAGAAATGATACTCTGGTAAATATTTGAGGGCAGGAAGGAGATGCTATGCTCACAAACATGATGATTATTTGATTGTAAATATATATATTCTGTTTTATGTAAAGAAGTTGTAATTTCATGCGGCACAACTGGTTTCCATTCACTATGATCAATGCGGCATAATGACAGAGGAAAAGCGTGTACATGTATCATTTCATCGCTCTTTCCTTCTCCTCTATTTCTCCTCTTTCTCTCCCTCACCCTCCCCTCCCCCCTCTTTCTCTCTCTCTCTCTCTCTCTCTCTCATACATGTACATGCATATACCCCCACACCACCAACATTGGAAATAGTTTTCCGATAGTGTTTTATTATCCATTTATCAATTTCATAATTCAAACACAAGTTAATTCTAAACTTGGTGAATTCCTTGGTATTGTAGCGACTCATGTTACAGTACATTCAATTATCATTCACTGGTATATATATATTGTGTCTTTAATCCAAAATGGCTGCCTAAGAAGTTGTAGGGAGTTTGAGGATTTTGGTATTTCACCATACCATTGGAACTGGTTCAAACTGGATTTATTAATTAAATGATGTTTATGCATAAGTTTGTCGATCACGTGATTTATTAACATAGATGTGCGCGTACTAAATGATGTTTATTCATAAGAGTTTCGTTCACGTGATTAATTAACATTAATGTTTTAACCAATCACGCTGCAGTTGTGGTAGGGGCTTTTCTGACTTTTCCATGTGGAAACCAGTGGGTTTTTTTTAATATTGGTACACACAGGCTGTAACTGTGTTGTGATTATTGTACCGGTCTAATTTTATCCAATGAGGATTGAACGATTCCGTCCCCGGACCATTCCCGGTGGACTTGCTCACCGATTACGTCTTGTACTTTTGCAAGATATATTTTTACTCTTTTGCTCGTCATTAACGATACTTTACATTCACCAGCAGTGAGAATAGAACATTTATGATCTATGTTTTTTCTCACAGCATTATTGTTTGACAACTTTTTATCATTGACTCCATTATATTGTTTCGACATTTGATTCTTCGATTTGCATCGCAAGTTGGTCTATTGACATTATCTGCATCATCATTGTATTCACAATTGACTGCCTCATCACTATCATCAACAAGCCCATCGCCAAGCACTTCATCGTCTTCATCATCGTTGTCTTCATCATCGTTGTCTTCATCATTGCTTTCTTCATCATCGTCTTCATCATCGTTGTTTTCATCATCATTTTCATAATCGTCTTCTTCATCATCGCTGTATTCATCTAGCATCGATCATCGTCTGCATCTTCTTCACGATCAACAACCAGCTCATCGATCACCGTTTTCGGCTAGCTAGTCTACACCAACTCCCATGACTCACGTAACGTTAATTATATTATGAATGTGATTTATGCATTTTATCATTCCATATTGTGATAGTTAATTTGACTAACCAGAGTGCCTGTGGTTGGTAGCCAGTAGTAAATTGCAACACATATTTTACATGTTTAATAATGGTACTAGTCTAGACCTATAGGTCGAGTCTAGATCCACCGATCTATTGTTGTTTTCTCGTGTTGTGTACTCTGTACACTACACAAGTATAGAGATTTGTTTAGTGGGTTTTGAACCACAATATTTCGTGCCTATATACATGTAAGTAAATCTAAATGCTATAAGTCTAGCATTAGATTTGAGTATTAATTTCTTGGTTGTTATTATTCAGTGTGAATGATATTTAACTAGCGCTGTCTTATTACTTAGTTGAGCATGACTCTTAATATTTTGAGACTTGTATAAAGTGGTACTCCTAAATGCTAGTGACGAAGTTTAGTCTCCTTTAGGGGCCTGCATAACTTTGCTTTTAGAAATCATCAATATTTGAGAATCAACAGTAATTATCAAGGGCCTAGTGATATTTTAGTTGTCTGTCACTGTTAAGATAGACAGAGGAGGTTTTTGATAATTCAGTAATTATTGTTACTTATGTGAAATCATAGAATATAAAACCAGATTTAATCATAATTAATTTGTCTGTACGTGATCCTTTATTATGTGTTTTGTTGTCTGGAGGGATTCTGCTTTTTAGTAGTTTAATTAAAAATAGAATTATGTGGAGTTACTAGTTAACACGCACCATAGTCCATACACCCACGTAATATCTAAAGTATCATCTTCATTTATATAAATGCATGTTATTGTATACAAGCCTTTTCCCCATTTGTAGTATTCAGCTACTTATTTGGATTCTGAAAGCTCTCTCTCTTTGTGTAGTTTGTTCTCTTCATGTCCGAACTTTCTCTCTGAGGCTGTTCACACCGGCAGAGATAGCGCGGTCTAGCGCGCGCTAGACCGCGCTATCTCTGCGGTGTGGAAGGTACAACGTCGTTCGTCCGCCCAACAGCGAGCCACGGCGAGCCAAAGCGGCGTGCCACTGGACCACCTCTTGGGGTGGTCCACGAGATAGCGCGGTCTAGCGCTCGCTAGACCGCTATCTCTGCGGTGTGAACCCGAGCTACGATAGCACGCCGGAAGTCATCGTTCTACACGCGGGAATTTTATACTCATTCTATTAAAGTCCCTCTTGTGTGAAAATATGCATCAACTCAACTACGGGTTCGTAATAGCGAAATCTTTGACCGCTCTGACCTCATGACGTCACGCGTCATGGCAACAGGACCTCTCAAAAAGGGGTGCTACGATAGACCGCGCTATCTCACTGCGGTGTGAATCGGCGAATGCCAATGGGCGGACCGTGGGTCGCTACGATAGCGATCCACGGTCCCCCCTTGCGGTGTGAACAGCCTCTCTCTCTCTCTCTCTGTCCCCCCCCCTCTCACTCTCTCTCTCTGCCCCCACTCTCTCTCTCTCTCTCTCTCCCCTCTCTCTCCCTCTCCCCCTCTCTCTCTCTCCCTCTCTCCTTCTCTCCCTCTCTCTATCTGTCCAGGACTTTTTTATGACACTCCACAGTATGCATTTTAAAAAGACTATATGAAGAAAAAAATCTCTATTGCAAACATTGAAGTCATTAATCTAAAATTTAAATTTATAGTTAAAGAAATTTAATATACTGATACATGTAATCATTATTCAGTCCTATATTTCTACCAGAGATCTCATAAATCAGATAGGCAAAATCAATCAATAGTAAATAATCTACCTCCCATTCTTGCTCTAATTATTACAACAAGATTTATGTACATGCCATTCGATAAGAGAGGTTTCAAAATGCATCATTGCAAGAGATAATAAATTTCATATTAAAATTATTTTCCAATTGCTCTATTTCAAGGCAGCAACAACCACTTGCAGACACAACTAAAAGCTTTTCATGCAAAGAAACAGATACTTGTTTCACTTATCTAATGGTAAATGAAACCTGGTTATGAGGGCTGAAAGGGTAATTGATAGCAAGTTAAATATACAAAAGGTAATATCTGTTCATATCACCTTCAAACAAAATTATCTAAAAGGCTGAAAAAGAAAAAATACATAGAAATAGTTCAATGGAGAGAAATGAATGAGGGGAGTCAAGGAAAGAGGAGAAAGGGAAGAGAGAAAAGAAAAAGAGGGGGAGTGGGGAGAGGGGAAAGGAAGGAGAGAGAGTGAGAAAAAAGGAGACAGAAAGAGAGAGCGAGGAGAGGGAGGAGAGAGAGAGAGAGAGATAGAGAGAGAGAGAGAGAGAGAGAGAGAGAGAGAGAGAGAGGTCAACTGCTTAAATAACTCATAAGTTTACCAAACCAGTTTACCATTGCAATTCTAAGAAAATAATGTTTAACATTTTTCATGATTTAATTCAGACAATATGCATAGAGCCTTTCAATGGTTTGTAAGTGAAAATATTTATTTTACACTCACTTCACCAACAACTAACCTGTGCTTTTCTGTGTCTTATTAGTAGAACCTATCATTGATTGGAATGGCAGCTGCATTATTTAATCCCAAAGCTTTTTGAAAACAGTCATATAAATATATTGTTTGCTGAGAGCCAGAAGGGTGCTACCTCATACACTTTACACAAACTTAATGCCCCTCTGACTCTCATCAAATGATAGGCCTACCGGTAGCTATATTCTTACATAGGACAGACTGTTTGACATGGATTAGGAGTATTTACTAAAACACTTGTCCGACATATTCAATCTTAGTTTTCAATTTTCATAAAGGTCACTGAATTCATAATCAAAAGAAATCATAACTGACGATATCCCTAACACAGAATTTGTATTTCCCACTATGAATAAATTTGCTGGGGGTGACAAATTAAGTACACTACAACTGCTGTGCTTGTAGTAGAAAATAGTTTACACCAAGAATATTTCCAGGCTCTCGATCAGGCCTCATTTTGAGCTAAATAGTTGACACCTCCATTAATATCTACCATGCATTAACATCCTTCCGACATGATCAGCTTGAATAAAGCACAGTATTAAAGATCATGCTTCTGCGTCTCTGTGGATGCGTTTATCCTCCAATTTTTTGTCTAGAATCAGCGTTTTCAAACATCTTTTAGGCAAATTTTTAAGGCGGTAAACGCAAAGCCTTTTTCAAACGTCTTTAAATATGGGCATATTGTAACACCAAAAAAAGTGCGTTTTGAATGTGACATACAGCCAAAATCACGTTTCTGAGACATGATAAATGCAAAGCTGTTTTGAACCCCACATACAAATCGGACCTTCCCATGTAGCTCTATGGACCTTCCCAGGCTAATCTGGGGCTAATCTGCTTCCCGGGTCAAACGGCGCAAAGCAGCTGCGCAGAGACAAGGCCTTTATTTTGAATCGCGAAGAGATGATAAACGCGACATCCCGAAAATCACGTTCGTATAGTGGGGTTCGATATGTACATATAGAAACGCTGATTCTGAGTGGTGAGGCACGATAAACGCACCCTATGAGACTCTTTCGCGCCGTCCATGGTCACTCTGCGCACTCACAAGTGGTCGCATTTAACACATAACCCTAATAAAGAAATCCCAACTCCTTGTCAAACAACTCTTTAACCCTAGCATTCGATGCCATTGGTGAACTTTGTATTTGAGTGGTGAAGTCACAGTCAGCTCTCTGTCTTTGCCTACAAACTGACTCAACGGATTTTAATAGTGATAAATACAAATAAAGATGTATGTGTGAACGATTGACCGCAGTTTCTCTAACTTGACTGTGCCGTTTTGAAAATAAATTTGAAACATTTTACATGTAATGTTTTTAAACCATTAATTTCTTCATATGGTTATGTGTTATAACGTGACCCCTTGTGAGTTCACTGAGTGACCTTGAACGTTTCAACATAGCCTAACAGAGATGCAGAAGCGTAATCACTCTGTGCTTTGATCAAGCTGACGATTAGAATCAGAACACGATTCATGACAATTCATTAGTTTTCCTTATTCTGACCCTCTAGGGGGGTAATGCACCTTGGAAGGTATTATGATGCTTGAAGAGCCCCTCTTTTCTAACCCTCTAAAGGGGATAATGCACCTTGGAAGGAATTATGTTGCTTTAGTTTTGAGCTCACTTTCACCAGTTCTACAGACATTGAGTTTCCTTAATTAGGTAATCAAGAGGCTAGGGTATCAACTGTTTCATGTTTTTGAGGCACATTGTTCAATAACTGCACATTAAACAATTATCATACTTAATGACATCACTTTCACCAGTTCTACAACAGACAACGAGTTTCCACATAGGCACATTGTTTTTCATGAACATCTTTGAGAAGAATGTTTCCTAAGAATGTTGATCATTTTTTAATTTCTCATTTAAGCCTACCTTAGAGGTCGATAAACATCATGCCTGAAATGGAAAATTGAGAACAATATGCTTTCATACAAAATAACTTATTGCAAGGGTTGGATTGCCCTTTAACATCACAGAATAATCTAGCTTATGAAATACACACATAGATGATGTGCATGCATACAGGTAGTTTTACAATGCATGTTTCATCAATCACCTTATGTATCATATCAAAATAATAATCCTGCATATTTTTCACTGATTTAGGTTATGTATCCTTGCATATCGATTCCCACAATTTCATTTTGGGCTCCCTTTCTCCTCCTTTTCATCTTTTTAAAACTATCTGCATGTGGTTTCTTTGATTTAAACTTTTTGTTCAACAGTGTTCTTTTACTTTCAGATTAGCCAGGAGTTTTCAACAAAGTATTAATGTCAGCTCTTGTGACACTCAGGTAGAGGGTGGAGAGAGAGAGAGAGAGGGGGAGAGAGAGGGGGAGAGAGAGAGAGAGAGAGAGAGATAGACAGACAGACAGACAGACAGAAATAGAGAGAGAGAGAGAGATAAGAGTATGTAATTGAGAGACAGGGTGGGGGAGCAGAGAGAGGAGAGAGATAATAAAGAAAGAGAGAAGAGAGAGAATAGAAATAAAGAGCCTCAGAGGAAAGGGAGAGAAAAGGAGAGAGGGAGTAGAAAAAAGATAGAAAGAGAGAGAGAGAGAGAAAGAGGGAGGAGATGTCAAAAATATTGATTTCATAATGGGTCTCTATCCCAGCTCATATTGATATCACTGTAATGACTGAATCACTGAATCATCTCCGCCAAAGTAAACTTTTGACCAGAAGGGTTAGAAAAAATATTGAGTTAAAAAAAAAAGAATGGAAGATTACAGGAGCCGCAATATGAACACATATATTTTTGTTCTCCCTCCTGTCAAAACAAATTACGGCATCTTCTGTATGATATGACGGTGAATTTAACATCGACAATCCCACTTAATACCACTTCAATGAGCCTAATTTTCAATCACAAATTTCTAAGATTAAATATTTTATTCTCCTAACCATATGCGTGTTGTATCACAAAACTCCACAACTTAATTGCGTTTTTGATGCCCATCTTCATCTGATTTCACTAAACATTCAATCAAATATGTATAAACATCTTGCAAGATACAAATACTATACAAATATTTCATGCTTATGTGTGAGATGGTCAAAACACAAAACAATTGCATTACATATATATAAGAAAAATTTCCAGTAATGGTTTACAGAAGCAAAGAGTTACTATATCTAGTAAGTGGTGTGTTAAAAAATTATGCATCATTTTTATGACTCTTCGACCTATGCAAGTTTCCTAAGACTTGTGCAGATAATTAAATTCAATTAAATTAAAGTTTATTACCACAATCTGATATAAAATACAAAAACAATCAAAAGACAAACAAGAATACAACATAAGTATAATATAACAGATAGTGGTGGGATTGACAATAGGCCTACAGGCCTTTCTATGGTCAATCCCTGGAGTATATACATAAAAAGTCAAATTTAACAAAACATGAACTAAGTAACTAACAATACAACAACTACAATAAGAAAACAAAAAGGGTGGGGAAAAGGAATGGGAGAGGAAGGGAGAAGGCAAATTAAAGATAAAGACCAGGGGGGCATTTCATCAACATTTATCCACCGACAACTGTCGGCGCCGACTAAATTTGACCAATCAGAGGCCTGGAAAATAGTCGGTGACAATAAAATTGTCGGTGAAAATGATATTAGTCGGTGAAAACCACCGACTAATTGTTTCATGAAACGCCCCCCAGTTCTGGTCATGCGATTGCATTGTGAAAGAAACGTTGTGGAATCGATCAAAAAAGGTTGATCATCTAGCATATAAGTATTGGTGTGTACTGCAAGGTTCTGGAATCATCAAAATGATAAGAAATTTAGCCCAGTCTTGGTAAAGTTACAAGCACTGTACACAGAAAGATGTATATGGGACTACGCGACCACGTGCGTGATATCTATTTGGTCCCAATAGATATAATAATTTACCAAATATATCAATTAGTAGGCGGTTTCCTGACTTTCCCGGCAAAATTTGTATCATCACGTATTAGTCAAAATATATTCTTTCACATGATTGGTAATGAGAGCTTCCATTTCATTTTTTTGAGAGGGGCGTTTCCAAAACTCGTCTTTACCTTTAACATAAATTTGAAAGATGATTTTTATATGTTCGTTTAAAAACTGAAAGACTTTTGGTAAATTTCAAGGTATTCAAGAGATCATTGCACATGATCGGCCCCGAGTATTTGATAGAACATCTAGAGACATTATATCTATAATTAGGAACATACAAATTATTGTTCTGTCTTATATTATGCATATAACTTTTCTTTATGAAACAATTATCTAGAAATTTCGGCAAGGTGTTATTGATATATTGATACATAAATGTGCAGGTTACAAATTTATGAATATCATATATAGTTAATAATTTCGTTTTTTTAAACAAAGGATCTGTATGAGTGTAAGGCTTAGAGTTCGTAATTATCCTGATTGCACGTTTTTGAAGAATATGAATACGATTTAAAAGATATTTTGCACAATTTCCCCATACAATGTTGCAATACATAAGGTGAGACAAGATCATAGTAAAATATAAATTTTAAAGGATATGTGTTGGTACAATTGCACTTATTCTACTGATTGCACCAATTGCTCTTGATATTTTACAACATATGTCATCTACGTGATATTTCCAGGTCAACTGATTATCTAATGTTACTCCCAAGAACTTAGTTGTATTTACAAATGGAATATCAAAGCCAGCAATTTTTACATTCATGCAATTTATATCAATAAATTTATTTTTGGTGTGGCATACCACGCACGATGTTTTATCAGTATTTAGTTTCAATTTGTTAGCTAAAAACCACTGGTTTATCTTGCATAATTCTTTATTTAATATTGCACAAAAATCCTGTATATTATTTCTAGTTATAAAAAATTGCTATCATCTGCATAAAAAACTGAATCTAAGATATTGCTGACAAGCTGTTAGTCATATATAAACATAATAAAAAGCAAAGGGCCTAAAACAGATCCCAGAGGAACACCAATATTAATATTTTGTATAGGGGATGAATACCCATTAATATGTACATACGTCATACTGTTGCGATTGTGAAGATAGCTCTTAAACCAATCTAAGGCAGTACCTCTTATACCATAATATCTCAATTTGTGTACAAGAATATCATGGTTTATGCAATCAAATGCTTTTGATAGATAAAGGAAAGTGCCAATAACAAATTGTTTATTCTCAAACGCATTAGCTATTTTATCACAAAAATCAATTAATGCCATATAAGTTGAGTATCTAGGTCTAAACTCTAAAACCAAATTGCTTTTTAGATATACTATCATTATGACATGAAGTATGAACAAGTTTTTCAAACAGCTTAGAAAATACAGATAAAATGGAAATAGGTCTATAGTTAGATAAAATGGACTAATCCCCCTTCTTATATATGGGTACAATTTTGGCTAATTTCAGGGAACTAGGAAATATCCCCTTATCTATTGACAAATTGAAAATACTACATAGAGGTGTAACTAAATAATGAATAGACTTTTTAAGAATGCTGCATTCAATGTCATCATACCCAGGACTTTTATTTAATTGAAGTTCTGACACAATTTTCAATATTTCACTAGGTTGTATGGGGCTGAGAAAAAAAGAATTTGGAAATTTCCTAGGAGGCAAAAACTTATCAAAAGTATTTACAGTATGAGGCAATGTATGAAGTATGTCTAATCCAATAGTTCTAAACTTATCATTATATAAATTAACAATTTCCTTGCAATCAGATATATTTTTACCAAGATGATTAATATGAAAATATTGCACTGTTGCCCTTTTTCTATGAAGAAGATCATTAATTACGTTCCATGTGCCTCTGATATTATTCTGTACTTTACCAAAACTAGTTTTGTAATACTGTTGCTTTTGACGTACACTGTATTGCACTAGTAACTTTGTTTCTATATTTAGTATAAGTTAATTTTCTATAGTCAGTTGGATTCTTTGCGTATTTTCGATACAAGATATTCTTGTAATGGAAATATCGTTTGAATTATGTGACTATGGTTATGGCTCATGACTATGGAAACAGTTATACATCTCTGGAGGACTTTCAATATCCTAAAGGCCTATCACACAAAGTACTTGCAAATTAAGTGTGGGGTGGGGAGGGGGTGAACTCATGAGCCCCCTTGAAATCCAAGTGTCATACATCAAGAACAAAACTCACCAAATGTGCCTCACACCCTTTTCAAACCGCACCTGAAATATGTGCTAACCCTGTTTGTCTCTTGGTTGTCTGAAGAAGAAAAAAATCAGAAGTATGCCTCCCCCCCCTCCCTTCTCTCTCTCTCTCTCTCTCTCTCTTTCTCTCTCTTTCTCTCTCATTTTACCAAATCCTGGTTCAACCTCTGATTCATAAGATAGAGGAAAATGCTCACAAAGAGAATAAATTAGTTTTATGATCATAATATACAAAAGTCATTTAATGTACAGGTGTAGGCTGTAATGTATCCTTTTCAAATTGAAATGTGTAGTGGTGATCCCATTATTGATTTCTATAAATCTATTGTATAGTCATAAACTTTGAAAATTGTTCTAGAAAAGTAAACCAATATCAGTTCATAAACAAGGGAAACGCTCTTGGCGGTCTGGCCTGCATTACGCAATTCGATATGATGAAAAATTGAGGTTGGGACATTATTTATAGGCAGGGTGGCCCATTAGCAGGCCCCAAAATGAAATCCTCTGAATATAATCAGCATTTCGAATTGAATATTGACTAAGAATCATCAGAAGAATTATTTTGCACCAAGATTGATATGAACAAATAAAAAAAATTGATTTATTAAAACATAATCCAAGTCTACTGACCTAAAATGCCCTTTGACCTTGACTTTGTGACCTGGAATTTGTGTCATATGATTTGTGATACTTGATAACCCTTGGATACAAGTGAACAAACACTTTTGAAATTATGCTAAAAATTCAAAATCTTGATGTTGATGGCACACCAAAGTCTAAGTTTGCAGACCGAAAATGACCTTTGACCTTCACTTTTTGACCTGAAATTCTCCTCACATGATTGGGAATACTTGATAACCCTTTAGTCCAAGTTTCATTGAATAAGACCTTATACTTTCAAAATTATATTAAAAATTCAAAAACTTAATCTTGGTTAAGTTTTTGATATTGACGCCGCCGCCGCCACCGGAAAAGCGGCACCTATGTCTCGCTTTTTGCTACGCAGGCGAGACAAAAACAGGCTATCAATGCTTTAAAAATAACTTTAACATCCTGTTCCTAAGACGTGATTGCTACACTCACCAAAAAGTACAAGTGATTTTAATACTAATTTCCTTAATAATGTTTTTATCCAGTTATGTATTCCTATGTTTTATTTTAGTTTCACTTTCTTATTCTTCAGAATTCTTTTTTGAATCATTAATTAATTAATCAATTAACATAAATAAATTTTAAAATTAAGATAACCAAGGTACATGCTTCTATGACAACCACACAACATCCCTGAAGAAATTTGGGATAAACACATTTATTCTGCTCATTCTTTTTTTCTTTTATCAACCCACACAATAATGGATCCATTCATCAAAAGTCACAAAATGAGATTTATAATGTCCTTGTCTGAAGATCATTTATAGTCAAGCTACAATAATATTATGACAGGTGTTGTTCGATTATTGCCGTTTTATGGATGAATTATGTGACAGTTGTAATCAAAATGACTAATAGGAACTATTACAAGTAGTCAGACTCTGGCCTATTTAATGATCAGCAAACGCTACCTTACTTGACCAGATGATGATAAATCACTGGCTGGTGAGCATAATTATGAGTATAGCATCTTCGGTGGCAATCAAGTGTGTAAATATAATAAATTAGGACAGATTCTGACTATTACAGAAGTCAAAGTTGTCCTTATGACAAGCACTGCTCTAAAATCAGAATTTTGGAAAATGAAACTCTCATACATAAGGCCCATTTACACATCCCAAACACCATTTTTGTACTAAAATTGTAGTTTTGGGGGACTGCCATTTACACTACTGGAAAAACCCATACAAAAAGTCGACGTTTGCTCACACCGATATTTTGGTGAGTACATAGTGCCCATGCGCTACTTGTCGCTACTCTGCGTGCAATTGCACAGAAGCGACGAGAGGCACGTGACGAAATATAGGCATCGTACCAAAGTTCCCATTTGCACTGCAAAAATCTGTGAAATTTTGGCAGGCGTTTCAAAACCACACTCAGAGGTGGATTTTTATTTTGGTTTTTCATGTGTATGCCGGTAGTTGCTATGTGAGAAAAATTGATGATTTTGCTTGCAGTGTAAATGCAGCAACCAATGCATAAAACTGACACGGCATTCCCAGAAAAATGGCTGCTACTTCTGGTTATACAATTGTCTGGCAAAGTGGATTTTACAAGTTGGAATCAGTATATTCCAAGTTTGAGACAAAGTCAGAAAACTAGTGCACTCACATCATTAGGAATCCATCCCAATTTAACTAAGCACATGGAGAGGGCAATACATCTAGGACATTTGGATGGTACCTCGGAGGGGAAAATACTTATTTTCAGCATGTCATCAATGAAAAACACTAACAAAAAGGAAAAATGTTTAGTCAGAAAGAATGTTATACTCTTTATGCAACGATTGCATTACTTTTTAAAATAAGCTTTCCACTCACATTACAATTTTACTTGGACACGCCTTATGTGCCATTTTGCAATTGACATACATCACATGTACTTGAATATTTGCATAAAATAGCAATAGTTATTAAAGGTACATGTACAAGGTGATATATGTTCCTATTTGTAAGTTGAGACCTACATGTACCCCATTTTTTAGAGGGATAAAATCTTATAAAAAATGAGCAATGTGAAAAATTGAAAAAATATCCATATTAAGAATAAACACAATAAAACATTAGTATTCTAACAAAATATTGTGAAAAGATGAGTACATAAAGTTCAAAGAAAATACATGAAGCAAGTGACCGATCATAGAAGATTCTTTCAAAAGTTGTTTTTCCTAAATGAGCAGAAGACCACTATTACTTTGCTAAACAAATGCTTATTTTCCACTCAAGATCAATTCTGTTGGTGCAATTTTGTACACAAAACATTAAAATATCTCAATTTAACTAACTAAAACCTTCACCAACTAAATTCAACTACACAAGATGCATATTTTAAAAAAAACAATTTATTTGTAGTTATTAAATTTCATATTGTGAATGTGATTCATTGCATCTTGAATATAGGTGTGTGTTTAACAATGCCAGGGCGTAAAGCCAGCTAAATGTCATGTTTCATTTCCAAGTGAGGGTCAGATGAACATCCATGGATTGCACTGGAATTTCATCATCTATCACACTTGAAGTTACTACTGAGGATCAACCAAAGCTCTACTTGCACAGGAGCTCATAAATTCAATTGGTTTTCATCTAATAAATGAAATTAAAGTCTCAGGTGCGCTTTGATTGATTAATCATCTCAGGAAAAAAGGGTCAAGAATACTTTGTCAAAAGTCTGCTGCTCCAGTCTCATCCTCAGGCTAGCTGTATTTGTGTTAAATTTGGCAAGATGATGGAAAATGGAACAAGTTGAAGTATGTCATGTAATATTCCAATATGATACATAGGTTATTTTTGAAGATTTCTAGTGAAATAAGACAATAAAAACTAATGTATACCCTCTTTTCCCCCTGTATTATTCACTTTCCCATATTTTGACAAATGAAGAGGATAGAGAACAAGAGAAAGTGTGTCATTTAATATCCCAGATGGATACAAAATGTTGTTTTGGAGGATTTTCTAGAATAATAGGACAAAAGCTCCCTCAGACTATTCTTGATCTGCCTCATTGGTTTCCCCATACTTCATCAGCTACATGTAATAGCAAAATTCTTTTGTTTTTGGCAATTGGAATCAAACATTATTGATTACATCACTGCATAGGATAAAAACATCAATGTCACATACTAAAGATTACTCTTTAATCAAAAAGTTAAATATCTAACATCCAGCTGTCTATTAGCTCTCATGAATTCCAAGTCCCCTTATTGCCTCCTTAACGTTTCATCTACTGTAAAAGTAGAAATATTCACGGTACATTAATTAATTCGTGAAAAATATAAAGATGACTTCTTATGGATGTTTTTAAAGGGCTGAATTGCGTGCAACGCAATTTGAACCAGCGAATATGTTTTGGGGTCGCTCAGCGCGAAAAAATTAATCACGCGAAAAAAACAGCGTTTACAGTACTTTGCTGGTATAATAAAATAAGCAACAGCACATATTTATTTGAATCATCATCACGTACACGTGAAGATCTTGACACGATGATACTTTAATCACATTTACTACAAATAAAACATATTCTCTGACTTTGTCATCGATCTGAAAGCTGTAGAATAACATCCTTCTTTTCTCTCCTTATTAATGCAGGAAGTATATAATCATCGCTCATCCAACATACTGTCGTGACTCGTGACCTCATATACTTTTCTAATTTGATAGCACTGATTAGGCAGGAGGGTTATACATCTGCCTACACTCTAGCACATTTCACTAGCTAGGTTCACATGAGAGTCCATAAACTTAAAGTTTAGCTTGTGGTTTTAAACTCTTGAGGTTACCTTGTGGTTAAGGACCACGCGGAGCTGTGGACTTTAATACTTGTCATTTTGAAACTTGAAGTTTTAAACTATGAGCAATATTAAGGTAAACACAAAAACTGCACACAGTGGGGTCCTCACTTAAAGTTATGTGCTTGCAGTTATGAATGCTTGCTCTGTTTGTCTTTAAAACTTTGAACACTATTTGTTTCTGTCATGTACATGTATGATCCCTTGTCATTGTTAGTACCGGTAGGTAGTTATTGAGGTTTTGCCAATTTACAGTTTAAATCTATGATGATGCCATGCAAACATAGCTGTTGTAATACAGGGTAAGCCCCTTTGTATCATATGAACTGTAATTAGGTAGCTATGTTTACATGTTAGAAGGACTGAATTATTAAGGGGGATTAGCAGAATGAGAAATCTGTTAAAACAGTAGTATCATGTTGACATGGCATACACATCTGACTGACAATTAGCTGGTCTTGATATAATAATTTCACAACAGCTAATTGGGTGCAGTCAGGGGCTGGTTCTAAAAGCAAACTTACTTTATTCTATGTTTAAATGAGTATTAAGTATAAACCTCCTCATTTCATTAAAAAATGGCCATAATTCTGTAACTAGCTGAACAAACAAAAATCATGTCAAAATAAAATCTATATTTCATTTCCATGTCATGGCAGAATTCATTTTTCGTATTCACTTTGTTGCAGATGGTGTAAGAGTCGTTTATAAAGCATAAAGACCTTGTCTCTGGGCACTCTATTTATCAGGTTTATCTTAAGTCTACCTTTTTAATACAAGCCTTTACTTTTAGAACTAAATATAATGGAAAATTATTATGGTTTAAAAAGTATAAATTAATTTGTAATAAACCAAAATATTTGAGATTCAGCAAGATAGAAAATGAACAATAGGTCAGTATTATTCAATTGAAGAGAGGTACATGGTAAATTCAATGGACTAAGTAATAGCTGGCCTTAGAACTAAAAGGTACTCTCAGTCATTTCCAAGCCATAAAGACGTACGTGAAGAAATGGATGGTGTATGGGAAGCAAGACTATTGAAATATATCTCATCATCATTGTTTAAGGTCAGCATATTCTCTCTTATGAGGGGTTACTGACTTTTGCACCATGATGACACTCCTCCCTCCACTTCTTCTTGTCTCCAGTAGTCCAGCATCCTCCTCAGTTAGACCAACCTTACTGCTTTCTTTCTTCACCAGATCTTTCC
>CP137669.1:37874495-38102007 GCA_037976565.1 Mesocentrotus franciscanus | reverse complement strand
TTCTTACATAGGACAGACTGTTTGACATGGATTAGGGTATTTACTAAAACACTTGTCCGACATATTCAATCTTAGTTTTCAATTTTCATAAAGGTCACTGAATTCATAATCAAAAGAAATCATAACTGACGATATCCCTAACACAGAATTTGTATTTCCCACTATGAATAAATTTGCTGGGGGTGACAAATTAAGTACACTACAACTGCTGTGCTTGTAGTAGAAAATAGTTTACACCAAGAATATTTCCAGGCTCTCCGATCAGGCCTCATTTTGAGCTAAATAGTTGACACCTCCATTAATATCTTACCATGCATTAACATCCTTCCGACATGATCAGCTTGAATAAAGCACAGTATTAAAGATCATGCTTCTGCGTCTCTATGGATGCGTTTATCCTCCAATTTTTGTAGAATCAGCGTTTTCAAACATCTTTTAGGCAAATTTTTAAGGCGATACGCAAAGCCTTTTCAACGTCTTTAAATATGGGCATATTGTAACACCGAAAAAAGTGCGTTTTGAATGTGACATACAGCCAAAATCACGTTTCTGAGACATGATAAATGCAAAGCTGTTTTGAACCCCACATACAAATCGGACCTTCCCATGTAGCTCTATGGACCTTCCCAGGCTAATCTGGGGCTAATCTGCTTCGGGTCATAGGGCGCAAAGCAGCTGCGCAGAGACAAGGCCTTTATTTTGAATCGCGAAGAGACGATAAACGCGACATCCGAAAATCACGTTCGTATAGTGGGGTTCGATATGTACATATAGAAACACTGATTCTGAGTGGTCAGGCACGATAACGCACCCTATGAGACTCTTTCGCGCCGTCCATGGTCACTCTGCGCACTCACAAGTGGTCGCATTTAACACATAACCCTAATAAAGAAATCCCAACTCCTTGTCAAACAACTCTTTAACCCTAGCATTCGATGCCATTGGTGAACTTTGTATTTGGGTGGTGAAGTCACAGTCAGCTCTCTGTCTTTGCCTACAAACTGACTCAACGGATTTTAATAGTGATAAATACAAATAAAGATGTATGTGTGAACGATTGACCGCAGTTTCTCTAACTTGACTGTGCCGTTTGAAAATAAATTTGAAACATTTTACATGTAATGTTTTAAACCATTAATTTCTTCATATGGTTATGTGTTATAACGTGACCCTTGTGAGTTCACTGAGTGACCTTGAACGTTTCAACATAGCCTAACAGAGATGCAGAAGCGTAATCACTCTGTGCTTTGATCAAGCTGACGATTAGAATCAGAACACGATTCATGACAATTCATTAGTTTTCCTTATTCTGACCCTCTAAGGGGGGGGGGGGTAATGCACCTTGGAAGGTATTATGATGCTTGAAGAGCCCCTCTTTTCTAACCCTCTAAAGGGGATAATGCACCTTGGAAGGAATTATGTTGCTTTAGTTTTGAGCTCACTTTCACCAGTTCTACAGACATTGAGTTTCCTTAATTAGGTAATCAAGAGGCTAGGGTATCAACTGTTTCATGTTTTTGAGGCACATTGTTCAATAACTGCACATTAAACAATTATCATACTTAATGACATCACTTTCACCAGTTCTACAACAGACAACGAGTTTCCACATAGGCACATTGTTTTTCATGAACATCTTTGAGAAGAATGTTTCCTAAGAATGTTGATCATTTTTTAATTTCTCATTTAAGCCTACCTTAGAGGTCGATAAACATCATGCCTGAAATGGAAAATTGAGAACAATATGCTTTCATACAAAATAACTTATTGCAAGGGTTGGATTGCCCTTTAACATCACAGAATAATCTAGCTTATGAAATACACACATAGATGATGTGCATGCATACAGGTAGTTTTACAATGCATGTTTCATCAATCACCTTATGTATCATATCAAAATAATAATCCTGCATATTTTTCACTGATTTAGGTTATGTATCCTTGCATATCGATTCCCACAATTTCATTTTTGGGCTCCCTTTCTCCTCCTTTTCATCTTTTTAAAACTATCTGCATGTGGTTTCTTTGATTTAAACTTTTTGTTCAACAGTGTTCTTTTACTTTCAGATTAGCCAGGAGTTTTCAACAAAGTATTAATGTCAGCTCTTGTGACACTCAGGTAGAGGGTGAGAGAGAGAGAGAGAGAGAGAGAGAGAGAGAGAGAGAGAGAGAGAGAGAGAGAGAGAGAGAGAGACAGACAGACAGACAGACAGACAGAAAGAGAGAGAGAGAGATAAGAGTATGTAATTGAGAGACAGGGTGAGGGGAGCAGAGAGAGGAGAGAGATAATAAAGAAAGAGAGAAGGGAGAGAGAATAGAAATAAAGAGCCTCAGAGGAAAGGGAGAGAAAAGGAGAGAGAGGAGTAGAAAAAAAAGATAGAAAGAGAGAGAGAGGGAGAGAAAGAGGGAGGGAGATGTCAAAAATATTGATTTCATAATGGGTCTCTATCCCAGCTCATATTGATATCACTGTAATGACTGAATCACTGAATCATCTCCGCCAAAGTAAACTTTTGACCAGAAGGGTTAGAAAAATATTGAGTTAAAAAAAAGAATGGAAGATTACAGGAGCCGAATATGAACACATATATTTTTGTTCTCCTCCTGTCAAAACAAATTACGGCATCTTCTGTATGATATGACGGTGAATTTAACATCGACAATCCCACTTAATACCACTTCAATGAGCCTAATTTTCAATCACAAATTTCTAAGATTAAATATTTTATTCTCCTAACCATATGCGTGTTGTATCACAAAACTCCACAACTTAATTGCGTTTTTGATGCCCATCTTCATCTGATTTCACTAAACATTCAATCAAATATGTATAAACATCTTGCAAGATACAAATACTATACAAATATTTCATGCTTATGTGTGAGATGGTCAAAACACAAAACAATTGCATTACATATATATAAGAAAAATTTCCAGTAATGGTTTACAGAAGCAAAGAGTTACTATATCTAGTAAGTGGTGTGTTAAAAAATTATGCATCATTTTTATGACTCTTCGACCTATGCAAGTTTCCTAAGACTTGTGCAGATAATTAAATTCAATTAAATTAAAGTTTATTACCACAATCTGATATAAAATACAAAAACAATCAAAAGACAAACAAGAATACAACATAAGTATAATATAACAGATAGTGGTGGGATTGACAATAGGCCTACAGGCCTTTCTATGGTCAATCCCTGAGTATATACATAAAAAGTCAAATTTAACAAAACATGAACTAAGTAACTAACAATACAACAACTACAATAAGAAAACAAAAAGGGTGGGGAGGAAAGAAGGCAAATTAAAGATGGGGCATTTCATCAACATTTATCCACCGACAAGGACTAAATTTGACCAATCAGAAAAAGACAAAGTCGGTGAAAACCGACTAAATGACGCCCAGTTCTGGTCATGCGATTGCATTGTGAAAGAAACGTTGTGGAATCGATCAAAAAGGTTGATCATCTAGCATATAAGTATTGGTGTGTACTGCAAGGTTCTGGAATCATCAAAATGATAAGAAATTTAGCCCAGTCTTGGTAAAGTTACAAGCACTGTACACAGAAAGATGTATATGGGACTACGCGACCACGTGCGTGATATCTATTTGGTCCCAATAGATATAATAATTTACCAAATATATCAATTAGTAGGCGGTTTCCTGACTTTCCCGGCAAAATTTGTATCATCACGTATTAGTCAAAATATATTCTTTCACATGATTGGTAATGAGAGCTTCCATTTCATTTTTTTGAGAGAGGGCGTTTCCAAAACTCGTCTTTACCTTTAACATAAATTTGAAAGATGATTTTTATATGTTCGTTTAAAAACTGAAAGACTTTTGGTAAATTTCAAGGTATTCAAGAGATCATTGCACATGATCGGCCCCGAGTATTTGATAGAACATCTAGAGACATTATATCTATAATTAGGAACATACAAATTATTGTTCTGTCTTATATTATGCATATAACTTTTCTTTATGAAACAATTATCTAGAAATTTCGGCAAGGTGTTATTGATATATTGATACATAAATGTGCAGGTTACAAATTTATGAATATCATATATAGTTAATAATTTCGTTTTTTTAAACAAAGGATCTGTATGAGTGTAAGGCTTAGAGTTGTAATTATCCTGATTGCACGTTTTTGAAGAATATGAATACGATTTAAAAGATATTTTGCACAATTTCCCCATACAATGTTGCAATACATAAGGTGAGACAAGATCATAGTAAAATATAAATTTTAAAGGATATGTGTTGGTACAATTGCACTTATTCTACTGATTGCACCAATTGCTCTTGATATTTTACAACATATGTCATCTACGTGATATTTCCAGGTCAACTGATTATCTAATGTTACTCCCAAGAACTTAGTTGTATTTACAAATGGAATATCAAAGCCAGCAATTTTTACATTCATGCAATTTATATCAATAAATTTATTTTTGGTGTGGCATACCACGCACGATGTTTTATCAGTATTTAGTTTCAATTTGTTAGCTAAAAACCACTGGTTTATCTTGCATAATTCTTTATTTAATATTGCACAAAAATCCTGTATATTATTTCTAGTTATAAAAAAATTGCTATCATCTGCATAAAAAACTGAATCTAAGATATTGCTGACAAGCTGTTAGTCATATATAAACATAATAAAAAGCAAAGGGCCTAAAACAGATCCCAGAGGAACACCAATATTAATATTTTGTATAGGGGATGAATACCCATTAATATGTACATACTGTTGCGATTGTGAAGATAGCTCTTAAACCAATCTAAGGCAGTACCTCTTATACCATAATATCTCAATTTGTGTACAAGAATATCATGGTTTATGCAATCAAATGCTTTTGATAGATAAAGGAAAGTGCCAATAACAAATTGTTTATTCTCAAACGCATTAGCTATTTTATCACAAAAATCAATTAATGCCATATAAGTTGAGTATCTAGGTCTAAACTCTAAAACCAAATTGCTTTTTAGATATACTATCATTATGACATGAAGTATGAACAAGTTTTTCAAACAGCTTAGAAAATACAGATAAAATGGAAATAGGTCTATAGTTAGATAAAATGGACTAATCCCCCTTCTTATATATGGGTACAATTTTGGCTAATTTCAGGGAACTAGGAAATATCCCCTTATCTATTGACAAATTGAAAATACTACATAGAGGTGTAACTAAATATTGAATAGACTTTTTAAGAATGCTGCATTCAATGTCATCATACCCAGGACTTTTATTTAATTGAAGTTCTGACACAATTTTCAATATTTCACTAGGTTGTATGAGGCTGAGAAAAAAAGAATTTGGAAATTTCCTAGGAGGCAAAAACTTATCAAAAGTATTTACAGTATGAGGCAATGTATGAAGTATGTCTAATCCAATAGTTCTAAACTTATCATTATATAAATTAACAATTTCCTTGCAATCAGATATATTTTTACCAAGATGATTAATATGAAAATATTGCACTGTTGCCCTTTTTCTATGAAGAAGATCATTAATTACGTTCCATGTGCCTCTGATATTATTCTGTACTTTACCAAAACTAGTTTTGTAATACTGTTGCTTATAATGACGTACACTGTATTGCACTAGTAACTTTGTTTCTATATTTAGTATAAGTTAATTTTCTATAGTCAGTTGGATTCTTTACGTATTTTCGATACAAGATATTCTTGTAATGGAAATATCGTTTGAATTATGTGACTATGGTTATGGCTCATGACTATGGAAACAGTTATACATCTCTGGAGGACTTTCAATATCCTAAAGGCCTATCACACAAAGTACTTGCAAATTAAGTGTGGGGGTGGGGAGGGGGTGAACTCATGAGCCCCCTTGAAATCCAAGTGTCATACATCAAGAACAAAACTCACCAAATGTGCCTCACACCCTTTTCAAACCGCACCTGAAATATGTGCTAACCCTGTTTGTCTCTTGGTTGTCTGAAGAAGAAAAAAATCAGAAGTATGCCTCCCCCACCCCTCCCTTCTCTCTCTCTCTCTCTCTCTCTCTCTCTTTCTCTCTCTTTCTCTCTCATTTTACCAAATCCTGGTTCAACCTCTGATTCATAAGATAGAGGAAAATGCTCACAAAGAGAATAAATTAGTTTTATGATCATAATATACAAAAGTCATTTAATGTACAGGTGTAGGCTGTAATGTATCCTTTTCAAATTGAAATGTGTAGTGGTGATCCCATTATTGATTTCTATAAATCTATTGTATAGTCATAAACTTTGAAAATTGTTCTAGAAAAGTAAACCAATATCAGTTCATAAACAAGGGAAACGCTCTTGGCGGTCTGGCCTGCATTACGCAATTCGATATGATGAAAAATTGAGGTTGGGACATTATTTATAGGCAGGGTGGCCCATTAGCAGGCCCCCAAAAATGAAATCCTCTGAATATAATCAGCATTTCGAATTGAATATTGACTAAGAATCATCAGAAGAATTATTTTGCACCAAGATTGATATGAACAAATAAAAAAAATTGATTTATTAAAACATAATCCAAGTCTACTGACCTAAAATGCCCTTTGACCTTGACTTTGTGACCTGGAATTTGTGTCATATGATTTGTGATACTTGATAACCCTTGGATACAAGTGAACAAACACTTTTGAAATTATGCTAAAAATTCAAAATCTTGATGTTGATGGCACACCAAAGTCTAAGTTTGCAGACCGAAAATGACCTTTGACCTTCACTTTGTGACCTGAAATTCTCCTCACATGATTGGGGATACTTGATAACCCTTTAGTCCAAGTTTCATTGAATAAGACCTTATACTTTCAAAATTATATTAAAAATTCAAAAACTTAACCTTGGTTAAGTTTTTGATATTGACGCCGCTGCCGCCACCGGAAAAGCGGCTCCTATGTCTCGCTTTTTGCTACGCAGGCGAGACAAAACAGGCTATCAATGCTTTAAAAATAACTTTAACATCCTGTTCCTAAGACATGATTGCTACACTCACCAAAAAGTACAAGTGATTTTAATACTAATTTCCTTAATAATGTTTTTATCCAGTTATGTATTCCTATGTTTTATTTTAGTTTCACTTTCTTATTCTTCAGAATTCTTTTTTGAATCATTAATTAATTAATCAATTAACATAAATAAATTTTAAAATTAAGATAACCAAGGTACATGCTTCTATGACAACCACACAACATCCCTGAAGAAATTTGGGATAAACACATTTATTCTGCTCATTCTTTTTTTCTTTTATCAACCCACACAATAATGGATCCATTCATCAAAAGTCACAAAATGAGATTTATAATGTCCTTGTCTGAAGATCATTTATAGTCAAGCTACAATAATATTATGACAGGTGTTGTTCGATTATTGCCGTTTTATGGATGAATTATGTGACAGTTGTAATCAAAATGACTAATAGGAACTATTACAGAAGTAGTCCAGACTCTGGCCTATTTAATTTTGATCTCCACCGCACACCAACGCTACCTCCCCTACTTGCTACCAGCCGATGATGGCGTGATCATTAAAACTGGTGAGCATAATTATGAGTTTGTTGATAACGCCATCTTCGGTGGCTTGAATCAAGTGTGTAGGGAATATAATAAATTAGGACCGGGCAGATTCTGGACTATTACAGAAGTTGCAAGAAGAAAATTGTCCTTATGACAAGGAAAGCACTGCTCTAAAATCAGAATTTTTTGGAAAAATGAAACTCTCATACATAAGGCCCATTTACACATCCCAAACACCATTTTTGTACTAAAATTGTAGTTTTGGGGACTGCCATTTACACTACTGGAAAACCCATACAAAAAGTCGACGTTTGCTCACACCGATATTTTGGTGAGTACATAGTGCCCATGCGCTACTTGTCGCTACTCTGCGTGCAATTGCACAGAAGCGACGAGAGGCACGTGACGAAAAACAGGCATCGTACCAAAGTTCCCATTTGCACTGCAAAAATCTGTGAAATTTTGGCAGGCGTTTCAAAAAACCACACTCCAGAGGTGGATTTTTTATTTTGGTTTTTCATGTGTATGCCGGTAGTTGCTATGTGAGAAAAATTGATGATTTTTGCTTGCAGTGTAAATGCAGCAACCAATGCATAAAACTGACACGGCATTCCCAGAAAAATGGCTGCTATTTCTGGTTATACAATTGTCTGGCAAAGTGGATTTTACAAGTTGGAATCAGTATATTCCAAGTTTGAGACAAAGTCAGAAAACTAGTGCACTCACATCATTAGGGAATCCATCCCAATTCAACTAAGCACATGGAGAGGGCAATACATCTAGGACATTTGGATGGTACCTCGGAGGGGAAAATACTTATTTTCAGCATGTCATCAATTAAAAACACTAACAAAGAGGAAAAATGTTTAGTCAGAAAGAATGTTATACTCTTTATGCAACGATTGCATTACTTTTTAAAATAAGCTTTCCACTCACATTACAATTTTACTTGGACACGCCTTATGTGCCATTTTGCAATTGACATACATCACATGTACTTGAATATTTGCATAAAATAGCAAAAGTTATTAAAGGTACATGTACAAGGTGATATATGTTCCTATTTGTAAGTTGAGACCTACATGTACCCCATTTTTTAGAGGGATAAAATCTTATAAAAAATGAGCAATGTGAAAAATTGAAAAAATATCCATATTAAGAATAAACACAATAAAACATTAGTATTCTAACAAAATATTGTGAAAAGATGAGTACATAAAGTTCAAAGAAAATACATGAAGCAAGTGACCGATCATAGAAGATTCTTTCAAAAGTTGTTTTTCCTAAATGAGCAGAAGACCACTATTACTTTGCTAAACAAATGCTTATTTTCCACTCAAGATCAATTCTGTTGGTGCAATTTTGTACACAAAACGTTAAAATATCTCAATTTAACTAACTAAAACCTTCACCAACTAAATTCAACTACACAAGATGCATATTTTAAAAAAAACAATTTATTTGTAGTTATTAAATTTCATATTGTGAATGTGATTCATTGCATCTTGAATATAGGTGTGTGTTTAACAATGCCAGGGCGTAAAGCCAGCTAAATGTCATGTTTCATTTCCAAGTGAGGGTCAGATGAACATCCATGGATTGCACTGGAATTTCATCATCTATCACACTTGAAGTTACTACTGAGGATCAACCAAAGCTCTACTTGCACAGGAGCTCATAAATTCAATTGGTTTTCATCTAATAAATGAAATTAAAGTCTCAGGTGCGCTTTGATGGATTAATCATCTCAGGAAAAAAGGGTCAAGAATACTTTGTCAAAAGACTGCTGCTCCAGTCTCATCATCAGGCTAGCTGTATTTGTGTTAAATTTGGCAAGATGATGGAAAATGGAACAAGTTGAAGTATGTCATGTAATATTCCAATATGATACATAGGTTATTTTTGAAGATTTCTAGTGAAATAAGACAATAAAAACTAATGTATACCCTCTTTTCCCCCTGTAATATTCACTTTCCCATATTTTGACAAATGAAGAGGATAGAGAACAAGAGAAAGTGTGTCATTTAATATCCCAGATGGATAGTGGATACAAAATGCTGTTTTGGAGGATTTTCTAGAAAAATAGGACAAAAGCTCCCTCAGACTATTCTTGATCTGCCTCATTGGTTTCCCCATACTTCATCAGCTACATGTAATAGCAAAATTCTTTCCGTTTTTGGCAATTGGAATCAAACATTATTGATTACATCACTGCATAGGATAAAAACATCAATGTCACATACTAAAGATTACTCTTTAATCAAAAAGTTAAATATCTAACATCCAGCTGTCTATTAGCTCTCATGAATTCCAAGTCCCCTTATTGCCTCCTTAACGTTTCATCTACTGTAAAAGTAGAAATATTCACGGTACATTAATTAATTCGTGAAAAATATAAAGATGACTTCTTATGGATGTTTTTAAAGGGCTGAATTGCGTGCAACGCGAATTTACGAACCAGCGAATATGTTTTGGGGTCGCTCAGCGCGAAAAAATTAATCACGCGAAAAAAACAGCGTTTACAGTACTTTGCTGGTATAATAAAATAAGCAACAGCACATATTTATTTGAATCATCATCACGTACACGTGAAGATCTTGACACGATGATACTTTAATCACATTTACTACAAATAAAACATATTCTCTGACTTTGTCATCGATCTGAAAGCTGTAGAATAACATCCTTCTTTTCTCTCCTTATTAATGCAGGAAGTATATAATCATCGCTCATCCAACATACTGTCGTGACTCGTGACCTCATATACTTTTCTAATTTGATAGCACTGATTAGGCAGGAGGGTTATACATCTGCCTACACTCTAGCACATTTCACTAGCTAGGTTCACATGAGAGTCCATAAACTTAAAGTTTAGCTTGTGGTTTTAAACTCTTGAGGTTACCTTGTGGTTAAGGACCACGCGGAGCTGTGGACTTTAATACTTGTCATTTTGAAACTTGAAGTTTTAAACTATGAGCAATATTAAGGTAAACACAAAACTGCACACAGTGGGGTCCTCACTTAAAGTTATGTGCTTGCAGTTATGAATGCTTGCTCTGTTTGTCTTTAAAACTTTGAACACTATTTGTTTCTGTCATGTACATGTATGATCCCTTGTCATTGTTAGTACCGGTAGGTAGTTATTGAGGTTTTGCCAATTTACAGTTTAAATCTATGATGATGCCATGCAAACATAGCTGTTGTAATACAGGGTAAGCCCCTTTGTATCATATGAACTGTAATTAGGTAGCTATGTTTACATGTTAGAAGGACTGAATTATTAAGGGGGATTAGCAGAATGAGAAATCTGTTAAAACAGTAGTATCATGTTGACATGGCATACACATCTGACTGACAATTAGCTGGTCTTGATATAATAATTTCACAACAGCTAATTGGGTGCAGTCAGGGGCTGGTTCTAAAAGCAAACTTACTTTATTCTATGTTTAAATGAGTATTAAGTATAAACCTCCTCATTTCATTAAAAAATGGCCATAATTCTGTAACTAGCTGAACAAACAAAAATCATGTCAAAATAAAATCTATATTTCATTTCCACGTCATGGCAGAATTCATTTTTCGTATTCACTTTGTTGCAGATGGTGTAAGAGTCGTTTATAAAGCATAAAGACCTTGTCTCTGGGCACTCTATTTATCAGGTTTATCTTAAGTCTACCTTTTTTAATACAAGCCTTTACTTTTTAGAACTAAATATAATGGAAAATTATTATGGTTTAAAAAGTATAAATTAATTTGTAATAAACCAAAATATTTGAGATTCAGCAAGATAGAAAATGAACAATAGGTCAGTATTATTCAATTGAAGAGAGGTACATGGTAAATTCAATGGACTAAGTAATAGCTGGCCTTAGAACTAAAAGGTACTCTCAGTCATTTCCAAGCCATAAAGACGTACGTGAAGAAATGGATGGTGTATGGGAAGCAAGACTATTGAAATATATCTCATCATCATTGTTTAAGGTCAGCATATTCTCTCTTATGAGGGGTTACTGACTTTTGCACCATGATGACACTCCCTCCCTCCACTTCTTCTTGTCTCCAGTAGTCCAGCATCCTCCTCAGTTAGACCAACCTTACTGCTTTCTTTCTTCACCAGATCTTTCCATGAAACCGTTGGTCCTCCTCTTCCTCTTATGCCATCCACTTCCAGATCCCATGCTCTTTTCACAGGTTCGATTATCATCTTCCATTCACAACACATGATCAAACCATGTCAGTCCACTTCTCTTTACCACTACTACCACAGTGTCTTCCAGACCCAACCTTTCCATGCCCACAAAAGTGATATTTCTAGAGAATGAGAACAGAATTCTGTCTTGCACAGCCCAAAAGCGTTTCATATGCATATCAAGTAATTTCAATGTACTGATTAATGTGAATTCATTTTGTGTCAATGTGCCCCTCTTGGTATATGTGCTACAGAGTAGAACATGCAATGCAAATTTTTCTATTTCATTTTACAAGAAAACATAATTTTTGTGGATATACATGTAACAGCGACACCATAAAAAAATTGCAGGAACATTAGTGTCTTAAAATCTGAGAAATTACAGCAGCTGCCATTTTCAACTCTACTACATAAATATTCCAAGCTTCTTTGGAGCCACATTGTCTTTAGTTGTCACGGGGAAATTGTTATACAATGTGGGTATTAACCCATTAAGAGATGTTAATGATCACTGAGAGTAGATTTCATTTTTACGACTCTCCACAAGCTTCAGAAGAGCCATTTTAATTGTACTGCAGGGAAAGTTTATCATCGTAAATTCCTAATGTGAACCATGAATGAACACTCTCTGAAAAATTCTGAGTAATTTCCTAATTGGCCATGAGTTTCGCTGTGTGCGAGAATTGTGTGTACACAATACTTGTGAATTATAGCAATGCTGTGTAAGCTAGCTCCTATGACCAAATGCACATTTAATAACTCCCATATCATGATCACTGTTGAGGAATTTCATACTACAATGTATAGAAAAATCCACCTACACCTGTAGGCAAAATTAAACAATATGGAACAATCTTTTCTGGAGATAAATAGTGAAATCCATTCCTTTAAGCTCATACCAGATGCACTAGCTGTCAATGGCACTAAATCATTGATCCTTCAAATCAAATTAAGAGGATGAAAGCCAAACGGTCCACTTATTATCCTCCCCACCATCCACTAGCTTCCAATCAGTAAAAGGTTCCAGTCTTCCAGACAGATAAATTACTTTTTGTGTTCATGATGCTATCAAGGAGAAGCCATGCTTGAAGAGACCAAAGAGCAACACATTCTAGACAAATTTGGAATCTGAATATCAACACACTGTTGTCATCTGTTGAACTATCAATTTTTTTCTTTGTTTTGCCTTTGCAATTCCCCCTATTTTGCCATAAATTAAGGAGATTTTCATGCAAAACAGAGTGTACAAACTCTGCTCATTACTTGTACAATTTTAAAGGAGGTTCTGGTAAAATACTGCATATTGAAAGCATTTTAAGGACTTGGGAATAAATGTAAAAATATGTACTCTTATTTTCAAAATTTCAGATAAAAAATAACTCTCATATTTAATTTCCCTGATGTTTTAGCCCAAAAAGACCCATTTCTTCCTTCAACTATCAAAATCTGCAACAAACAAAAGACAGAGAGTTTTGATAAAGGTCACCTTTTCCTCGGAATTTGGGACAGTCGATCCTCACCTGTCCTTTGATGGGAGAGTGAACACCCCAAGCTTTCAACGTGTCTGTACATACATGTAAGGTGATGATAATATTCGTAGTTTCGTACTTACTATTATTCCTCTACAAGTACCAGGAAATTAGAGTGCACTGAACTCTCCTTTTTCCTTCTCTATCTCTCTCTCTCTCTCTCTCTCTTTATCTCACTCTGTGTCCATCTGACTCTCTGTCTGCCTTTCTTTCTCTCCCTCCCCCCTCTCTCTCTCTCTCTCTCTCTCTCTCTCTCACTCACACACTTGCACTGTCTTTTTCTTAACCCTTCTGAATGCAATTAATGATAATGTGCTTCATCAATGACCCTGAAAATTAAGAGAGCTTTCCTAAAGTTCCTATATGAGGTTTTCTTTTAAAAAGCTGACATGTTAATCATCCTGTATATGAAATATGGGCCCCAATCCAAGGCTTTTTCTAATATCTAACACATCGCTGACTCGTCAGTTCTTTCCATATAGTGCTACATTAATGAATTCTTCTTATTCATCAAATGACTGTGTACTTGTAATAGTAAACTGCAATGAATGAATGAATGGGAGGCTGTTTCCATACCATAAGCTGATTTGATCTAGTATATGTCATACATGTAGTAACTGTAAATTATTCATTTGATAATTTTACACTTTGCTTTACATAATTTACATCTCTTTTGCATCGCGGTATCACGTATTCCACTTCTTTCCTCACCTTACAAAGTATCTTTCATTCCATTTCTACTTCACATGGTTCAATTATTTTGTTTTCATTTAAATTCAGAAAACCTCTATAATGCTGTCTATTTCATATACTTAGGTTAGAATAGGCCATTGTACAAGCATCTTTGCTAAGTTTCTTGTTACAAATTATTTCATTAACCTGTTACAAATATTTTATTTCAATAGTCATAATTAAAGTTGCATGCATTATGTATTTTAGGTAGGAAAGCATAAAGTTTGTCCCATCTAGCAACAACAAACATATGCAATCTGCATTCTGACTTTTGAGATCATACAACATTATATGCAGCATATGAAGATTCTAGGCCTCCGATTGGTCAAAACTGCAGACACAAAATTCGCTACTGACTGCTGGGTAGTATATAGCAAAAAATAATGACCGGCATAGTTCTACTTGCACGTACAATGCAAATATGCAATAATTGCACTTAAAGTTAACAATGGATACGCGCAGTGAGACACGTACAATGCTCTTAGATGGGTAAATTGCCTGTGACTCTACAAATAAATACACTGTAACAGGCATATTTTGGTAAAACATCTCTTTAAAAAAAATGACACTTGGGTTGCGTAACACATAAAACAGATATTGATTACCGGTACTTATTTTCGGTTCATTGTTAAAACTATAGCTCCTCAGCGATATCGAGACTGCACCATGCCCCCGATTTCATTTCAGGGCACAGTACAGTCTTGAGATCACCTTGGGCAATAGTTTTAACCAGGCCACTAAAAGCAGTCAATATTTGTGTAATATATAACAGGTGAATGTAATAGCTTGTCACTAGGAAATAGTCTACTGACTACTGTACTATTCAATCAATGTCATTTTCAGCAAGTTTTCATGACTTTGTGTTCATTTGGCTAATTTAAACAATTCATTGTTAATTTTAGCCAGTTTCTTGTGAAATACAATTTCATTAGCACGATACAAAATGTTCCCATCATCCTGTATATCTTGCCATATTAAACTCACTTTCATTTTCACAGGTCTCTGACCCTAGCATAACATCACATACATGAAGTATAGCTCAGATGGTATTTCCTTTGGTTTCCATAGAAACTCATGTAAGCAGTCTGGATGTTTGGGTTTATGTCTCCTCCTGACTGTCAGTCAAAGCAAGTAAATCGCTCATTTGACATTTTTCAAAACTATGTACACCCTGTAGGCTCTCATGCAGAGTTCTTGTAATTTAAGAGAGATCTAGATCCATTTGCAAACAATCGCCATTTGAATGACAAAGTAATACATTTCATTTTGTATGTCATTTTCATGCAGAGTTTATTTTTTAAATGCATTCTTGATCTTTTCAAGCAGTTTACAGAACTTTCCTAAACTTGCTAAATCTGGAATTTATCATTTTTTATGATATATGGTTTAAAGTCCCTCTAAAATGTTGGGAGCCCCAAAAATTTGATGGCAAAATTTCACATAAATTGTATCATAATGTGAAAGAGGATGTCATTTAAGACACATTTCTGTAAGGATTTTCAAAACAAATGTGCTTGAAGTCGAATATTGATGAAAGAATACAAAATTTAGGTTTTCTGCATACAACAGAAAACCCAAATTGAAATTATGTATATTCTTATATCAATAGACATATTTGTCTTCAAACACATTTTTTTTTGGGGAGAATTTTTGCAGAAGTGTGTCTTAGATGACATCCTCTTTCACATTATGATACAATTTAAGTGAAATTTTGCTATCAAAATTTTGGCAAATTTGGGGCTCCCCACACTTTAGAGGGGTTTTAAACTACATGTAAGTGTTATCATTATAAAGAAGTAAACTTAAGTTTTCTTTTATGTGGCATTGTAGGAATACAATAAAATACAGGAGAACTACAGAAGACATGTTCAAAATTGGAAGAACAAGAAAACAAAATTATAAAAGTTACCAGTTCACAGTTCACAACTGCAACAATAATATCATTTTCTAATTTCCAACTAATTTTGAGAGGGAAGAAATGAGCAAAAAACAAACAAACAAAAAAACAAAGGAGAAAAAAATAAAACTACTAATTATCAACTGCCACATTATGTTCTGCTCCAGCATCAAAACCCTACTTCCATTCAAATTGCTCATGACAGAGAAAAATAGAGCCAAATACACAGGTTTTCAAAATGATGGGGTATAACAATTTATGAGAAATATGTCCTATTTAGTGACTACATGTTGAAGACAATTATTATTTGACACAAGCAAACACACTGTGAAACTAGGCGTGGACAATGAATGGATGAGAGGAATATAAACTTTAACTTTATGATCATTGATCGACAGACAATAAAAGCATTTCACCTACATCGTTTTCTTTTTCTTGAGAGGTTGCAATAAACACTTGGTTTGTCGCCTTAGTGCTAAACACTATCATGGATGCGTAGGCTTGGAACGTTGAGTAGCTGGTAGAATATTAACCATAGTTAAGGCTAGATGGGAATTAGAGTCTTCAGTGCACTTGAAAGCGTCCATTATTATTTAACCTGTATGCTTACATCTCAATAGAAGATTTAACTTTATTGTAAGTAAGTATTGCAATGGCTGCACTTGCCTTCATTTCCTTAATGGCAGTGAAGAAAAAAAATACAAAAAAAACAACACTTTCATGTCTATTTGAAAATGTCACAACTTTAAGTACAGCCAGGGGGGGGACAGGATTTTAAGGAGACGGAAAAAGAAAAAATGGGCGGTCATCATCTTATTGACAAGCACCAACAAAGCTCATCATTTTACAAGAGAGGACACATTTTTGGTGTTGAGTACTAAAGTGACTCGGTAACATTGTTGAAGGTAATTTTTGTATGAAATGTTACTTATTATATATTCCTTCTACTGTACTAACCCTCTAACATGCAAAAAATCCTGAAAAAATTCTCAAACCACAAAGATATTTATGGTTTTCTTTGAAGGTGTCACTGTGCAACACCCTCTAACCAGCCTCTAACAGTAAATTCTCCCAACCATTTTTGAATTTTCCCAACCGTTTTTCCATGAAAAAAAGACATAAGACAGGCTTTTAAAAATATAGTTGGGAGGATTAAGGAATCGATCAGATCAGTTTTTCCCAATACTTATCATTAATAATGGTCCGTTATAACTCAAACTTTCAGATTATCTTTAATTGTACATCTTGCATTGGAGTCACTACCTTAGCACCATTTTCTCTCATCTGAACAATGTTACCAAGTCCCTTTAAGGTATGCTGCTTGGGTTTTAAATGTTGCGGGGGGGGGGGCACAGAATGGTTGTGCCTGACTAAATTTGCCACTGAGTTAAGCATTACATGACAGTGAGAGGGGGATAAAAATGCTTGGAGGTGAATCCTAAAACTGCAGACATTTATATCAAAACTTAAAGAGATAATTGTACTATATATTACAGATTCTTAAAATCAATTTAAAAGCCTATCAACATTGTAGCTGTTCTTTGACCATTTGCTATAGCTGCTCCTAACAATACATACCACTGGTTCTCCTTGAAATCATTTTGCACATCATTCCAACAAATATGTAGGAATGTATGTAACATGGACATAAACTTGTCACTGTCCAAATCAACACCCACTATGAAGGATTTATTTATCTTAATTGCCCTTTTCCCCTCCAGATGTTCCCAAATCCATGATATATAGCTCTAAAAATGAAATTATTTCATGCCATACCTCACATTATCAAATGATATACATGTTCGCAAGAAATCCTTCATAGCTCTATAGCTTACCCTTAGATCATCTCTTTCAAAAGTAATTAACAAGTTGGCAAATATGAATCACTTGACTGGCATTTGGGTGACGCTGATTTACACACTCCAATGCCACTTTCATACTTAAAGCCTACATGGGTTAAATACAGACTCTATTAAGACCCCAAATTGTGTTTATGTCACATTAAAGCTGGCATCAACACTTGTTTTAATGCATATTGATTGCTTTAGGTGATCATGTTTCTGACACTTTCTCAATATCTCAACATCTTATTTCAAAAGATGTAAAAAGCACATTTTTTTAAAAATATAGTTGTACAGACAAAATAGTGCAGATATATTTCACATTGACAACGTCTATTTGTTGTTGCAAACTTAATCCGCACTTGATCCACAAAGCCAACTAGTGGACGCTTTTACAAGAGGGATGATGGAGTGTGAACCAACAATGTGGATGCATTTCATATTAGCTACTGGGTGAAAGTGACCTACCAAGGTGATCAATTTGAGAGCACTTTAAGTTTGACACAAGTCTGTTGATCATGATTAATCCACTGTGTACTTGACACTTCAAACTCTGATTAGCACTGTGAAATCCTGAAGAGTGGCCTAATTAAAAGATCAAGTCAAAATCACTTATCTCCTCAGGAAATACAAAATAGTTGACAGCTATCTTTAATTCCCCTGTTTGTCACTGACCCTGACATACTGAAATGCACGTATGAGTATTTATACAAACATTAACCTGTTGACTGTTGAATTTGCTCATTCCCTTAGGCTTAATACATGGACCACTTGGTTACATACAGGCAATGGGTTAACCTACATGTAACAAGGGCATGAGCTCAAATTACAGCAAAATTTGTGCACATGCATGGTTGTTTTGCAGGTGTGTGAATTTTGTTCGTGTTTATATATATATATATATATATATATATATATATATACACTGTATATATATATATATAAACATTTTTTGGGGGGGAAAATTAGCATTCACAATTTTCCATTGTATATGAGCTAAATGTGAACTTCAGTTGTGATCAGGGCTCATATTCATAAACCTTATTAAGCCTAGTTGTGAACTTATTATGTAAGCTAGTTCTAGCTTAGTAAGGTTTTATGAATATGGGCCAGTTTACTACCCAGCCATACACAGAACATTTTCTATTTCTAATCTCATATTTAAACAGTACTTACAATTGCTTACAGCCATAACAATGTTAAAGTCCACTCCAAAAATAATTTGCTTTAAATAGATGCAGAAAAACAAGAGAAACAGAGCAATAATAATTTGAGTAAAATCGGATAACTAATAAGGAAGTTATGTTTTTGTTTTAGAGTATGAAAACTATGGAACTTACAAATCACTACACAAATTGCCAATTTGGTTTTCAGTTTGTAATGTCATTTCCTCACTATTTATCAATTGCTTTATATATTTTTATCCCATTAATTTCCCTTTTTATCCCCCAAAACTTTATTTTGCCATGCCTTTGCCCAGGTTATATGATTTGTATCATGTTGCGTGCATGACATTTCACAAAATCGTTTATGAACTTTGAAGAATTGATACTATTTTCTGAATATTGTATATTCATAATCATTGATTTTTATATAAACAGTCTATTTGATAGACTGTTTATATAAAAATCAATGATTATGAATATACAATATTCAGAAAATAGTATCAATTCTTCAAAGTTCATAAACGATTTTGTGAAATGTCATGCACGCAACATGATACAAATCATATAACCTGGGCAAATTCACATATTCACATATTTAACTGAAAACAATTACTCTTTATTTGTGCATCCACACAAAAACATATTACTATCAATCAATATAACTTGGATGCTGGTGTGAGGAAATAAGATTTTTAGGGGGAAAATTGGAAATTTATATTATCAATATAAAGAAAACAGTTAGTGGATAGTGAGGCAATGACATCACAGACTCATGAGTGAGTTGCCAATTTGTCTAGTGATTTTCAAAGTTTTTCATGTCATTAAAAAATTCATAACTTTCTTTAGCTTCTACTTTCTTATTAGTTATCTGATTTTGCTCAAACTTTTTTTGATTGGTTTGTCTGGTTTTTCTGCTTCTATTGAAAGTAATTTATTACTGGAGTGAACTTGCCCTTTAACTCAGTGTGGACTGTGGAGTAGTAGAAAATTGCACAATATGAGCCTTGAATGAAGGACTGACTTTGAAACATTGTTTGGTGCTGATCTAATTGCTGCATATATTTCTGCTATGGGCATTAAATATACTATGTCCCTTTTGCAGCCAACATCAAATTCTATAGAACTTTGCAGGAATTATGAATATGTCATGTATATCCTATCTGTGAAATTTAAACGTTAGCAGTGTCCTAATATTCAAATTATGCAAGGAAACCGTTTACTTGCTAGACTTCACTGTCAGACACTATTGAGTGACTGACTGGCTTTTTCATCTTTGGTAATAACATACATAAATTGAGCTGTAAAGGGTACATGAGCATTTGTCTACATCAATAACCCACTTCTTGTAATGGCCAAAATTAAACTGATTGAATCTTTGCGCAGCATAAAACGTACGACCATTCGGTACAATGGTCTGAAAATCAGACTATTACTTACTGGCTCTATAGCTCCTAAGTCGATTCGACAACTAATAGTCGTTATTTTCCCCCTTAAAGACATTTTCAAGCCATCTTTTTTTAGGGAAGTTCTAAATTAGTATTGTCTTTCAAATGCCGTTGGAATTCAACCTTTTCATTTTTTGGGCCTGCAAATGGGACATAGTACCTTTAAAACATTGTGGATGTCTTTACAGCCCTTGGCACTTCATATAATATGGTCTGTTGAGAGGAAAATGACTTAAAGGAGAATATAACTCAGCCCTTTAAGTCTCATAATCCTGTACAGAGTAATATTAAAACATGTTTGATACAAAAAAATCGCTCATTTAAGCCTTCAGAGGTGGTTTTATTAACTATTTAATATGACACGCATCGTCTGCTCGTCTACCACATAGGGAATCGCCATTTTCACGGCCTAAGCATGTACCCCTGCCGAGTTGTGACGTGTCAGCGGGTAACTGCATTAGGAATTGTAAATGCATGAGTATACTTATTGCAAAGAAGATGGTTTTCTGCCAAGCGTTTGGGTGTAAAAATGCCTCCGGGAAAGGACTCAAAAAGTCCTTTCACTCGATCCTAACAAGGAAAAGCAACCAGAGTTGTTTAGGCAATGAGCTGCGGTGATTAAAGTTGAAAAATTCTTTAAAAACAGCTACAAACACAGCCGTCATGATGTGATCCATATACAAGTGATCCGTGTACGTCGTACAACTGTACGTATACGATTGTTGTACATTGCTGCAGCGGGTGCTCGATTTGATGATCGGCAAATTTCTGATTTTTGTTATGTCTATTTCGAATATATCAAACTAAAATAATTCATCAAAAAATAAATAACTGGTATTTAAAAAAAAAATTATTGAAAGTAAAGTCATAAATGCTCTAAAATTGACTAAACATTTCTGACAGAAATTAAATAAAGCGACCACGAGTACCGACCACGTCTTTGGCCAGCCATCCTAGGTGCGTGTTACTCTGCTCATAAGTCACACGCCCACGATCGGCGGTGGCACTTTTGAAACAATGGCTATGTACACATACGCCAATTCAGCTACTCAAGGTGAATCTTTCATATGTTGCTCCTAGGGGTATGTAGGAAGTTATTAATGCCCATTTAGATCACTTCCCCTTTTATGCCTTCATAGTTCTTACCAGAATATGTGGTAATTATGGCCTTGAAAGACATTAGGATTTTTTCCATTGTGAAATAAATAAGGATGTTATACAGTGTGAGAAAAAAAGTTAACTGACTTTATGGCTTATAGTATACATTGTTTTGAAATAAAGACTCACCTGGTGTAGAGACAAGTGTATCTTGAATGGTGACTGTGAGTACAGGATGGTTGGCAACATCATGGCTCCCGCTGGATGCAAACTTGATCCATCTTCTGCTAAGCATGGCATCCTCGGCCCAAATCACAAGACCGTAGTTAGGACTGGTCCCGTTGATCCAAGATAAGAGCGTATCCGTCATATCAAACGAAACAGACGTACCTTCCTGGCACGCTGCATAAGTGATATCTACAAAGGCACTTGCAATGGATGGCGTTGCATCAGTTCCGTCCATCCCTACATTTTCCACTTCCCACAACCGACCGCCGCTTGCACGGACAACCGAAGTTGCCACGGCCTCCTCCCATGGGACCAAGATACGGCCAACATGCAGGGTGTCTTGAAAGTTACGATTATAAGGATCGGTACTACCTGCGTTTTCAATGTTGCTGCAGCTCAGTCTGAGGGAGGAATGGAGGATAGTGCTTTGGTTTATGTTTGGATATTGTCCATTCCGGCCCCACTGGCTATCCAACACAAACTGGCTGATATCAAATGTTATCAAAGCACGACTGTTAATCCTGTCCGCTCTCTGACCTATTTCTAGGTAATCATACATACCCAAGTTTGTTGCTGGTCCATGTATGAAGGTATCCACACTAACTGGTATTTCATATTCCCGCTCAATTACTTCCAAACCTTGTCCAGTGTCTACAAAATGAGTTACAAGGTTCCACAGGAGTATGAAAACAAAGGGATGTGATATTCCCAGCACAGCCATATTGGCACTCAAAATCATTCAATTGGTAATGGCTTAACACAAAATCATTGGCAGGTAGCTAGCAATAGTAGACACAATCAGAAGCAAAAGCAGCAGCTGCAAGCCACTGACACCTCAACAAAACTTTACCTCGTAAATGACATCAAACATCGAGGATCCTTCTTGTGACTGAGTCACAAAATAAGCCCAGGAAGTGCAGACACATGCTCACACCCAGCCAATGACGGTAAACCATGACAAGTTTTTGCTTTGACAGAAACTGAAGGGTTGACATCTCCAGAGTATGGCTTCACGGGCCTGTGACAGAATGAGAGAAAATTATTAATCCCACTTGCACTCGACTCAAACGACTGCCGACTTGCGTGGCAAGCACTCGTCTGTCAATAATGATCCTGCTATGTGTGTATCTTCATCAACAACCCAATACAATGCTAGGTTGATAAACCTGCACAGAATAAACAAATCAAAGAAGCTGTATCAGAATGAATAAATCTTTAATGTCAATGAAAGTCAGACAGAATACTTGGGTAGCTAGCACTCTTGGAATCTGATCATATAAATCAATTAAAATGTCAAATGCAATAAAGATCTACACCAATAGTCAATAAAGGTATCAATTTTATGACAAGGGATAATTAAGAAACTTCAAAAAGAAAATTGATTGTAAGCATCTGAAATTCTGAATGCAATTAAATCCTATCTTAATTTATTAGATTTAGTAGTAAATAAAAAGATCACTGGAGGTTTTCATGTTATAATCCTATTCCAAATTAGATTTGAAGTTTTACAAAACCACATGATTTTTGTTTGTATGTTATAACCCTGTCTCAATATACGACAACTGATATATGTTCTGAGAAGAAATTTTCCATAAATCATTCCTGACAGGATTATAATTGGAAACTCAAAGCAGAAAAAAAATGTTCAAAGAAGATTTGCATTTACTGAAGCATGAAACAAAGATGAAATGAAAATTTCATCTTTTGAAGTTCATACATCATCTTCTTTGATATTAATGGGGAGTTGTTTCAACAGAGTAGATGGCTTTTGCTTCACATCATTTTACGTCTTAATTAAAGTAACATGCCTTTTTGGCCTAAGAATTATAGCCCATAATAAATACCTGCGAATGAACCATCACCCCATTATGTGGTTCACACCTCTCGATTCTCTCTCTCAATATCTCTCCCTCTCTCTCTTCTCTCTCTCTCACTATCTCTATCTCTCTTTCTCTCTTTCTCTCTCACACTATCTTTCTCTCTTTCTCTCTCACTATCTCTCTCTCTCTCATTCTCTCTCTTTCTCTCTCATTCTCTCTCACTATCTCTATCTCTCTCTCTCTCTCTTTCTCTCTATTTATCTTTCTCTAAATTTCTCATTCTCTTTCTCTCTCTTTTTATCTCTTTCTTTCTTTCTCTCTATTTCTCTTTCTGTAAATTTATCATTCTCTTACTATCTCTCTCTCTCTCTCTCTCTCTCTCTCTCTCTCTCTCTCTCCATGGCCCTTTTCCTCTCTATCTGCATTACTCTCTGTGTCATCTCCTCTTTCTTATTTATCTATTTTTCTCTTCCTCTTCATCCTCTATATTCTTTATCTTTTCATCCATCCCTCCCCCTCTCTCTCTCTTTCTATCTCTCTTTCTTTCTTTCTATTTCTCTACTCTCTAAATTTCTCATTCTCTTTCTCTCTCTCTCCCTCCTTTTCTCTCCATGGCCCTTTTCCTCTCTATCTGCATTACTCTCTGTGTCCTCTCCTCTTTCTTATTTATCCATTTTTCTCTCCCTCTTCATCCTCTATATTCTTTATCTTTTCATCCACCCCCTCCCTCTCTCTCTCTCTCTCTCTCTCTCTTTCTATCTGTCTTTCTTCCTCTCTATTTCTCTTTCTCTAAATTTATCATTCTCTTACTATCTCTCCCTCTTTCTCTCTTTCTATCTGTCTTTCTTCCTCTCTATTTCTCTTTCTCTAAATTTATCATTCTCTTACTATCTCTCCCTCTTTCTCTCTATCTCTCTCTCTCTCTCCATGGCCCTTTTCCTCTCTATCTGCATTACTCTCTGTGTCCTCTCCTCTTTCTTATTTATCCATTTTTCTCTCCCTCTTCATCCTCTATATTCTTTATCTTTTCATCCACCCCCCTCCCTCTCTCTCTCTCTCTCTCTCTTTCTATCTGTCTTTCTTCCTCTCTATTTCTCTTTCTCTAAATTTATCATTCTCTTACTATCTCTCCCTCTTCTCTCTCTCTCTCTCTTTCTATCTCTCTTTCTTCCTCTCTATTTCTCTTTCTCTACATTTATCATTCTCTTACTATCTCTCCCTCTTTCTCTCTATCTCTCTCTCTCTCTCTCTCTCTCCATGGCCCTTTTCCTCTCTATCTGCATTACTCTCTGTGTCCTCTCCTCTTTCTTATTTATCCATTTTTCTCTCCCTCTTCATCCTCTATATTCTTTATCTTTTCATCCACCCCCCCCCTCTCTCTCTCTCTCTCTCTATCTGTCTTTCTTCCTCTCTATTTCTCTTTCTCTAAATTTATCATTCTCTTACTATCTCTCCCTCTTTCTCTCTCTCTCTCTCTTTCTATCTCTCTTTCTTCCTCTCTATTTCTCTTTCTCTACATTTATCATTCTCTTACTATCTCTCCCTCTTTCTCTCTATCTCTCTCTCTCTCTCTCTCTCTCTCTCCATGGCCCTTTTCCTCTCTATCTGCATTACTCTCAGTGTTCTCTCCTCTTTCTTATTTATCTATTTTTCTCTCCCTCTTCGTCCTCTATATTCTTTATCTTTTCATCCACCCCCTCTCTCTCTCTCTCTCTCTCTCTCTCTCTCTCTCTTTCTTCATTACTTACCTAGAATAGGTGTTTTACAATCAGGTTGAAGTGCTAAAAAATTTCTAAATATTAAGTTGCTTATAGTAATAGAGACTCTACTGTGATGCAATGTATTCTTAATGGCATAGAGTGCGTTCCACTCTTCCCATGGTAGCCACAACATTTTTTCTCCCACACAAAATGAAGAAAAAAAACCTTTATTGATCAGGTACAGGAGAGGGCTATTTATAAAATGTCAAGGTCATATTCCCATGGATGTGCTGAAGAATGTTCACAACATCATCCATTTCATGAAGCCCACTCTATCCAACCTTTGACCTATCTTTAAAAGCTTCTTTCACCATGTTCCCCAAAATAAACTTTGTTAGGGGGGGTCCCTTATCTTTGTTATCCTCTTCTCTTTTAGCCACCTGGCTATCAAAAACCACAAGAATGAGACAATTTTTAGCATAGTTTAACATTTTTTAAATCACATATTTTATTTATTTAAAATAACAAGAGAAAGCATGTAAAAAGAAACATTCTAGCCTAGGCTACTGCCTGAACAGTACAAGGCAGAAAAATGATAGACATAATCATACATAGCAACTTAGCAACTTCCAACGAAACACCAGAATGTGAGAAAAATCAACAATTGTTGCTTGCAGTGTACATGTAAATGCAGCATTCCTTTGTTTCTGACAAAAGCCTGATCAGGTTAGACTTGAGGCCAAGGTCAAGGTCAATAAGCTAATCAAGGATGTAAGAGGATGTTCAGTTGGGAAATAATCGCTCTAGTGGTAATCTCATATGAAATAATGCCCTACCTATATAGACTCCTTGATAGAAGCATCAGGTGGAGTGGAGTTTTGCCAGAACTTCTGGTCAAGCAATTACGTTGTAAAGGAAACTGTCTCAAAGCAATTGGGAAATGGTGATTATTTAGTAAATAAGAATTTGTGAATACACCTGTACTCTCTAGCAGCAACATTCCATAAAAATGCTCTTGGAAAGCTCTTATATTTCCTATGTGTCTAGGAAGAGTTAGTAAGCTTGGATCAAATTCTGATGCCACTTTTGTTGTTAGAGCAGTCCCATGTACCAACACAGTAAATCTCTGTCCAGTGCATTTCTTTGTTGTGCTTTTTAACACCAGATTTAGGCAACATGTGACCATTTTGATAATTCCAAACTTGAAAATACACAATTACTCCTATTTACTAAGTCTACATATGGAATTATTCAAAGTAACTTCCAGAAAATCGTTCAAAATGAAATGGCATGACTCAATATTATCTTTAAATGCTAGCCACATGACCAAAGGCATATCAGTAAAATAAATGTCATGCTTTGAAAAAGTTAACGCTCAGCTATCTGCAGCTATTTTGAGAGGTTTGAGAGGAAATTACACCAGAAAAGGAACAAGCTCTTCCCTTAGTATCTCATGTTATCAGTGAAACATGTAGAGAAAATGACACAATACACCATTCCATATATTGACTTTCCCATGATTACAGTACTGCAGACAAAATGCGTTTGATATATATATACATCATTTATACATGCCCCTAAACTATTTTGATAATAATAATAATAATAATAATAATAATGATAATAATAATAATAATAATAATAATAGGACAGTTCTTATTTAGCACACTATACATGTCAAAGGTCTCAAAGCGCTTACGAAAAAAATTAACAAAGACGTGAGACGAATAGAAAAGCTGCAGGGAAATGTCTTTGACTAATGAGCACAAGTGTCAATTAATCGATTAAATTAATACATTTTAAGAGCAGTTTTGAATTGTTGAACTGTCTTAAATTGCCTTACATTATGAGGGATACTATTCCATAGCTCAGGGGTAGCATGCTCAAAACCCTGTTCACCATAAGACTTTGTTTTGAGGAACATACAAATCTTTCTGTAGTGACCTCAGATTTCTTACCAGTTCATATTTCATAGGTAACTCTGACAGATACGATGGAGCCATATCATAAAAAACATTAAAAAGCTAGCAGTAAGATATTAAACTTCTCAACACCCCTCCCACCCCTGTCAGACTACCCTGTATTACCTCAACGATACCCACTGTCGTTAGACTGCTTAATTCACTTTGAATCTTTGAACTCATTCTAGCAAAGATCAGGACCAGGAAAATGTCATTGCTTACAAGTATGTTTCCACTTGCATATTCATATTGATGGGGGCCATTTCTGTCTCTCTTCCTCAATGTGCAATATCTAATTTTATCAAAGCATAAAAGAACCAGACAAAATAGTAATACATTGATGTAAAATAGCCTACTTACTTTATGATATTTGTCCTTGTTCATGTTATCATTGCAACTTTATTATCACTATACAATGTACATGTGTTATGAACATTAAAAAAAAATTCACTTTGTACTATTGGAAGAAACTTCACTTTGTACTATTGGAAGAAACATTCATTTAGAAATGTGATAGTACTGTGTTTAACCTTAATATTTAACCATAATTACTTTTGTAAATGTTTGTAGCCAGAGGGCTGTTATTAGTGTTAACATATGTACTTTAATGCATAGTTAATGCCTACTGGCTCTGAACAAGACTGGAAATATTACTTGGTTCCTATTTTAATTAATTTATGAAGCAATTATTTCCACATGCATAGTACATGTTATATACCTCACTTTAGAAATCTAGCCATCTGATTGGTCAAAATTGGAGTCGTGATTTCAAGCCATGCCCAACTCACAGGGCATAGCAATAGCCCACAGGGCCTAGTTAAAAGTTTCTACCCTCATCCTCATTATCCTGCGATTCCCATTGGTTTACTGTGATCCCCATTGGTTTGCGTGTTAAAATTGTCTACGTGCGAGCACGGACGCCATACAGTGCTCTTTGTCTGCGATTCCCAAATGATTGAAACTTTCACTCATTTTTTAAGCGAAGATTAACAGACAGTGTTTCAGATTTTCTGTGAAGTTTCAACAAATTTTTACTCACTAAAAGGCTAAGGTAAGAATTCTTGGTAGATTTTTTTGTTTTAAATCGCCATATAAAAGTCATATCGACTGCTTTAATACTCGAGGACTAGCTGTTTCTATACGCTCAAGGGATAGCAGGGGATTCAACTATCCCTTGAGCGTATAGAAACAGCTAGTCCTCTCGTAGCAGTCGATATAACTATATTATAGCATATGTGATAATTTTGCCAATTTCTTTGAGTTCGGGAACATCAACTTGTTAAACCAATCTTGTAACTTAGCTTTAATCTACTATCTTTATTGTACTTTATCTTTCAATACTGTGATGGATGTATATACCGTTCTTAGTTAACAAAGGACCTGGGAAGACGGTTAGAGGAATCCATCTGTAACAATACATAAAAATTGTGTTTTACCTGTATGTACAGTTTTTAGCTCTATTTCTTTGTCCTTTGTATTAATATAAGGAGCTATATATCTTATATTGTTTAGAAATCACAATCTCTATCAGTCTTCGTGAGCTACCTAATCCGCCATTGTTGCTATAAACACGTAAATTATAAATTCTTGCTTTACTCAAAACAAATAGCAATTTTCTATTAACAATGAAACTTGTATCTCGCATGTAAATATACACAATACTTGTTCAGTTATAAATATCTTTTATGGTATTATCAATGTATTTTGTGCCATGTACTTTTTACACTGTAAATTGAACAACTTCAGCTCTTAGCTGCATGTTCAATGATTTTTATCTCAATAAACAATTAACCAATACAACAACAAACTTAATACATGATCTGATCAGTAACCAGTGTTACAGCATGTCCACACACACAAAAATTTATCCCGAAACTCTATAACGAAACGTCGTATAAAGAATCATAGTATAAATTCCAGGGTGTCCACACACACAAGAAAGTAATCCCGAAACTCTACAGCGAAATGTCGTATAGGTCCGCAGTTTGCTACTGCGGTCATGAAATGGAAGCGGAAATGAGAGGTCAGGTCTCCTTTCGCGCGAGGTCACGTTAAGCCCCGCCCAGTTATACCGTTAGTTATTACATCCACACACAACACATTCCGTGAATAGGCATGATTAGACGTGATTCTTTATTGAGTTCTAGTTCGAAACGATGCCCAACGTTATACGACGTTTCGTTATACGACGTATCGTTAGTAAGCGTCCACACACACATTTTCATCGTATAACTATCCCGAAACAGTATAAGTATCCCGAAACGGTATAACTAATCACCCCTAATCACGGAAAGTGTTGTGTGTGGACACGGGGTTAGAGTCTTAAAACCATCTCTATGGATTTTTTTTTTATTTTTTTTTTACAAGCCTTGCAGCTTAGTTTTGAATGACCTGAAGTTTCTGAAGTTGGGTATCTGATACTCCGTACAACAGACTATTGTAATAGTATAGCCTCTAGGTGACACATGACAAATGCATGCACTAATTTTTCAGTGTTATCTTGCCAATATATGGCCGAATTTTGGACTAAGTTTTGTATTATGATTAGTAAGGTAAACTTGTACAAAAACTAAATTATGCCCAAAGTAGACCAAGTTCAATTTCAAACTTGTAAAATTATCTCTCGTTTTATCTTTAAATCAGGAAAGAAGGACAATCGACACGTAAACTTGTCATATTGTTTTATCTTTGTTTGTTAGTAGTGAAGATTAGGCATGTAATAACTAGTGGTGGATCCAGAATTCCCTTACAGGGGGAGGGGAGCACAAATTTTGTTCCATTTTTAATGAAATATTCTCTACCAAGCAAAAAATAAGGGGAGTGTGGGGGCTTAGCAAAGTGCACCTGACCTGTGCCCCTAGAAAAGCAACTGATAAAGATTTTGTTAGCAGTTTTTATTCTGGGTAGGCCTTGGTAGGGTGTAGAATTGAACTTATATATCCTACATCATGTATGTGTTGTTAGAACCATATCTAAACTTTGAGTCATCTAAGCCTTTGAATAAATGGTGAGTAGACAAAAATATCCTACTTTATCTTGCCTGGTCGAAGTGGTCATTGTTAATCCATGTTGCTGTGGTATGGAAGAAGGTATTAAATAGTTCTAAGAAAATAGTATTTACTTACTAGATGAGCATGTCATTGACTTACTGAAATGTATTGCACAAGGGTTATCTTTAGACAATTTATCAACCTCTATCTGTTCTTTTCAAACTTCTGCCCCATGATCTCTTCTACTTCCTATTATCTTTGTTTTAATCTTCATCTCCCTCAACATTTTCTTCATATTCCCTAACACAAAGGGATGAGCAGTTTTAATCCACCTAAAATTAAATACTCTGGACAAAGAAATGCATGATTTTCTCCAAAGTTTTCATATCACAGAACAGTTTCCTAGTTAATTATACTCTTTGTGATATCCATTTTTTAACATGATGGCACCATGAAATAAATATTTTCTTCTGTCCCCGTCTCCTTTTCTTAATCCATGTAATATCCCAAAGTTAGAATAGAGTTTAGATATAAGACTAGTAACATAACACAACGTGCTGTGAAATGGCAGCATTCTATGTAATACGTTTGATCTGCAAGGGACAAGTAAAGTCTCATGAAGTGTATATTCTTGGACTTGGAGAGTTATTCAGTCATGTGATCTTAGGTGATATGAACAATAATTGAGCTGGATTGATTAGCAATTGGATTGAATGTCAGATGTAACAATCCATCTCATTTAACTATTGTTGTTTTTATTTCTCCCTTTTTGTACATCTCTCTCTAGTTCTCATCTTACTCTCAACTTCCTTTTTAGAGTTGATATCAATCTCTCTCTTGATCAGCACCACCAAATTATTAAGGGAGCAAACTTCTTGATCTTTTTTAAAGAAATAGAAAAATGTCTCAACACTGTAGATCATAAAGAATAGTTGCAAAACTTTCTAACAAGTTAAATAAAATCAAGGTTATCAAATTTTCAGGTGTGTTCTTAGTCTCCTATTTTTGCTGGGTAGAGGGTACATAAATAAAACTTTGCACATTTTACGTTTACAGGGATGTTAGATTGCATTTTGTAAGAGGACAAATGCTCCTGTGCGGCTGTGCCCCCATTCCACCAATGAACAAAACCTGATTTTCTTCCAAAGAGCCTACCAGTTCTTTCATTTGTGCAAAGAATGATTGAAAAACCTACTGATCTTCCTTTCTCCAAATTAACTCTTTAACCTTGTGACCTAGCATGGGCATTCAAACTTGGGCAGATGGACTTCTCACCCCACAGATGTTCTTACGCTAAACATATTTTAATGATATTCTTTTAATTTTGCTGTTTGTTGTTTGCAATCTTTTTAAAAGCTAACATTGAAGATCATGGTGGAACGCTATTAGGAAACAATCTGCTTTGAACATTTTTCCTATTTTTTTTTCCATGGTGGATAGATCTGCAAATTGCATGAGTCAGTGGCATTACTGGGTGTAGTGAAGACTAATACAGTGAATTCAATTTTTTTTTCCCCCTTCAGACTTCCACATTTCTTGTGCTTTTTAAAAATCTATGTAAGAAACTAGAGTTAAAATGTCCCCCTTTTATGGGTATGAGAAGATAAAAAGCTGATTAACATTCACATGAGTCCTACAGATTTTCTAAGATTCTACATTGCCTACTAAAAAATATAGATGGTGACTTTCCAGGGTACCTCCCACCCCACACACAAACACACACAGCAATTTTAGACCTAAAAAATAGCACTTATTTTAGACAGGATGGAGAAAGGTTTACTCCACTAGTATTTTAATAAGCAACTGTGGAATCATGTGTGATGGGGGGTTGGGTGTCCGGACACTTAACAAACTTAAAGCCTTCATTGCTGCCTTTAGCTTTAACGAAAATATTCATCAAATAGCACTAACCGGCATAAATATTTGTCCTTTACAATGTTGTCCAACACAAGTCGTGGAAGTTTTATAAAATATTGCTTCTTCAAATTGCTGTTTTTAAATCAACTGTCCGGATACATATTGTGTCTGGACACACAAGGTCTAGGTATACATGGTAAAATAAATGCAAAACCAAGTAATTTTTATTAAGCAAGAAAATAATAACATATTTTTAAAAATGCATATAAAATTCATAACACACTTGTCTAAATGGGGATTTTTTAAATCGTGTTCTTTATGTAAAAAAATAAACGGACGACATAAACTGCGTTTAAACAGTGTTTTAATTATGCCAACCCTGCATGTGATCACACACGAAAAACACAACTTCCTGTATTCACCCACCACACTCCTCACTTCAAGCATTCCTGGTGTAGATACATTTATCACAAGTTCGACAAAAGCCAGTGGTAGTTACAGGTGACATCCACATCTGCACATCCCCGGCTCAACCCCGACATCTACCCTCACACTCTCGCACAAGAGCGCTGGTGCTGCTTTCCAACACCAACTCGATCCTTAATCTTATAATTTATATATACATGTATATGATTCAAGAGTCAAAACTTTACGCTTAGAACACTTAGCTCAAATAGATACTGATACATACCAGACATTCCCACATGCCCTACTCTCCTTCAAATTTTAAATAATCGGCTACATTTAATTTGGCGATGCGATCTGAGTTCTGACGTTCTGGTGGATGTTGCACATCATGTTCAGCGCCGTTTCTTCCTGCGTAAACAATGCAGTGTGCAAGTGTTCTCTGGCTCTATACACATACACTGTCTTGATTGAATGTCTTGCGCAATCCAAAATTCACGTCAGAATCGGATGTTGACTTTGCTCATTGATATTAATGGAAGGGATTGGAAGCAATGATTAACCACGCCCCTTTTGTAAACTTTTGGCGAATCACATCGGCCCAATTCGCAAGTCCAGTTAATTGTTATTGTTTTGCGGGAGAAGTCTTCCTTTTCGTCCACAAAAAACAGCGTAGCCAAGGGGGAAGGGATAAATTTCAAACATATTTGATTTCGTTCATTCAATCTATTTTCTCTTTCCCCCTATCATTTCTCTCTTTTTCATTGATTGAATGATTGATTGATTGATCTTCATGATATCTTTTCCCCCTATTACAAACTAATTACACTATAAGCATGGTAATGAACTTTCACTTTATTATGCCTCCTCCTTCTTTGTGTTCCATTCTCAATTATTATTATTATTATTATTATTATTATTATTATTATTATTATTTTGTCAGTCGTTCAACTATCTCTTCCTCACTTCTATCTTGTCCATCTCTCTCATTATACTTAACTCTCTCCATATCCACGGTCGAAGGGCCATGCTTTCGGTAACACCATGTGGTAGTGTAGGGCTTTATATTGTACCTTAAGTTAATCTTTGATGGTCACTTTGGTTTCCTAAAAGTTTTCCTTACAGTAGCCTTGCTGAATAGGCCGTTAATACAATATTTTCGTCAACATGGTCAAAAAGACCCCCATATGGGGCGTTTAGAGGAATTAAGGAAAAGTAAAGGGGAGATGAAAGAAATGTAAAGGGGTGATACGGGAATGAAGTCATTCCATCTTCTTTACAAGCACAGCAATTGAAGAAGACAAAAATACAGATTTTACTTTAATCATTAAATGTAATGTGATCTATCTAAAATAGCTGTATATGTTTAGTAAAGTTCTTCATGTTCTTCTAAGAATACGCATGTGCTATGAGTGAAAACATATACATGTATATTATTCTCGATCCTTGTATAAAATGGACAAAACATATCAATACTCTAGACAGCAAACTCTATCAGGGCACTGCATGTATTCGCAGAATTAGGTCGAACTTAATCCAGAAGACTTTAATTGAATTGTACTATGCTATGTTTGTTCCTCATCAATTTTCCTTCAATTTTCACTCGTTGAGAGAAAACCATACATTTTGTTAACTAAAATTGTGCGTATACTTTCATAAACTCATTTTGCTGTTACTGATAAATCTTGAGATAAGTTTTTTGAGGGCTTGCAAAATCCCTGATAGGGACTTTAAAACTGTCCTGTAGAAACGCTCTACGCCAAGACCCGGAGTAGCGCTTTCCTCTATAAAGGGGGAGAAGGCTATTAAACTCATATTGCCCCCGTTCGGCTCGCAAGAAAAAACACAAATTTCATGTAAACATTTTGCAATATGGATAAGCTTTTACGTGCTCCAAAATGCTATTTTTCGCACTCGGTCGCTACGCTCCCTCGTATTTTTAATAGATAAAATTGTTCTTATCATTATACAAATCATGTCTGCCATAATTATATGCGCCTGAAGCGGGTAGGGCGAGAAGATCGTTGTTTCTCTGTAATGAAGGGACAACACTTTTTACTATCCCTCTCAAAAGACAAAATCTCTTTCTGTTGAGGCTAGCATAATTCATGCATACTCTTATGAATAATGTGTATTTTTATTTTAGATTAGACTGTGATTATCCATTGTGTCTCACACTACAATTGCTTACACTTTTTCACGGAAGTATTTTTTTTCGCTCGGTCGCTACGTTCTCTCGGGTAATAATAAACTTGCTTTCGAGTTATACGATCCCTAATATTATAGAAACTCTATTGTATTAAGTATGTTATGTCTTATGAAAATAATAACTCTACATTATTTTGCTTGTGTACTTAAAACATGAAGAAATAAAGCAGAATTCCAATACTACAAAAAGATTAATGCATCTTTTTATTATCTTTTTCCCCCACCCCCACCCCACCCCCACCCCACCCCCAACAAAATAATAACAATCATTATAATAATAGTAATAATGATAATAATAACAATAATAATAATAATTTAAAAAATAAAAATGGGTCGGTTCCGGCGCGCCTGGTATCAGTCCCCCCTTATCATAAAATTCTGCACACGCCGATGAAACATTATTCTTTTGAAATATCAAGTAGTATTATGTATGAAAGGAGAAACTGTGTTTTTCCGGGGGTGGGCTACATGAAGGTAATAAGCGTTTAGCTAAATTTGTAGAAAATCCATTCGAGATGAGGCCCCAGAGTGTTTGCCCCCCCCCCCCAACAAAATAATAACAATCATTATAATAATAGTAATAATGATAATAATAACAATAATAATAATAATTTTAAAAATAAAAATGGGTCGGTTCCGGCGCACCAGGTATCGGCCCCCCTTATCATAAAATTCTGCACACGCCTATGAAACATTATTCTTTTGAAATATCAAGAAGTATTATGTATGAAAGGAGAAACTGTGTTTTTTCCGGGGATGGGCTACATGAAGGTAGTAAGCGTAGCTACATTTCATAGCTAAATGTGTAGAAAATCCATTCGAGATGAGGCCCCCAGAGTGTCTGCCCCCAAAAAAAAATTAACAATAATGATAATAATAATATTAAAAATATATATAAAAAATAAAATAATAATAATAATAATAACAACCATAATAATAGTAATAGTAATAATAATAATAATAATAATAATGATAATAATAATAATAATAATAATAATAATAATAACAATAATAATAATAATAAAAATATAAAAATGGGCCGGTTCCGGCGCGCCTGGTTTCAGCCCCCCTTATTATAAAATTCTGCACACGCCTATCAACAATCAACCTATAAATCATTTAGAGAATCAATATCAGTCCACCAATCTACAATAGAAGCCTTGAACATAACTGGAACGGGTGAATAATCATGCGCTCTACGACCTACAGTCTCTCACAATAATAGATCATTGCCTTATCAGTATTCTTCCTTTTTTCTGCTCGTGTTGACAATTCAAGTCAAATAATTGAACACGTGCCTTTGATAAGTAGGTTCGTGTATGTTCTTTCATACTAACTCTGCATTCAAATTATAATTACACAATTCAATGATTGAAATGACTAACGTTGATAATACGATGGTCAGCGTGTGCATGTACTTGAATAAATATCATGAATTAAGTATCAACAGATAAAATCGGCTTTTTCGGAATCGATCTGACGATAAAAATCAGTAATGATTCCATAAATCGGTTATTGCTTTGAAACTTATAGGCATGGGAAAGAGTGAATTCGGATCTACATAATTTTCCTCCCAAATAGAGCATCAAATCCCAATCTTAGAAATCTTACCGGGTGCTATATTGAATGGTTAAAATCTGCTTATAAAAAAAGGATCGCAGGCTTTCAAAAAATCAAACTACGGCAAATTTCAATAGCCTGTTCCATGACCTATATTGAAATGTGGGAAACTTACGATGATTGATTACAAAATCCAAGCATGATTTTAATGGGATATAGGGTATAGAAATAGGGTATTGAAATCGTCCCTGAATATCATCTTGAAAGTCTTGCGATTATATTTGATAGCAAATGATTTCAGGAAATCAACTCAAGGGCAATTTTGAAACCGTGATTTATTGCTTTTAGAAATGTTCGGAATATGTATGTTTGCACATTTCAAAAGATGACGCATAAGGCTATTGAAATTGTCTATTATTGTTATATTTGAAAGATTTGCTAAAGATTTTACATTGTGACTTCGTAGCCAATCTGACGATCAAATCTGCTCAATATATATAGAGAGGGAGAGAGAGAGAGAGAGATAGAGAGGGAGAGAGAGAGGGGGAGGGAGAGAGAGAAAGAGAGAGAGAGAGAGAGTGTGTGAGGGGGAGAGAGTAAGAGTAGAAGGGGGGGTGCTTAAGGTTTAGCCTCCGTGGTAAAAACAAATTCGAAATAAGAAAATAAAAATACAACTTCTCTTACAGCTAAGTAAAAATGATACAAATCTATTATTCGGTGTTGACTTAATAAATACTATTGCGCGAAACAAGGAAACTAAAAGTTGGGCTTGTAAGCTTATATTCCATTACAAAGAATAAAAATAGCCTGTCTTTGGTGAGATATTAAAGGTAAGAATGGGTCAACGTTTTAAACCACTTTTCGACAGTTTTCAAGATTCGCGCGTCTTCAAGTTTGCCGTGCTTACATTACTGTTTGGGTGGTGGATACTGAAGGCTGCCCCAAGCCCCCTTAGGGGCACATACCCTATTTGAACAACTTTAGATCTTCGTTTCCTGCAGGTGATTCCTACATATTTTGGTTAGAATCCAGCCATGGGTTTTCAAGGAGAAGAAGAAAATGAGCAATTACAAACCCCCAAGGAACTTGGTGGGGGAGTGGGACCGACAGGGGAGAGAGAGAGAGAGAGACGAGAGAGAGAGAAAGAGGGAGTGTAGAGAATCCATGCATAAAGGTAAAGCAGAGCCAGTCAAATGCTAAATCAAATAAAGATAAATGAAAATCTTTCTTTCCTGTTGGTGATTGTGCACAAACCTAAACTGACAACACATCCTAATACAAATGTAATAGTGATATTTGATTTTTGCTTTATCTTGTCTTTTCTTTGTCCATATCTAATGTGTGTCACAGCAGTCCTACTTTTTTCTGCCATCATACATAAGCACGAGCAGAGTCAACCTCACAAATTGTCGGTTTCCATCAGACACACCTTGACACATTATATGATTGTCCAACAAAGCAACAAGCACCACATTATGTCCAACCTGAAACAAGTTGGTCAAACTGTGTACATGTCAAGCTAAACTGTATTATGAAGACTCACAAAATGCCAAATTTTACTACAAAACAAAAATATAGTGTTCAAGCCATAGAATTCATCTTTTGTGATTATAAGCCTTTTGATTTTATTGCTTTACACATATAAATCATACTTTGACACTAATATGAAAATTGCACATTCCTTTTTGTAGCACATAACCTGATGACATATGAAGACATAATTGGAAGAAGAAAAAAACTTTAAAAAAACAACATACAAATAAGACAAATGCATAGACTAAAAATATAGCCACATGACATTTTATAAATTTGTTATCATGATGAGTTCATATGAATAAAAGTGCTGTAAATGCTGCCAATGCTTAAGTGTTAAAATGTATATCACCACAAACATTTATATTTATTAAAGCTTTCTTAGCATGAGTTTACTAAGTACTTTACTTATACACTCTCAGTTTGACTATCTATCATACCATGTCAGTTAATCAATTTCACCAGAAGATTTTATTAACTACTGCAATTGCTTTATGATAAAAAGAAATTTGATACATGAATATTTATTATGGCCAATATCTCCTAATTAAATTAAGGCACATCCTATTTTTGTACATACTACATGATAATCACTTTGCCTTTCTCTCTAACATACAGAAAGGAAGACCCATTAAAGGGGATCATCATCCAAAATGATTTTGCCCTCGATGTTTTTTAGTTTCATGATGGTATAATACATGTACATCCAAAATATTGCTTCATTTAACAAAACAAGCTCCTGCAATAGCAAGAGAAATTGCATGTTTACTAACTGAAGAAGGTCAAACTTGTGATTCAACTGCTTGCCTCACCCATAGGTGCATAAAATCAAAGTCTAAATTTTGTTCTGAGAGTATATCTTTTACATTTTCAATTATTTTCTTTGTACTCCTTTTAATGTTGTTGTTGCTGTTGATGATTGTAAACATACTAGCTGTAGATAAATTAATATTCATGTTATTGGTCCCCTCTAAACATTACATTTAATTGCTTGAAACCAATTTCACTGTAAGGATTTGCTTCAAAGACCTGATTCCATGTTCTTCACACACGAATCGCTTATACTTCTTACTATTGCAATTATTATCTGTGTCAGGCAATGATTTTTGTTATAATTTTCTGATGAGGTCATTTTTAAACTCTCTGACTTCCAAGAAATGCTACTCCCAATGAAAATCTCTGACTTTCAAGCAAGTTCACCCACATCTGCCATGACTTAGCATACGAATGAGTTCAAATATCAGACTGTCCACAGCCATGCTCATAATAAAAGGTCAAAGGTCACCTTGACCCTGTCATCTGCTCATCGAAGCAGTGGTTGATGTAGGTCATGATCTGTTTAGCTCGAACGGATGACACTTTAATCCTTGACTGTAAGACGGATGCACACCTATCATACAAGACAAACATAAATACCAAATAAGGATCCATATTGCATGGAGATGGAATGAACTAAAACAAGTCAAATTTTGTGACCAATGTCCACTGGAACAAAGGTGCTTTAAACGGTGCTCTGACATACACTCGAGCCATAATTGCTTTAGGTTTTATTTTGTCAAATATTTAGGGTTAGAGCTATGATTGCAAGAGGTTATTAGGCTAGTGAAATTGCCAGAAGTAACACTCAGCTTTGGTGCTTGTGCAAATGTCTCTTTTAACTTTAACGAAGCCAGTATTATGCAGACAACAGCCTAAGACTTTTAGTTTGCTAACATAAAAGATAACATCATTTTCAGAATATCAGCATTAAGACTAATATTGGAAAGACATACGTTGACAGGAGCTCTGCAACAGACGGATAATGATGCATGAGGCTGAGTGCTGTTACATAGCTCACTCCAGGGATAGACTGGTAGAATTTCAACACCTTGGAGGAAGAGGAACAAAAGCAGAATTAAAGGGACTTTGTAACATTGTTCAGATGAGAGAAAATGGTGCTAAGGTAGTGACTTCAATGCTAGATGTACAATTAAAGATAATCTGAAATTTTGAGTGAAAACGACCATTATTAATGATAAAAATTGGGAAAACTGATCTGACTGATTCCTAAATTCTCCCAACTATATTATTATAATTAAACTAAATTTTAGGTGAATGTAAATTGTCACAAAGCAATGAATTGGCTCTATATACCATCACAAAGTGTTGAAAGATTTTTAAAAGCCTGTTTTACGTCTTTATTGTCATGGAAAAACGGTTGGGATAATTCAAAAATTGGTTGGGAGAATTTACAGTTAAGAGGGAGTTACATATTGATGCCTTCAAAGAAAACCATAAATATCTTGTGGTTTGAGAATTCTTTCAGGATTTTTTGCATGTTAGAGGGTTAGTACAGTAGAAGGGATATAATAAGTAACATTTCATACAATTCATACAACAATGTTTAATTTAATGGTTTACTTTAAAGGTCAATATGAGGATTGGTAAAGGTGAAAAGTTATTTGGTAGCTTTCTCATTCTTTTCACTTGCAATTAAAAGACAATTATAGTGTATTATTACATGAAAAATGTTCCTCATGAAATGTTTTCATATGAAAAATATTACTAGATACAGTTCCAAACTTTAAACCAAATTTTGATGCCACATAAATACCCAACAAGAGTGAAAGTCACATAAGATAAGCACCCTGAAAACAGTTTAGTCTCCAGCACAAGTTGTTGGCCTGATTAATGATTGCTATTCTTCAGAATCAAAAATTGTAAATTTTCCGGCAATTTAACAGTTCAAGTCATCATATAACTATTCTGAAATTTTCACCTGTTCTGAGATAGAATCCATATCCGAGATGGCTGGAATTTCAGCTCCTTTTCTGCTCTCAATCTTTGTCAAGTCGGCTAAGAGTTTAGCCGTTTCTTCTGCAGAGATACATTTATTAAAAAGAAAGAAATTAGGCCCTTGACGCAATATTGTGTGTAGGGAGCCAGAAGGGCAATAACTCATTGTAAAGGTAGAAGAGTTAATTCTGGCTATCAGAAAAATTGCTCTATCATTCAATAGATAAAACTCTATTCTAAAGTTTCCTAACCAATTCCTATACAGTTGCAGTGGACTATAAAAGTTTGTTCAAGGAGAAAAACAGGTGAGTTTTTTTTTTTTAAGGTGAAAATTTGAATTTCATGCATGTTTTTTTTTAAAACATGAATGTAAAAATGGATGCAGCAAATACTATAGAATAACAACAACATCCACAACTTCAATTATAACAAAATTACAACTGGATGGAGAGTGACAAATGTAGAGTCACATTTCATCACAAAATGTTAGTGTCAGGCAAGGATTAAAGCTGCAAACCTTCCAACAGAAAGTCTAATGAAGGAACTACTAAAGAACAACAATCTCTTGAAAGTAAAGAGCAATTCACCTGTTGAATCTGAGAAGAGTATCTTGACATGGGTCTTGGTCAGGGCAGCCAACGTCGAATCCAAATACTTGGTTCTAATTCTGTAGCAACACAAGATAACATTATCAAAATCAGTATTCAGGTATAACATCTTAGTGGTAATACTGGTGGATTTTAATATGCTCATTACTCTTTATTGATGTCTAAATCATAGGTCACATGGCAACATGTACAAACATTGACTGATTGAATAAAAGCAAAAGTTAATCTACTCATAGCAAGCTGTATCATTGTCCTATTTCCAGATAATTCTTCATAGAGATTTGACAATTTTCAGTACATATCTCGATATTTCTTTTAAAATCATTTTGTTTTCAGATTGGAATTACCATTCTAATGACCCTAACCTGTTCTCAAACTTACAGTGTCTTTGGTGGTTGTCTCTTATCTCTGTTCTTATCTCTGTCCTTCTCAATGATAAGACAAGGTCTGTCGAACAGCTCACACATATGACGCACTCTGTCCAGAAGCTTCTGCTTGTTTGCCCCATTGGCAAATTCTGGAATCATCAATGCAGGACAGAAACAATTATTATATTGAAAAACAGTCTTTTAAAAAGAAGAAGAAAAAAAAAAGAAGAAAGCCAAAAAGCCTCTTATTACTTTTTTCTACTATGAAAAAGGCTGTACATGATGATATGTAGTTCCAATGAAATGAGCAATGAATGTAATTACAAAAATGTGACTAAATGGAATTGTCTCTAAGGGAGAAAGAGAGATAAAATAAAATTATATTGCAAATCAAAGTAAACTCAAAGTAAATGAAATGGAAAATGAATATATTACTAGTACCTTTAACCCTAAAATCTAATGAGTTCATTGGCTTTGCAAGATACATACATGACCTAATTTTGGCTGTAATCCATCAATCTTTTCTTGAGATAACATGATCACAAGCTATTTTTTCATACATAATGAGCCCTGTGACCTTTGAACTTTGACCTTGTGACCCCAAAATCTAATCAGTTCATTGGTTCTGCAAGATACATACAGGACCTAAGTTTGGCGGTAATCCATCAATCGGTTTCTGAGATAACGCGATCACAAGCTATTTTTGCAAACATAATGAACCCTGTGACCTTTGACCTTTGACCTCGTGACCCCAAAATCTAATAAATTCATTGGCTCTGCAAGATACTTACATGACCTAAGTTTGGCAGTAATCCATCAATCGGTTCTTGAGATAACGCGATCACAAGCTATTTTTGCATACATAATGAGCCTTGTGACCTTTGACCTTTGACCTCGTGACCCCAAAATCTAATCAATTCATTAGCTCTGCAAGATACATACATGACCCAAGTTTGGCGGTAATCCATCAATCGGTTCTTGAGATAACGTGATCACGAGAACAGGACGTACGGACGTACGGACGGACAGACAACCAGAAAACATAATGCCTCCGGCTACTTTGTAGCGGAGGCATAAAAAATGGCAACAACAAAGACACATTTAATTCTGTAGTATAGATTCAAACTAATTGAATACAGTAGTCTTAGGAAAAACTAGATGGATCAGTCGAAAATGATGCCTCCGCAATAAAGTGATTTTACAAACCAAAACAGAAGCAATTTTTCAAATTCAAGTTTGATTATTATCCATGAACAGGTTGTCAGAATATTGTGATTACAAGCTATTTTTCATATACATGTATGACCCTTTGATCTTTGACATCATGACCCTAAAATCTAATCAGTTTATTGGCTCTGAAAGATAAATACATGTCCTGAGTTTGATAGTAATCCATCCGTCAGTTCTAATGAGAATGCGTTCACAAGCTATTTTTGCATACATAATGAGCCCTTTGACCTTTTACCTCATGACCCTAAAATCTAATCAGTTCATTGGCTCTGCAAGATACATACATGACCTAAGTTTGGCAGGAATCCATCAATCGATTCTTGAGATAACGCAATCACGAACGGGACATACGGACAGACAACCCGAAAACATAATGCCTCCGGCTACTTCGTAATGGAGGCATAAAAATAATGATATCTATTTTTTATTCTAATATTTATTCTAATTCTAATTACTTTAATATGATGTTATTCAAGGATGGATATTTTCTATTCTACTACTAAAAAAAAAAGACAATTACGTAGTTATCAACATGAAATTTTATTTGTAATGATGATGAATGTATGACGATGTTAAAAAAATATGAGACAAGAATAAAACAAAAAAAAATCCTGTTTACTTACCACTTAGTGTGCGTTTCTCCACCCCCATGCGGGTGCTAGTAACATAATCACACCCCTGCAGCTGACTAACAATAGCATTGAGTCCATGAGTAATGGTTAAGGTAGATACTATGTGAGGGGCACTGGACAACTCCTTACTATCCACTAGGATGACCAGAGGCACTTGACCAATAGATGACTAAAATGGGAAAGAAATTGAGAGAGCTGTGAACTAAACAAATAATAACTTCAATTTCCTTTTACAACAATTTTAACTTAATCTCAAACTGTTTTTTCAATTATATGTGACTCTCAGTGAATGTGAATGTGAATGTATCTAGGAGGTATCTCCTCCTTTTCTTCTATTCTGTTATATTTTTCATTAAATGTCTTCTTCCCTATGCTATTAAATTTCTTCTTTTTTTAGTTTGTGTTGGTGCTAAGTACAATTCACAAATATACATGTATCCATTGTTTCTTTATTTGATCCTTGTTTTCCAGCATCTTATCTACCAAAATGGGTATCATTTGGGATGCTGTTTAATTTTTTAAATATTTTTTATAGAATTCCTAACTTTGTTCTACCACCATTTTCTATCAACACTATACTAATCCTAAATCTCAATTTCACTATTAATATGACCAAAAGGAAGCTCAGTTAAGAAGATTTTACATGCTTACATTATCATAAGTAACATTTTTATTTGATCCCAGCAAACTAATCATTGAAATAGTTGAAATCATATATACTCACTCGAGGGCTGCTAAGAGATGAACTGTTCACAGTGGTCGTAGACATTGTAGCATTGGCCACTGTATTATCCATCATGGTTAAATTGTTATTGATTTTGTTGGATGCTGAGACTACAGGTGTACAACTATCCAGCCTTGAGTCAATGTTTTTGTTTGTGATAGTGGTGCTTGCACCTTGCTTGCTGTGTCACTTTTCATACTTAAACTGCCCTCTCCTGACAACCCAACAACTTTAAATCCCTCAGAGTTTGGAAAAGCACATTTGGTGTTTGAACCAGGACTTGCACAAGACAGTGTATGATTAGTCGTGGTCATTTTATCCATGCCTCCCTCCTTCTTATGACTCCATGATGACAATGATAACGTTTTTTTGAAAGGGCTGATGTTTGCCGCCTGAGATGAAGTCTGTGCTCGCTTCTGCTGCAACTTCTGCAGGAAATCTGCTTGTTTCTGTTTCTGTCGTCTCAGTCTCTCCTCCTTCTCTCTCTGAGCCAGAGTTTTGGGGGAATCAACCAAGGAGCTACTGTTGGGTGCAGCAGGTTGAGGGGGAATAAAGGAGCAGGGTTTTGATACTCCTTTGTCTGGATTAACAGAGCCCTCTTTGATCTGTTCAGAATTCATCAAAGCATAGTTCGTCTTAAGTGGTGACTTAACCTTTTCTTTTACAGCATGCACATCCTTGGAATTAACTTCAAATGGTTGTGTATCTGTTTTAGGCTTGCTAATCCAATCACCAGTAGAAGGTTTTGAGGATACGATCCTCTACTAACCTCCTGTTATCCCCAAGCTGTCTTCCTTTTCCTAAAGCTTGGTGATTTGAGTGGTTTTTCTCTGGTTTTTTCTACACTCTTCGAAATCTAAATCTATTTCCCAGTCCATCAAATCATCGTCTTCTGCTGCCTCTTCCACTTCAGACAGCGATGAGTCTGATTTCAACACAGCAGCCCTCCCTGCCCTCAATATCCTTGCTGCCTTGCTCTCCCCGACCCTATTTCTTAATCTCCTTCCTCCAGTCCTCCTAGATCCTCTATCAATGATGTTGTCCAGATTGATGGTGTTGTCCATAGCAACCAAACTTATATCTTCCCTCATCTCTTGGTCCTCCTCCTCCTCCTCTCCGCCTTGGACTACAAAGCTGTCCTCCATGTAAGTGGCATCTTGATGGGGTACCTGAGAGAAGACATTGATGTCTGGGGAATGACGGTGCGCTATCTTGAAGCGGCTGCCTGGACCTGATACTGGGGGGCTTCTTACTGATTTCATATACATGGCATGCATATCTGCAAATACAAGAACATAAAGAATTATGTCGAATTCATAGCCATAAGAAAACAAATACCCCATGGCCATGAAAGTTTCAAGATCAAGAAGTTGAATACACCTTTTCACGGTTACAAAAGTGCGCATGCTCAGACATGGGCGCCATCTTAATTTAAGATAATTTAAGATAATCAAAGATGTTAACCCCACTGACCTCCAGAGGTCAGGGGTTTACGCGTAATTAAGATAGCGCTCATGCAAATATGATGTGAGCGCACAGCGCAGGCATCTGAAAACATTGATGACATCACTGCCTGCGCTGTGCGCTCACATCATTTTTGCATGGGCGCTATCTTAATTACACGTAAACCCCTGACCTCTAGAGGTCAATGGTTTGTTTATCTTAAATTAAGATGGCGCCTTAACCGTGAAAAGGTGTATTAAACTTCTATCCATAAAAATGAATCAATGCTGGTAAAAAAAGGACCCATGTTAAGATCAAAGGAAAGTAAACAAAGTCATTCATGTCTAATTATTTGAATTAACACCATTCTGGTAGATAATATAAAGACCACTTGAGAGAAAACACAAACTGCTGTGACTGTTCAGCTATTACATTAGTCACACCACCAAACCGACTCTACACAGATTCAAAAGTGACCAACAAAACCTTGGCCATTCCGAGTCGGGTAATTGAACTGTTTCGTCGGTCTGGTACCAGTCTCTATGAGGTGTGATTGTGAAGTTGAAGGATGACTGACCTTGCGGGCATGTTGTTTGGCTGGATTGAGAAGCATTATTGATGAAGCCTTCCAAGGAGTTATCAAGGTCTGAGTCATCTTCGTCGGATGAGCACTCTTCATCTTCCGACACCTCTGCTTCTTCATCCAGGAAATGTGCTGCTTTATGATGGTGATTTGATGACTGTTTACGGGTGGTGAATTATAAAATTACGAAGTTACACAATGTCTAAATTGCATTACTTGTACAGTACAAATATCACAGCTTACATGTAATATGATAACTTTCAGAATATGTGGTTATTCATAGTTTTTGTTACATTTTTTTCTTTCTTTTAAATCTATTCTTGTTAGCATTATGAAATAACTGTTTTTAAATTGCTATGTGTTTCATGTAAACTGAATGTAATGCAGCCTTTTGGCTGCCATGTTTAGTATTTTCAAGAAACCATTCGATGCTATTGTAATATAAGAACAACACATTTCTAAAACTAATTTTCAATTCTTTACTAAAGTGAGGAGATACCTAAAACTTCATTAGTAAATCGTTTTTATATTCTAAGATACATGTCTAAGATATACATGTATTTTTTTCAACTCAAATTGTTTTTGTTTTATTTCTATATTCTAAGATTAATGTCTAAGATATAGTACATCTATTTTTCTCCCTAAAATTGCATTTTTATTTGTGATAATGATACCTTTTTGTTTTATACAAACAAATATTTAATGCTTTTCATTCATGACATGGAAAAACTATGTAATTCAGTGCAAGATGCAAGGTTACATTCATCTCAGCTATGCCTTGTTGAATAGAACAGCTGCCATCTTTCAACTTATGAAACAATTTTACTCTCACTCATAAGTATATAAATAAATGTATTCCTGGGGCGTTATCAAACCAAAGTTGATACTAACCTTCTTGGGTTTATTTCTCCTTTCTTTCATTTCTAGTCTTTGCTTGAGTGGAACATCATCTCTCCGGTGCTCTCTGTGAATGTTCTTGACCACCTTAGCTTGCACAATCTGCTTCGCAGGGTCTATAGGGCATTTGCAAAAATCAAACAGATACAACATATCAGATTAAATCTGAGACAGCATCAATAATGTATATATGCATATACTGTACTAACAATATCATCTCACCTTTTTCTTTTCTTTTTTTCTTTTGGTCACAACTTTTGATTGGTTTGAACAAGCAATCATTAAAAGCAGAATGTCCCTTGTGCAGACTTGAGCAAACTCCATCAAACTTGGCAAGTGCTTCAAATATATCCTTCAGATATCATGTGTGAAATTTTACAGTCATATGTTCTGAAAATTCTTTGTAAGAAATGAAAATCTTGGGCTGTTTTCAATTGCCTAACAGGGAGCTCTTCTATGATAATCAACACCCTGTCTAGAAAATAAATATCTGGAACAAAACATTCAAAATTTATTTGTTGAAAGCTAGTTTCCATTTTATTGCATTTGGTGGGAGGTTCCTAATACTTGGACCTCTTGAATATTCCACTGCATTCATGGAACTTCAGGTTTTCCGGTTTGCAAAGGGACAAACCATCTTTAATCTTAAAGAATCAGAATCCTGATCCAAAATCACTTTTCAAAATCTTTTCCGAAATTGTAATCATAATACAATACCAGTTAACTACCCCATTATCATTCATAATTATTCATTATCATTCATTATAATTCAGTAATTTCTAGCATTTACAAGTATAAGTGTAAGAAAATATAAATGTAGAAATGAAAAAAGATGTGATTTTAAATTTTCAAATCATATGCTGAAATGTAACATAATTATAATTCAGTACTACTTCTTTACTATTGCAATTTGGTTTTAAAAAAGTGTTATACAATTAACTCTATTTATAGTAAACAACAATAACAACAATAATGGTATACCTTGAAAGTCATCATCTTCTTCAGGTATTATGATGCTACTACTCATATCAAGTATCTTCCTAGCTTTTCTCTTCTTAGGCTGAATGATGAAGGAAGAATCGTCCGACTCATCATCAGACAAGACATGAACACACTTCTGCATGTAGGAAACAATATACAAGGATTAATCCAAGGTATTTGATCATTTCATGTCCTGTAAGTTATCACGCATCACAGAATCATCAACACCCAAAGTGTAATTTTCCTGCATATTTGTTCCAATCCAAAATATAGTAGGGCTATCAATTTTATTCCATTATCAGGTAAATAAAATCCTAAAAGTGGGACAAAATACCTTGGACTTGCCCACAATTTGACATTTCATGAAGAAGTATAGCCACCTTCAGACATGACCTTGGTAAACCACCTAAAAAAATTGCCAAGACATGATATGATTTTTTTCTTCTAAATGATTGGTAAGAAATGAGGTGAAGAAAAAGGAGCTGCACACAACAAATGCCCCAAGCTACTTACATGTTGTACTTATCTTTGTGTTATAACATGCAGAAATGATACTGTAAGTGCTTTGGTCAGTTATGTTGTAACTGCTCAAATATTTTCTAAGAATCAGTTTATTGTTATTATCATTAATATCAAGCACACTACACCTTTGCCATTTCAATTTGCTGATGTGGTTTTTTTAAGTTGGTTTCACACATCATATTGGAACAATTTTAAATAACTACAGATTTGATCAGTATATCCCTGTCCATATCAAAATCAACATTCCGCCTCTCCTACTTTCTTTCTTTTTAAAAAATTGGTAAAAGCAGAATGGAAACTTGCGAGCAAATGTTTCTGGTTGCTCAGATCTTCCTACCCATTACACTTTGGTCAAAATTTGCATCATTTTTTGAATCATAATAATTAAATAATAAATAGTTTGCTACATGAAGATACAGGTCCAGGAATTATCCATATATCAATTCACTATGTTACTGTATAAGGCATAACATAATCTGAAGACAGAGTGGTCAAAAATACATGATCCTGAGACACTTTACCTCTTTGACAGATAATGGTGTTACAGCTTGACGTGAGCGAAGTGGTGTCTTAAATGTCGTGGGTGTGTCAGGTGATGTCAATACCACAGCTCTTTTCTTCTTAGCAACTCTTCCGATGATATCTTCACTGTCATCACTGTCTTCATCATTATCTTTATGATGTAGATGAATATTAGTATCATCATCATCGGAAGAATGGGTGCCTTTAAAAAAGGAGAATGAGAAGAAGTACAAGATAAATGAACAGCGGAAATTTGTTATAAAGAATACTGTTAAAACAAAACTTTTATTATGACAAGGTGATTTTTGTCAGTCCCACTTCTATTCAGAGCCCTAATAAAACAAGTTTTAAATATAACAAGGTCATTTCTATGGTCCCATTTTCTTAAAAAACAATATTCCACTTAAGTTTTGGCAGAATTTCCTACTACCGGACCTCAATATTAAATTGTCCATAAAAAGGTGCATCAGTTGAAAAGTTGAAAGATACAACAATAATAAACACACCGATTGCGTTACAATGGTTTTCGCGTTTTAAATTACTGTAACAATACATGGCGTCAAATGTATTGTTTCAGTTCAAGTCAAGTGACAAAGTCCATTCTACGGTAGAATGTTTGATGGTTTCAATTAAATTTGAGAACATATTAAATAATTTTACACATTTCTACTACTAATCACTCCACCAAACAATGTCTAGTCCATATCAAAACATTCATAAATACATTAGTCTACTATCCTTCACATAATAATTCTAAAGCAATAATTTCAACAAGTCTTCAAAAGTAAAAGTAAGAAACTTTCAAAAGAGCAATATAAAGGAACCATTAAATCTCACCTGTCTTAGATTTTGTGGTACCCGTAGAATCTCTAATACTTTCCAATCCATGAATCCCTTTTCCAGGTTTTGTAAGTGTGTCATCGGCTATGAGAGATTCTTCCCAATCGATGTCTTCAAGAAGTAAGTGAATGTCATCTTTCTCTCCCATCTTCCCAACTCCATGTCCCAAAGATGGCTTCATGCCATACCCTTCTTTTCTGTCAAGCGAAAGTCTGGTTTCTTGCTTGGAGGATGTCTTTGGCTTTTTCAGAGGATTTGATACCAAACTATCTTCAAAGTGTCCTTCATCAACTAGAGGGGAACTTTTCCTCTTGCCAGGAAGAGCTGCAGGTCTGGAAGACTGATCTTGGATAGATGATCCTGCACTTTGCTTTGGTCCTGCACCATCCTTTCTCTTGATACTGAGCCTGCAGCGCTGTGTACCTAAGGGTTTGGCCTTCTGCAGGTGTGAGCTAGGAGTCTTCACCTGTTTAACATCTCTTTGACCAGACTGTCCGATGGGGGATACAGTACTACCTTGATGCCTCAGACCATCCCTTGGGATGTCTGACAATACTGGAGTTGAAGCTACAGGGTGTTGCTCGATCTTCACTATTGTATCCATGCAAGTTTTATCAGACCTCTCAGGAGATGTCTCTACCTTCTTTGTGGTGCCAAAGACTCCATCGCTTGGAGATTACTTGGGTTTACAGAATGCATCAGGTTACGCTTAAATCTACTCAAGGAAGGTGTCTTGCCTTCTATCTTAGGTATTTTAGATGCATCCAAAGCATGAATGTTATCACCAAAAGCAGCTGCCTCTATTGCTGGACTGAATTGATTCTGAAAAGTTGGACTACCTTTAGGCTTGAATTCTTGTTTTTCAATTACTACATTCACTTTGGATTCAACAGATAAAGCTACAGCTTTGCCTCGGTGATGAGTCCTTGCACCAATTTCTTGCCTGATTTTAGATTGTGACACTTGTGACATCGCCATGAACCCTGATCTTTTCTGGCTGACCTGAGGTGAAGGGGGAACAATGCCAATCTCGTCAAAGGCCTCATCATCCATATCGAAAAAATCGCCAAAGTCAAAACCCAGATCAAACTTGGGTTGTTGTGTATGCTTTATCTTATTTTCTCCTGTGCTTGCATGTTCGAATTGTGGTTGGATTTTTAGAAGTTCATTGCTGGGGCTGCAAACCACAGCACCTCTTATCTCTTGGTCATGATCTAACCTGTTTACTGACCTCTCTGGTGTTACAGAGCTTTGTCTGGCCTCTATGGGCAACTTCTGCTGAGGTACTAAGTTGGTGCATGGTCTAATACCATGAGATGCTGTGGAAACTTTGAATCCAGTTCTCTGGTCTGTGTCTTCAGAATTGGCTTCAAGTGATTTAATAGCCATGGAACCATTCTTAATATCCGCTTTTCTTCTTACAACTTGCTTACTTTTGGTGAAATGACTGGAGATTTGGTCAAGTTATTGGATGTAGGCCAATCATCAACATCATCATCATCAAAAATATCCCCCTCAAAGTTGTCCCACGCCTCCACAAGCTCAACTGTAATGTTTTTCATCTCCTCCTCATCACCAGTTTCTTCTGCAGTGATAGAGCCTTTCTCTATGTATGAGACAACTTCACCTACTTTCTGAATGCCAGCCTCTAGGACTTTACTACGATTTATTACATTTTTAGTCCTAAGCTTATCACTATTTGGACTAACATCACCAAACTCTATATCCATGCCATAAGTTCTGCCACGTGTTACTGCACTGCTAATATCAGTTCTATTCTCATTTTGTATTGAGCTACAGAGCATTTCACTTGTAACATGTTTTATCCTTGTGTTTTGTTCTTCTTCATGCTCTTCCCATTCCAGGCTGCCTTTATCATTCTTTCCAGGTTTATCTGGATCTACTCCTATCCCTGGTTTGTGACGCTCTTTCTTTGGTGAGCTCCTTTTCCATGTGTCTTCTCTGGCAAGTTGTGAGGCATTGAATGACAGATCAATATCATCCAGAAGATCAAGACCAGAGAGTGAAGGAGGAGGGGGTGGCATCAGGTCATCTTCTCCATCATCACTTGTACTTTCACATGTACCTTTGTCCTTTCTTGATGCCCCCAAAGGAACCACAGGTGCCCTGAAGGCTTGGGTGCAAGAGAGAAAGATATCAGAAGTATTCAAAGACATGTCACTCTTGGCACACACTTGGTGATTCTTGGACGGACTGCTTGTAGGAGCTGCGCAAGGTTTCAAAGGCAGTTCAGCCTGGTCATCATCACTCGCAGTGTCCATAGGTTCGTCCTGGAGCCCAACCTCATCTGGACCATTCAATCCCTCTTCCGTGTTAGGCACTTTCGGTTGAAGTTTACCTGTTGTACTAGCACCAAGAAGTCTTGGAGGGGTAACACTTCTCCTGTCAGTGTCAAAATCATCCTCATCGGAATCACAGGGTAACGGTATTGGTTTTCTCTTTAGTCTGCTGTCTTGCCCACCCCTTGGACTTTTACTGTTCTTCCTGCTTCCTGCCTTCCCATCACTACTGCTCCCATCATCAGATGACTTTTTGCCCTTCTTCATGTCTGTTTTGCCTTTGTGCTTCGCAGTCTTTTCTGAGTTTCCATCTTGTTTTTCGCTAGGTTCACTGAAGAGGTCCACAGCAGGAAGATCATCATCACTACCAAGATGTTCTGCTTCTGAAGATGTACTCTTCACTTTCTTCTGACCTCTCGCCCTTTTCTTTGATTTGTTAGTTCTTTCCTTATGATTGCAATCTCCTTCGTCTTCATTTAAGACGACTATGTCCTTATCCTTCTTTTTCTTGCCTTCCTGAGAACAGTATCTCAGGATCCCCTCCTTTCCTTTCTTCTCCGTTTCCTTCTTTCTCAGTACATCCCCTTCATCCAAGTACAGCGCCATTTCTGCCCCATAGATATCCTCGTCTTCGGTGTGACCTTGTATCTCAAGGAATTCCATCATTTCCACAAAGATATCACAGCGCCGTGAATGGGAAACCTTGTGGGTCGGCTGCTTGTTAGTTTGCCACTCTGCAAAGGAGTTAAGTGACAGCTTCTTGTCATTTGACAAGGAAACCTGTAGGGAAGACAAGTTTGATAAATATCAGTAATATTCTGTTATAATAGTATTATAATGCTATGTCCCTATGGGGGTCCTACAGAAGTTTGGTATTTTTAACCCTAGATATAGCTATGGCAGCCATTACCAGGACAAAGTGCACTTCATTAATATGCCTGGTAAAACACTTGGTATTGCCTTTAAATGTATTTAAGAAAACCAGCAAAAGTAAAATCCTATTCTCTTGTTTTTACCAGTTACAAGCCCTATTCCTAAATTTGTCACAAAGAATATATTATACCTGGTAATATTAAGAGTTCTTGATAATTGGTTTAAACATTTATGACTCAGAGTTTATGTTTATAAATGTATTGATTATCTATGCACAGTATGCATTTTCAAAGGTTTATATGCTCAATCACTTTAGAAGTAAATCCTTTGACAGTCATTCAATTTGGATGACATTAAAACATGATTTAATGACTTATACCAATATGCAATGTAAAACCCCAAAAGAGTTGATAAGTAGGCTGAAGATGTATCTGTTTTAAGTTAAGCTGTAATGCATTTGTATACTTTACTTTATCTCTCTCTATCTCTCTCACTCTATACACATATATTTCTTTTTAATTAATCACTTTTGAGTCCTTTGTGCAATGTTGTTGATGATATAATGTAATAAAGTACCTCAAAAGAGGACCCACCCCAAAAAAAAAAAATACCTGGTAATATTTGACATTGTTCTTCATCACTATCTATTGCATAGCTAGCAAATGCAGATCATATTACTGTCTTTTGTCTCACATCCAGACATCCAGGATCTTGTACCTGATATTAGTGAGACTCATAATAAAATAGGATAAATTAGAATAATAATGACTGGCTCATTTTAGGTGTGTATATAAAACAATATTGCCCTTGATAATATCATACTCAGGCAATATGGTTTCATATCCCCATCAGAGCCAGTTAATATTCTACAAATATTTTTTTCTTCTAAAATCCTTTCACTGTTCTAAAAGAAATACAAAGCAAATCATTATGTCATTAAATTGAAATTTACCTCTTTAACTGCTTGCTTGTTGAGGGAGAGAAACTGAGTTCTTTGTGGTGCTTTGAGTAGCTCCCCGTGATCGACTTTGTAATGGAGGTTCCAGAAGGCAAGCTCTTCATAGGTCAGAAATACATCGTCTGCAGCATCTGCTTTGGCTGTAAGAGATAGAATAATACAAGACAGGAAACATTATATTGATTCATGATAATATTCAGCGATGTCTTCTTTTATGTTGTGTACAACCCATTGTGCTTTTGTACATTAAATCATTTTTGTTTCCAACAATTGACAATATTTTAAGGCAGCAATATAAAGAATTTTGATTAGTTTAATTAATATATTTAAATATTTCAACAGAACAATGCACAATAAATCTATTTTTTTCAAATCTGTGTGGCCAGTGTGAAGAGATTTTTTTTTTTTGGGGGAGGGGTGCAGTAGAAAATTGTCTTTATTTAATTGTAGAATTTATAGAACTTATTAAGAACAAAGTGTTAACCTTTATCATGTAACAAGGGAAACGCTCTCGGCGGTCTCGCCTGCATTACGCAATTCGATATGATGAAAAATTGAGGTTGGGACATTATTTATAGGCAGGGTGGCCCATTAGCAGGCCCCCAAAAATGAAATCCTCTGAATATAATCAGCATTTTGAAGTGAATATTGACTAAGAATCATCAGAAGAATTATTTACTATTATTTGTACCAAGATTGATAACTTTCATGAAATATGAACAAATAACAAAAATTGATTTATTAATTCTCATGTTAAGTTGTGAAAAACATAATCCAAGTCTACTGACCTAAAATGACCTTTGACCTTGACTTTGTGACCTGAAATTTGTGTCTTGATTACCCTTGGGTACAAATTTCATGGAATTTGAACAAACACTTTTGAAATTATGCTAAAAATTCAAAATCTTGATGTTGATGCCACAACAAAGTCTAAGTTTGTTGACCTGACATGACCTTTGACCTTGACTTTGTGACCTGAAATTCTTATCACATGATAGGGGATACTTGATAACCCTTTAGTCCAAGTTTCATTGAATAAGAACTTATACTTTCAAAATTATATTAAAATTCAAAAACTTAACCTTGGTTAAGTTTTTGATGTTGACACCGCCGCTGCCGTCACCAGAAAAGCGGCGCCTATGTCTCGCTTTTTGCTACGCAGGCGAGACAAAAATGACTTCAATTCTGTAACAAAATGCTTAAGGATGTTAGAACTTGGGCACTTCAGAACAAGCTTTCTCTAAGGGTGCGTTCAAGCGATTTTTCGAAGCTAGAATCACAAACATGAATCACAATTAAAAACACCGATACAAAACACGGTTACTGCGGGAGATCGTTCAAGCGATTTTCCATCAACGCTGATTCTCGCTCATTTAAAGCCCACCCAGGAAGAATAGAAATAGGTAGCGATAATATATATAATAGATAATGACGTCATAGAATCATGATTGAGATCTCTGTCCGTTCCAGCAAATTTTAGCGACCGTGATTCTGATACAAAACGCATCTTTATCAGCGTTTCATGTTTGTGTTTTTAAACACGTTTATTTTTACGACCAACGAAAAATCGCTTGAACGCAACCGTGTTTTAAACTAAACGTCTTTGAAAACCGTGATTCTAGGGTGAAAAAGTGCCGATTGAACGCACCCTAAATGACTCTAAAACCGAATTTCTTCACTTTCATTCCAAGTTTTATTCTCATGTCCCACAAATCAATTTACGAATTGGGCAGTCTATAGTTAAGCCATCCTTTATGGCCCGTAATCTTGGTGTTGTTATGGATTCTTCCTTACTTTGTCTCAAAATGTTGATGCCATTTGTAAATCTTCTTTTGTAGCTATAAGGAAAATAGGAAAAATTTGTAGGTTTCTCGACCAGAATACAGCCCATCGTCTTATCCATGCTTTCGTCACATCTAGGCTAGATTGTTGCAATTCCCTTCTCTTTGGTCTTCCTGCAAAAATAACCTCAAAGCTCCAGTGTATCCAAAAACACAGCAGCTTGCCTTGTTTCTTGTGTTCCTCGTACTTCTCGCATTACCCCTGTTCTTCAAAAACTTCACTGGCTTCCTATCACTTCTCGCATTATTTACAAAATTCTCCTCCTTACTTTAAAGACTTATCATGGTTTCGCTCCTTCATATCTTTCTGAACTCCTTCCTCGATACTCTCCTGTCCGGACTTTGCGATCTGCTTCTCAATCTCTCCTCTCTCGGTCTCACACTATTTCTTACAAACAATACGGTCAAGGTTATTTCGTTTATGCTGCTACATTTCTTTGGAACAATGTCCCCCTTCAAATTCGCAATGCTAGTTCTTTAAATACATTTAAAACAATGCTAAAAACACATCTCTTTAAGTCTTGTTTCTGAAAAGCCCTCTGACCTTTTGCCTTTTATATTTTTTGTAGATTAACATAGGATACTATTAATTTATGAACTATTTGTATTTTGGTTGTAAGTGATTTGTAATTATGTACATGTATTATTTTCATTTGCAAAGTTTTAATGTTAATTGATTTGATGTAATTTGTAATGCAAATTTTGTTTGATTGATTTTATTTCTGCGTTCAAAAAGATACAAATTCAAACTCAAATTACAAAAATTCGAACAATAACAAATACAATGAATAACATGTTTACAAATGTAATTAAATAGAAGGTCATGTACAATTATATCATACAATAAACATGTACGACGTATACAAATAAGATAACAAATATATAGTAAATATTTTTCAATAAATTAGAGAGGTAATTTAGAACGCAGGAGACCACCATCGTTAGCGGTTAGGCTGGAGATGGATGGCGGCCTTATGCAAATTTTGTTTTCCTTTACTTATCAACTATTTTCTTTCTAAACCACTTAGAGGCATTATGCAATTTGCGGTATAGAAATATCTTATTATTATTATCATTATTAATGCAATGAATCCAGTTAATTTCATTATGACATAATCTTTGTTTGTTTATTCAGTTACAGAGTAGGGGTATAATTTTATAGGATGAAGAGGATGACACTTGGTGCTCCATATGACAGTGGACTAAAAGTCAGGGTTCAAATAAGGATGAAAATTAGTACTCTTTTATGAATACCAGCCTTTGTCTTCAGGAATCTGAATATATTTTGTTTCTCTTAGATCAGGGGTAAGGAATACGATCATGAATGGTGATTCTGTTCTTTTCGAAAAATATGTGGATGGTGTGGAAAAGAATGCTCTTACTTCCTTGAAGAAATCTTGATATATCTCCACCCATACTGGATTTTCTCTTGCTGGTGGTGGTGACGCTGGAAGAAGAAGCGACCATTTTGCTCCTGTGCTTGCTTTGATACTCTCCCACCTTGATGTTCATCTTATGAGTGGGGTTGAGCCCCCTCGGGACCATTCTTGGACTGCAGGGGTAGAGGTGGAGGGACTTGCTGTTACCCTGCAAGGCTCTGTGGATCCCCTTCTTGCTATACTGACTGCGATCATAGATCTGTGGGAGGCAACAAGATGACAGAAAAATCATATCAAATCATTCAGAACCTGGGAGGTTTTTGTCTAACTTTAGAGAGATTTTACATGGCTGTCTCTTAAAGTTTATTATACCACAATGAATATGAAATGGAGATACTCACATAAAACCTGAACAATGACTTCAACATTTTCAGGAATCTTGATGAAAACGAGTTCAGTAGAGTTCTTTGGTTAGCATCTAAAACTTTCTTGCATGCATAATTAATAATAATTAATAAGTGTGCCTCATATTTCTGTATGTTACAACTTATGAATATGTTTGTACTCTTTTGGGACCCTGTTTACATGCAGATAGATTTTTCTCATCCCCATTTGCCATTCATGTACACATAAAACCACACTGCAGTTACTGCCACATTTCACTGTCTCATACGTAAACAATTTAATTTCATTCAATTCAATTCTTTTATTCATCCAAATTCACAAGAATACATGGAAATTTGTTTTGGTCACACATTGTAAAAATATATAATATACATGTATATATGAGAAACTACCCGGTATATCGTTGTGTTTATAATCATGTAAAAGAACCATCAAACTAAAAGGTAGACAAAATAGAAATATTCTTATATTATAGTATTACACATTGAAAATGATGAAAAGGATAGAACATCAGTGTGAAGGAAGGAAGGAAGCAAAACCATGCCAAACTGATACTTGGGCCCACATGCTCCTCACTCCATTTAGTTGTACAAACGAACGAAGTATGGAACATATGAACCCAAATATCGGCCTGTCCGACATTCCAATGAGCGCATTCTCCTTCCTGACCGTAATAATTCATATAAGTAAGTAAAGTTTGAGTGAACTTACTGCTGCTTCTTTCCCTTCAGTCACCAGCATGACAATCCTGCCTTCTCGTTTCCTCCCAGTCCTTCCCATCCTCTGGACCAGTCTTATAGGGCTCTTATGAGCATCAAAACATACAATGAGATCAACATCACCAATGTCTAACCCTTCTTCTCCAACGCATGTAGAGACCAAGGTGTTGTAGCCACCATTTTTAAACTCATTGACCACCTGGATGTGACAGCAGAGAAGGAACAAAAGATTGAATTTCTTCATGTGAGTGAGGTTTTATCGTTCACACAAACTATTTTTTCACAAGAAAAAAGAGCTTTAATAAAAGCTGAGTACCAAATTCATTTTAAGAGTGATTTTGGAGTTTTAATGACAATAATTACAAAAATAATAGCAATAATATTGGCTACTTGTATAATGCTTGTATCTATCATGCAAAATACTCAAGGCTCTCTAATATGACCCAGGCTTTAGCTAAGCTACAGATTTCAGTGCTCATAGTATTAAAGGAACTGCTCCCTACACATAGGTAGCAGTACCTATAGTTTTGCTCAAACTACTGGTTTTCTGCACAACTGAAATTCTGATGGTTCAAGAATCGGACCCTGTCTTGCTTACAATTGTGATTGATTCAAATTCTCAAGACTCGATATCAATCACAACTATATACCAAATAGAGTGGAGTTTGTAAGTTTGCGCTGGTTTGAAGGAATTAAGGCTGCGACGAGTAGTTGAATACCCGAATCCTTGCACTGTTGACAGCTACTCGAGTACGATTTCTCGTACTCGAATACTCGGCCGCCATTTATTTTATTTATTTATTTTCTTGCTATTTTTTCAGTGGTTTTACAACCATCTCTGTGTCTCAACATAATGTGAATAAAGAATACTATTTAAAGCTAACCTACCTTCCTAATTTCAAGGGAAGAGATTTAATAAAAAGTGTCGATTTATTACGCAGGAGATCTTTTCTGAGCAAGGTAGCTAGGCCTCCAAAGCGCTGACATAATTCCCTTCGGTAACAATGGCTGCGCGAGTTCAAAGTCCACTTTGCAACATAATCCTTTTCTTTGGTGACAATGTCTGCCCTAGTCCAAAGTCCGCATTGCGACATAATCATTTTCTTCGGTAACAATGGCTGCGCGAGTCCAAAGTCCACTTTGCAACATAATCCTTTTCTTCGGTGACAATGTCTGCCCTAGTCCAAAGTCCGCATTCCGACATAATTCTTTTCTTCGGTGACATAGATTCTAGTCTTTCTAGATCTAGACTAGATCTATTTGTATTATTTTTATCGAAGCGTCGTCTTCGAAAAAACAGTCGGGACTGTACCGACTCAGGCTTATTTGTGTGAGTAAAATCACCAAAATAAAGGCTAGCTAGGTATTAAGTTTTATTTTTAAATATTAAAAAAAAAAAAAAAACATGGCGTCCGAGTATTCAAGTATTTGCGGCAAGGCTGGGAGTGTACTCGAGTACCTCATTACACGGTTATGTACAGCCCTAGAAGGAATTGTGATCAATCTGGATCAATCACAACTTCACAACTTCTCTTTATAATACAGGGCCCTAAACTTCTGAAAGAACTTGAGAATTGTGTTAGAATTACCCTGATCTGTTCTTTCTGTGAGAATCCTTTGGTGTTCTTCCCTGCCGAGGCCTGACCTATGAAGCTCATACATCGCACCGAGGGCCGGTGACGGTTGAGCATGTGAGTGATCTCCTGGACGCTATCACGATACTGGGCAAATATCATTACTCTGGTACTAGGTCTACTAGGAGCCTTGCTGGTCGAGGGCCCTTCTTCTGCTTTGTGGTCTGGATAATTGAAACCACATACAAGAATCATGCTGGGAAATATCCTTGATCAGTAACTATTTACATCACATTCACTCATATACAGATAAAATTCACTCATGAAGTATAGATGCCTGTTGCTAAAGCCACATTGGTGAGCAGTACTTGATTCTCTAAAACTTTTTGGCTTGTAACAATTGCAGCCTTCTGTGCGACAAGATGTGTAAGAATAAGAATCAACCATTTACAAGTAAAACTGATGCATTTTCTTAGTTTCATTGTTAAAATGACTCTAAATATCTTCCATGCAAACAACTTTTACAAAGGATATACATATATCTATCCTTTTAAGAGAGAAAAAAAAATTCTTAGTTCAAACAGAGTATTTATATTCTTTGGTGTGATTGACGACCCGTCGATTGGAAGGGGTATAGATAGGTTATATATTCAAAACATTCACACCATGTAAAGTTTTTACTCTGTTGATATGGCAACTAACTAATTGGCATTCACTTTACAGCTACAGCAGTCTAATTCCATTTCTTTACCTGATGTGAATTTGTCAAAGTGTTCTAAAACGACTTCCTTTAGCTTTGTCATCTTGGGGTGGCTGGTGACATACTCCTCTACTTCCTCTTTGCATCTACTGATGCTCTTCGACCCTGTTGCCCTTAACGACGGAGAATTCATGGACGTAAACAATCCGCTGGAGTTGTGGGAAGTGTTATGGCTGATATTGTGACTAGTGTTCATGGAACCTGCATACTTTGCCTCCAGCATCTCGATGAGATTGGAGAAGTCGGCATTCCGCATGAGTTCGGAGCGTGTCCTACTGTTGCCCTTTGACCCGTCGACGATGTTGAGAAGGAAGCCATAGAGGGAGCGTTGTCCATGCTGGAGGAGAAGCTCAAAGCCATGATACAGGCTCATACAGATGGCAAAGTCACCTTCAATTGGACCTCTCCTTGCAGCCTCATGAAGAAGAAAAAAATTGTTTAAAAATTCATGAATGGGTACAATTAAGAAAACTTTTTCAAACACTTTAGATTGCCCCGACTAACAGAACTAACATAGTTTCATTACCTTTAACTAATTAATGAAAATATAAAAATATTCTGAGTATTGACAACAATTTTCCATTTTGTTCTTGTTATATTATAATGCATGCTATAAAGTATATCTGTATAGAATGTGCAATATAAATTTACAGTAATTAGAATTTATCAATCATTATTACTACATGGTGTGACAGAGTTATTAGGCTTGTATTCTACGGTATACTAAGGGTGCGTTTATGCTCAATTTTGAAGGCAGAATGAGCGTTTTGAAACGCTCATCGTAAACGCTCATCGTAAACGCAGTTCAACGGAGTACTGTTTATGCTTCCCTTCTCCGGCTCCTCCAGGCAAATTCGGGCTCTGTGCACAGCTGGATTCGCAAACCTGCACTGTGCATGCTACGTTGACCCGGGAGGGCAGGTCAAGTTGGGACGCACGCTTTTTCAAAACTGTATACTGTGATATTTTTGTGTACATATATACGTGTCGCGACTATCGCCTTTCTAATTCTCGGTCTCGATTTACAGTTATTTATTTATGTCTGTGGACTTCCTACCATGGTGGGAAAAGATCGACATGTCTTTTTAATGTTTTTGTTTGTGTTGTTGGCTCAGCGATGTCTGCTCCTAGCCATGTTATTTGATAACCGTGGTGGTGTCTCATCGACATCGGCAAGTTATCTTGCTTGTGCCTGGCTGTATATATAATTATGCGCATGCCTTGAGAAAAAAACAAGCGCACCGATTTTCACGTGATCCGGAAACACGTTTATTATGGCGTCATTTAAACGCGTTTACGCTTCCCCAGAAACCATCTTTTTTGAGAAATGCAGATCCAAAACGCACATTTTTGTGAGTTTACGATCGGCGTTTTAGATCGCCGTTTATACGAAAATAAGAAAGGACGCAACCGTGTTTTGAACTAAACGCGTAACAGAAGCCTCATTCTGGCCTGAAAAAGTTGAGCGTAAACGCATCCATAGGTGCTACAACTTACTGTGATCTCTGGTGGTGGGTCTTGCCTGAAGGCTTCTCTCGATTTCAGAATCTGGAATTTGGACAGGGTCTCAGGGTCACGACAGAAAAGGACACGGCATCTCACCAGCCGATTCACAAACACATTCAAGATCTATGAAGAGAACAGTGTGCACACTCTTGGCAATTGAATACAGAAATTCTCAAGAACTGGAATGATAGGAGGGTGTGTGCATTTTGTTATACTTAAAGGGAGGGTATTGTACTGACACTACTTCAGATTTATGTATACTGCCATCTGCTGCTCACAATGTCTCGATATGTTGACAGCCATGTCCCTCAATGCATCAAACACTGATGACACGTACGTGCTTGGGTACAGGAACCGGAAATCGCTCTATGTACGCCTTCACCGACAGATGAAAATTGAAAATACATAACAGCAGTGGTAGCGGGTAAAATACCCTTCCTTAACCCTAATAAGGCCGGGGGGGCCATGATGGCCCCCCCCCCTCCGCGATTTTTCGGATTGTTCGGGAACGCATATGGATGACGCCCGCCGCTTCATGACTTTATTCTTCGAGTCTTGCGCATCTTTTAAAACAATTTTTTTGAAAATCGGACCTACCGTTACAAAGTCACGTGACCTTTTGTCTTTACATGTCGGCCCGAAAATCGCTCATTTTCGTGATTTGTGTACAAAACATATGGAAATATCATTTTTCCTAAAAAGAGATAAAACATTGGTTATTTGGTCTTATTTAAAGTTTAGGTGTTTGTTTTAGGGGTCAAAATAGTTTAATTATAGTTAGAAATGAAATAAAACAACAAAAACAATAAAATAAATAAGTTAAAAAAACAATGAAATACATAAGAAATTATCAAAACAAGAGATAACATAAGGAATGACCTGGCTCTTCCAATTTTTTTTGTCGCATTATTATTCCAAATGGTCTAACAAATATATGTAGTGGAAAAGAAAGCTTAAATATGAATAATATATGATTTATGGGTAAAAATATGAATTTTTTGACCTTATTTGCATAATTTTTTCAAAAAATTGAAATTGCTATAGTATTCTATACACTTCACTTGACATGCATGCAAATTTTCGCGGCGATCGGCCGTTTCACTGCCGAGATCTTAGGGGGGGGGCCATAATGGCCCCCAGGCCATATTAAGAACTCAAATAGCCCGGCCTTATTAGGGTTAAAGGTAATGGTCTTTGACCTTCTCAAATTATCATGAAGAATAAGAATATTTTTGCCTTCTATTCAAATCCTCATCCCAACCCACTCCTCCCCTCCTCCAGTCTCCAGATGACAGAACATATATTGATAGAGTAAATGTAATATATGCAACACATATACACGAAAGAAGGGATTCCACTCTGCATTGCCACTGTAGATAAGCCTATTTTCAATTAAATTGCTATTATTCATGAACAGCATAATGTACTGCAATAGAAACAGAATTTTCTATGATTTTTGCTCTTCTGCTCATATATAAATGTAATTCATAATACTCTGGACCAAAAGACATGCTAAAGCAACGCTTAAAGGCGACACTGAACTGCTATGGGTTAGCAATGAATTTCACTATAGCTGAAATGGAAGTGAAGGGTTGTGGCCATTACCTGAAGATACTGTTCTTTGACCTGCTTGAGCTCATCACCGAGAGGAACAACAATTTTCTCCACCTTCCGTTCATGGACGTACTGCTTGATATCTATTGAGTCCTCAGATCGAATCTCAATGTGAGATATTAGAAGGTTGCTAAGGACCTGATTAACTGCCTGTAAAGATGGGGAATTATCAAGGAAGTATCTCACATATTTTGGAGAGTAGTGTTGAAGAAAGGCATACCTATGCTTTTCTTCTTGAACTCATCAGAGTATGTACAAATGAACAGAAAGCCAATCATCTCTGTCATAATCTGCATCGCTGGCACGCTACCCAACAGATTTCATTAGTTTTCATTGATATTAGGGTATTGTTTATTTTTGTGCAAGACCAACAGCCTACATATGTCACTCTCTTCAACGCAATTATTTGATCATGTACAGTGTAGTACCGTTCATCTTTTAGTAATTTATTTCCATAAATCAAAGTACTCTCTGAAAAAAAGAATGGTAACTCTGACATTTTTATGACCAAACATATATGAAATACAAAAAATCTTTTTCAAGATCAATTCAGAATCGAAGTTATCAGTTTCTCTGAAGTTGGCTTTTCTATTTCATACATTTGAACTACCTTGCTATCACTTGTGTTAAATGACATCCAAAACAATTTTGAGTATTCAAAACAATGGTGCAATCCAGATATGTGGCATCTACTTAGTCTGCAAGAATAGACTGGATTTGATGCTAATAAGATGAATCTGCAATACCTTGAGCCAAGGAAAAGACTTGACCAACTTAAATACTGTGATGACAGCAATAAATACAATTGTCTTGATTGTTTAACCTTGAATGATGCATCAGAACCAACAAGAGTTCATGTTTGCAAAGTAGTATCTACTGTGCTTTACACCACTATAGTTGTCTGCTTCTGTCAAACAATTGATTTTGGATGTCACAGGCCAAGTCTTTGGTATGTGCATACTACTTTAACTCACCTTTATGTCACCACCTGGTGTTGCACTAAGGGCTAGCACCCTGAACTGGCTGGAGTACTTTGACAATTCATGTACAACCTTAGAGGGAGATGAAATGAACAAACAAAACAAAAATTATTCATAAAGTCACATTATCACTGTTAACTGAAAGGGTACACTATTGTTCTCTATACCTAAATTGCTGCATTTATGTTTTACAGTGGGGTATTATCATCTTCATCTATCAGGATAGTTAAAGACACTGTAAACAACTCTCAAGATGGGCATGAGCAATGAGCCAATGACAATGACATTTTAAGCAAACAGTCTATTAAAGACTCTATAAAGGGTTAGGCCTGAAATGTTCTGAATGACACTGTAAGGTTGAAAGGGCAGTGTACACAAGTGAAATGCCATATACTTATAATGTGTTTAAAAAAAACTGTATAAGTCATCACTTTTCCAGATGCATATCTTCAAAATAGCCAGATTATTATTTTGTCAGGTAATACATCAAAAGGGCTTTACAAGATTTTGAGAGTTAGTACCCACTCTTCTTCTGACTTTTTTGCACCAAAATAACATTATCAGATAAATTTAACACATTTTATAATTTTCTAAAATGTGATTAATAACACAGTCACACAGATGACACTGACATCAGACCTACAACAGACCAAACACTATATCACATTACCCGAATGGCTAAAAATTTGACAATTTAGGGTTGATTTGACGGTGTGACTGTGGCATTAAACAAGGAAGCTTTCATCTTTACCTGGCAGTAAGCGTGGTTACCAAGAGCTTTGTGGGCCTCATCCACTATCACACACTTCACGTCGGTTGCAGGACATGCCCTTCTACTGAGGTCATTGGTCATGACCTGAGGGGTTAAGAAGAACACCCTCTGCCGCTGCCAACTTTTCTTCCTTTCAGGTGGATGCATGTTTCCTGCCATATTAGAGATGGAAAGCATAGTCAGATTTCATAATATATAGTGCTATAGAAAGTGTGACATGACCTTGATATGACCCTTGTCATAACTGCACAGTGATTGGCAGTTCCCGCTTAATCCCAAGTCAATGACCCCTACAATTTGTTTGGCCATATTTCCCCCAAGACAATCACATATAGCCCTCTTACTAGCTGGACAAGTATAAAAACTTCACCATTATCAGAAAACTGAAGGAAGCCGTAGTTAGTTTTGATAAGAATTTTGTCAGGATAAAAAGTCAAATATGGGTGGAAAGCTTATGAATTCCATGCTTTTCATACATGTAGTTCTGCTGAGCAATGAGTACATATTAATTTTGAATCGACCAGGCTCTGAAAGTGTGTGCCTATGTTAAAGAGTTAGAGAAAGAGTATAAGGCAGAGAGAGAGACACACACACACACACAGAGAAACAGAGACAGAGAGAGAGAGAGACAGACAGAGACAGACAGACAGACAGAGAGAGATTGAGAAATCTATAGAGATGAGAAAGAGAAAATAGAGGAAGAGACGGAGAGAAGAAAGAGGGAGAGAAAACTAAAGGTAAGAAGACATACCAGTCATTTCTACCATATCTTCTTGAGGTATACCCATAATGTTGAAGCAGGCTTCAATTTGCTGGAAGACCAGGGGCTTGGTTGGAGCCATGAAGACAATTTTTCCTCTAGGATACCACCTGTCATTGAGGAGAGAAAATAATAATGTTGAAGGTAAGATTGAATTAATACCCCCAGCTTTAGCATGGCTGCCACTATGGCACCCTAGCATTTCAAGGAATTTATTCTTGCCATGTTCCAATTTTCCCCACCTGGATGGAGTGTGGCAAATGTAGATTAATGTTTTGCCAAAGGACATTAGTGCTGTGACAGGGATTCAAACCTCGTACCTTGTAGTTCACAATCGGGAGACTTCTCCAGGGGACAACACCTCTAAACACCACAAACAATACACAGCAATGTACAGAGATATGTTTTATGGGTCTACAGTCACTACAAAGATATGGCATCAAAAAGAGAAAAACGAATGATGAAAACAAAATCAGTAAAGAAGAAAGACAAAAAGTAAATGACAAACAATAGGAAAATAATTCAAATGGAGGTGTCAGAAAAGAATTTTCAAAAATGAAATCAGAAAAAGACAATATGATCACACAAAACAAATGAAAGAGTTGAAGTCAACAAAAAGAAGGATGTCAAGAAAAAAGAAAAAACCTATGTACTGACCGATAGAAGTTATACATGACAACGGCAGCAATGAACGTCTTGCCTAAACCGGTGGGTAGTGTCACCAGGGTGTTCTTAAAGAGGGCCTGGCGGACGATATTAAACTGATAATCCCTGAGGGGGTAGTTGATGGGGTAGATGTAGACGTGGCCAGCAGCGACATCGAATCCAGGAAGATCCTCCAGGGGTGTAGCCTGTGGAGGTGGGGGGCCAGAGGAATTGACCAGTTCTTCCATGTCCCACTCCTCGCAGGCTGCAAGGAGTGTTTCTTCATCAAGCTGGTCGTCCATCTCATTTTGCTGATCTAGAAAGAGAGAAAGTGTGTGATTTCTTTTTTCTTTATATAAAAGATAAAGACTGTTTTTATGTCTAATGATAAACTTACTGAGCACTTCTAATTTTATTGTTTGCATTGTTTTCCTGATATTTGGCCATACAGTGTGAGAGTATCATGGCAGAAATATCACAACTGTCTAGATCTAAATAGATCTACCAAGGGATATCTCATTTTTAAAGAAGACCTATCGTCAGGGTTGTGATAATAAACAAGTGAAACGCTCTCGGCGGTCTCGCCTGCATTACGCAATTCAGCATTACGCAATTCAATATGATGAAAAATTGAGGTTGGGACATTATTTTTATAGGCAGGGTGGCCCATTTGCAGGCCCCCCAAAATTAAATCCTCTGAATATAATAAGCATTTTGAAGTGAATATTGATTATGAATCATCAGAATAATTATTTACTGTATCATAAGAATACAATATAATGAGATTTAGTGTATGGGTAAGACTATAAATGTTTCAATGCTTGTCAGTAATTTACAAATAAAGTTATCTAATAAACTTTTTAAGAAAAGAGGATTTTTCAGCATTTTGTGTAAAAACAATTGGAAGGTAAAGCCCATCTACATCACATCACGTCTCATTAGCATAATGAGAACATTATTATGAGATATACTCCAATATATATTATCGAAACATCAATATTGTCACCTAGCTGTAACTGATCATGTACATACTAGGCCTGGGATCGAATACTAAAATTACTATTAGAATATTCATGGGAAAGTACTCAAATGATTCGAATATTTACTTTCATGAAATATGAACAAATAACAACAATTTATTTATTAATTCTCATATTAAATTTTGAGAACATAATACAAGTCTACTGACCTAAAATGACCTTTGACCTTGACTTTGTGACCTGGAATTTGTGTCACATGATTTGTGATACTTGATAGCCCTTGGGTACAAGTTTCATGGAATTTGAACAAACAATTTTGAAATTATGCTAAAATTTCAAAATCTTGATGTTGATGCCACAACAAAGTCTAAGTTTCCAGACCTGAAATGACATTTGACCTTTACTTTGTCACCTAAAAGACTAATAACATGATTGGTGATACTTGATAACCCTTATGTTCAAGTTTCATGGAATAGGAATGTATACTTTCAAAATTATGATAACAATTAAAAAAATTTTAGCCTGATGCCACAACATAGCTAAGTTTGTTGACCTGAAATGACCTTTGACCTTGACCTAGTGGGCTGAAATTCTACTCACATGATTGGGGATACTTGATAACCCTTTAGTCTAAGTTTCATTGAATAAGAACTTATACTTTCAAAATTATATTACAAATTCAAAAACTTAACCTCAGGTTAAGTTTTTGATGTTGATGCCGCCGCCGCCGCCGCCACCGGAAAAGCGGCGCCTATGTCTCGCTTTTTGCTCCACAGGCGAGACAAAAAATAATACCCCCCCCCAAAGGAAATCTTTTTTTAAAATTGTTTTAAACATGTAGTGACCAAATGTCACGATTTTTAACTTTTATATATATGTATAATAACGTTTTGTACATCAATTTGTACAATGTTTATTACGTATTGCTTTTCAACATGGCGGCTAGGGAGAATTAAAGCCCAAGTCCACTCCAAAAATAACTTACTTTCAATAGAACCAGAAAAATCAGACAAACCAATCAAAAAAAGTTTGAGCAAAATCGAATAACTAATAAGAAAGTTATGAAAAATTTAATGACATGAAAAACTTTGAAAATCACTACACAAATTGGCAACTCACTCATGAGTCTGTGACGTATGGTCCTCACTATCCACTTATTATTTTCGGTATATTGATAATATAAATTTCTTATTTTCACCCTAAGAATCTTATTTCTTCACACCAGCATCCAAGTTAGATTGTTAGTAATATGTTTTTATGTGGATGCACAAATAAAGAGTAATTTTTGTCCAGTTAAATCATGAAAAATTGAATTTTGATAAACTATTTATATAAAAATCAATAATTATGAAATACAATATTCAGAAAATAGTATCAATTCTTCAAAATTCATAAAAGTTTTTGGGAAATGTCATGCACGCAATATGATACAATCATATAACCTGGGCAAAGGCATCAGGAAATCAAGTTTTGGGGGATAAAAAGGGAAATGAATGGGATTAAACTATGTAAAGCAATTGATAAGTTGTGAGGACATGACGTCACAAACTGATAACCATCTTGGCAATTTGTGTTGTGATTCTCATTGTTCCATAGTTTTACATACTTTTTCAAAAATTCATAACTTTCTTATTACTTATCCGATTTTGCTCAAACTTTTTTTGATTGGTGTGTCTGATTTTTCTGCTTTTATTGAAAGTAAGTTATTTTTGGAGTGGACTTGCCCTTTAATTAATTCCCTTGCGTGGTTCGCTGTCTGGCTTTTCAGACATGTCCCAACCGGTTTTGTCAGGTTCGTTAATATATTCTATTGTTATGTAGATTTTTCATTGTTACATACAGCGCGTATACATGCATATTAATTTTGTGCGCGTGTTTCAACCAATCACGCTATTCCAGTGATTGTGGCTTCGATCTGATTTTTCGATGTGGAAATCAGAGGGATTATTTTTATCGGCACACACAGGTCAATACTGTGCTTTTGTTTACCGTGCCGGTCGAATTTTCGTCCAACATGGACTCGACGACTTCGTCCCCGGACCTCTCCCGGCAGACTTGCTCATCATTCGACTCTTTTTATATACTTGGAGAGACTTGAAATCGCTTTTACTAGCATATTCTAGGATCTGTCTTTTCCACCGACACTTTTCGTTGTGTTGACACGATGATCGCCGTCATCGTCATCACCTCATCATAATCTTTTGTGTTGTGTTGACACGTTGATTGTCGTCTTCGTCATCACCTCACCTCACCATTTTTGATCGCCATCATCCATTGTGTTGTGTTGACACGTTGATCATCGTCTTCGTCATCACCTCAACGTCATCCGTTGTGCCGTGCTGACTTGCTGATTATCGTCGTCACCACCACATCATTGACATTATCTTCATTCTTTATGACCGTCATCGCATTCATCAATTGATTGTCTCATCACCTTCATCAACAAGACCAAAGTCATTGTCTCTGTCATCCTCGTCGTCTTCATCTTCGTATCCGTCATCGCCGCTGTCTTTGTCATCATCGCTGTCTTTGTCATCATCGCCGTCTACGTCTTCGTCATCCTTTCGTCACCATCGTCAGCATCGTCATTGCCTGCAGACCTCGTCAATGCTTTGCTGAACTAATTAAAAATCCTTCTTGTATTTGTTTATGATTTTATGATTGATGATATACTGTTGCACTCAATTTTGAACGGGACGGAGATTATACCTCCGGGGTGTTCCCTCAAGACGATTCCGTTTAATTTTTATGTAAATTATTTGCCGTCTGAGGGAGTTCTTCCCTCCGGAGACATTTGATTATTGTGTGTATTTTTTGGTGTGTACACCTACGACCTTTGATAATTTGTGATGATTATCTATATTAAATTGTTGATATTAATCATATAACCCGCTTGTTTGATAGTGTGGTTTTTTCCTTGTGAGATCGTCAAGTTAAAAAGTACGACCCCCGCCCAGGGAGCTCTATACAAACATATTCTAGATAGACCTATGGTTAATTTTTTTTTTTTAAACAGAAACATGCTTTCACTGCGGTCATTCTCTCAAAGTCATTTACAATAACACCAGTGGCGACTGTGGCGTATATCGTATTTTCCGGTAGGTATTCTTGCACCCATGTGCAGCAAACCGTGAAATTGCGGTATATTTGTTGCATTTTAACCTTAAATGCAATTTCTTGTGCATTTACCCATATAAAAACACCTATAAAAATACAGCACTGAAATCATAGGCATATGGGCATATATGTATTTTAGTGAGGGGGGGAGGGTGCCGGGGGGCTGAGGCTTGATGGCTGAATATCAACCATCCTGTTTATAAATTTCACAAATGAGTGAAGTGAGCGAGCTAAACGAAATTTGAACTGTGTTGAAATTCTTGCAGCCGTATTTTAAATTGTTACTGCGCATGAAGGAAGATGACGTCATCCCATTGACACAAACAGTTTAAAATACGGCTGCCAAAAAATCCGGAAAAAAGACCCTTAAACATGTTAAACACATCATACAGTCAATCTGGTAAGTGGAACCGATGAATATTATTAGCCTAGATCTAGGCCTAATTTTCGAGAATAAATGCATCGGATATGTATCCGCTAAACTGACATTTTACTAGTCCAAAGTTCGGTGGCACTTTTGGTGGCACAATCGTGCCACCAAACTTCTGACAGCAGACCCTATGGCTGGCTTCTGTCTCAAAGTCTAAAGACTAAAGAGAGGAGCCAACCCTACCCAAATAAGAGGCTAACAAAAGAAAGAGACAGAAATTTTCTGTCTAGACCTAGACTCTAGTTATAAATCTAATTTAGTAGGCCTAGTCTAATTAGAAATCTATGTATCATCAGTTATCAGTAGGTCTACTATTACTAAAGTATCACTAATCTAGCCTTCTAAGACTAAGTTCTAGGTCTATCACATATTATCATTATCACTATCACTCAGTATCAGTTCATCACTATCATCAGTATCAGTATCAATCATGTCTAGACGACTAGAGTCTAGACTCTACTAATAATATTCTAGGCGCAGTAGACTACTGTTACATTATTCATAACACAAATTTCCCAACTTTCAAAGGCTCTAGGCATGCCAGGCTCTTATTAACAATACAAGACTTTTTTAAATTTTATAACAAACCTTGATTTTGTCGAACATTTTGTCCCGAACTCCAGTTCTGAAATAGAGTTGTTTGCTTATTCTTGATCTTTGCGACACTTGTCGAACTCGAAGGGACCCCACTCGTTTTCCTGTTCATTTCCATCAGTTACTCCACTAGTTTCTACATTAAAATCGTAGAATAAGTTTGGTAGTGAAATCATTCATTGTTTCTTACAAAATGAATACGAAAATAAGCTCAAGAGTAGGTCAAGAGTGTACACAATCGTAAACAAAACACGTCACGATTTGCTTTGAATTCAATTATGGCGCGCGCTAGTACAGCTAGTGGGCTGGCCCGTGTGTACATGTGTGTATACGGCATAGAGATATATACTTACTAACATGTACCTACGCAACCTCATACCCAGAATCAGAATCTCTGTTTACATTAATAGCCTAGCAAAACCTTTTCCTTTTCCGTTTGATGTTTCGGCGACATCATGGACTATTTTGCTGAAAGTGAAAGGGAACTCTTTCAGCGTAGATCTAGGACTAGGCCTAATCATGAATATAGTAAGTCAAAACACTTTTAAGAATGCTGATGTGGTCACCATAATGGTTATAATAACGTATGATTAGATCTCACTTAGACCTAAGTAGTAACGGTAGATTTAGATGTTTCGGGCGTTATATTTAGATAACGTTGGTGTCCCACATGTTCACTTTAGTGTTTGTGATAGCACACTCCACTGCAGCTGCACTAGCAGTAAATTGAAGTTTAGCATGTTGGAGTATAAAGGGGTCACCACGTAGAACTTTAGCTTACATGTAGCGCATGCGCAGAACGTTCATCAGATCTCTGCCTCATTGTCGTAATTTGGCGCCTAGCCGAGCCGACATGGGCCCTTTAGTTTTAGATTTAGATTGGCTATCGCTGGCTCCCACACGTAGAGCACACATAGCTGCATCGCTATCCTGGCTGTGTATTAAAACCCGTTTTATTGATCTCACCATTTCAAACACCACTGTACAAAATTAAACTTATTTCACTCAAAATCGGTACTTTAGTGACAATTGATGACACCTAAATAGCAGTAAAATACAATTTTTTGAACTCGCCGATGTTGGAAAGAATAATTTAAAAATAAAAATCGTAAGTCCACTGTCAAACTTGCTTACAGTTTTATCGGCATGATTGTGTGCATTTGTGTGTTGTAAGTCTATTGACTATTCACGTGTGAAATTGCTGCCTATTAGCACATGGTACAGCGCTAGAGGTCCATACGCAGTATTGACTCTCTATGCTTTGCTGGAGTGACGTAGAGTAGAGGAGGGAGTTTTCGGCCACTTAAGGCAAAATCCTATTTTTGGACTCTTTACTTCCTATTTATTATCATTTTTTGTTCAAATCATGAAGCCAATACTATCATTATTTAAACAAAAAAAGAATCCCAGAAAAAAAATCATGAATTTCCATGGCAATTCCACGTTATCGGCGGTAGTTTTCGGCCTAGCGAGGCAGTTTTCGGCTGCATGTACAAAGTCAATAGGGAGCGCGCGCTGTACGTCTGCCCGCTGATCGATAGCGCGTGCGGCCAGAGCACGTAATCCCCCACATCCAGCCAGCGATAGCCAATCTAAAGGGCCCATGTCGGCTCGGCTAGGCGCCAAATTACGAAAATGAGGCTGAGATCGGATGAACGTTCTGCGCATGCGCTAAATGTAAGCTAAAGTTCTACGTGTCCCATAGGCTCTATGTTATAAGACATTAGTGCGAGGAGCTAGCTTGCGATTTTCCGTTTTTACCGATACCAAAATTATGATATTCCAGTCAAATCTTCTATTTGTTACGATTTTTTCAGCATCCTTGAAAAGTTAAGTATTTCACTTAAGTTTAAGACTTACGTAAGTAAGTCTTTAGTTTGAAAAATTGTCATTTTCTTCATATTTAAGGTACAAACTTGCAAGTTGTACTGAAATGTTCGTTGATTTTTCTATTTTATGTTTGTACCTATGCTGAGTGTGCGTCACCTATGTGTGAAATGCGTCACCTGTTTAAAGCACGACATGTCAGTTCGTTATGTAATGTTACGTAAAAAGTCGTATTGACATTGCACTTGGCCTTGCGCTAATTACTTAAGCTTACGTAAGTGGGGGCCCTCTATCACTCTAAATCGAAACAGCTGGAGCGTATCGGCCAATCAGAGCGCGTAAACTCATTGTACAGCGCGGAATACAAATAGTTCTACGTGGTCACTTTCATTAGTATTTGAGGACAATAAAACGTTTATGTGTATGCCAATGACAGGGGAGGCAATTGGTTGCCATTATCATATTGAAAATGCCGTGAAATGCTATTGAAAATTTAAATTGGAAATCTATTGTCAATCCTGGTGAAGAGCAGCTTTGTATTCATTGACTTGTAATGTATGCCAATCTCAACGTATTCAAGGCTCATGTGCAATAGCATTTTCAATAGTATTATTATATTATTTAATACGCAAGTCCCACTCTTTTTACTTCAGGAGTGTTGAGCTGTCTTAGTTTCAGGTTTCAGATTAAAACAGCTTGATTTCTGCGGACAAAGGAAAACACTTGCATTTTTAACAATGATATTATTTATTACAGTAAATGTATGTCTAAAATTGTCTAGACCTACATCAAATTAATAAAAATAAAGTTGATTCTTGAATTTTTAATATTCTAGTCCCTAATGGGTCACAACTGTGCCTGTTTCTTCAGACGGCAAGCTGCAGATGTAGTACGGAGGTCAGCTCAGTGTGTGGCTCTCCAGCCAGCAATGATGACAGGACGAAGAATGGCTCAGTGTAGAAACATGTCACTCTGGTTCTTAGCAAAGAAGAGAATACAGCGTGCATGGTCTGAACAAGTGAAAATGTGAGTTATTTAACTTAACCTTTGGTACTGTGCTACCAAGTCAATTAAAAAAATTGTGTCATATATGTTTTTACTTGTTCTGCCACCTGGATTAAAAAGAAAAGACTAACAAACAAAAACCAAAAAGGATGGGGAGGTCCATGATATCAAACTTTTTTTACTGTTTACAAATACTTTTGAGGGGGGGAATGCTTTTATTATTCCCAAAGATATACTCTAGCATTATTTAATCCTCCTAACTCCTAAGACACTGAATGGATTGAGTCTTAAGATCTGAAATATGAAGTCAGTATTGCCAAGTCATAGAATTATGTGCATGCCTTGATTTCCTTTGCATTGTTCCAAAATAGTTTATAGTCTAAAAGATAATCTATGTACTTTGTTTTTTCCTGGAGAAGGGGTGTCTTTTTATGTACTAAAATTGGGGGCGTGTTTTCAAATTCACTTATTGGAAAATAGGTAACAGTTTGTTTATAAAATCTGTATTCTTTTGTCCGAACAGACAGTCATTTGACACCATAACAAAGTTTGGACGTGAAGTTGGTGTTAGCCATATGCTGGTCAAAATGGGAGCAAGAGTCCAGTTTACGAATGGAAAGTGGTACACCAAGCAGAACATTAGACAAGGGTCACTACCACTTGATGAACTGAGTGGTCAGTTTGTGATAGCCATTGATGCCATGGACACTGACCTGGACCAATTTAGCATGGCAGATGTTGGTAAAGATGCATGTTTTTCATGTTTGTTGTTCCCTTTAAAGTTTCATCATTTAAATTTAAATTTACAGGCATATAATGCACCTTTTCTTTCTTCTATCAAGATAGTCTTTATGTTCCTTTTACATCTTCCTGTCCCTCCCCCTACCCCCTTCTCTCTCTCTCTCTCTCTCTCTCTCTCTCTTGCTATGTCTGTATCTTGCTGTTTTTTAATCTAGTACTTCATTCTCTGCCTGTCTCCTACTCATAGCCACATTTGGATTTCATCTCTTGCTTTGGAAGACATATCAAATCATATACCGGGTACTTAAATTACACTGTCCTTTTAAAGATACTATGTCCCTTTTGCAGCCAACATCAAATTCTGTAGAACTTTGCAGGAATTATGAATATGTCATGTATGTCCTATCTGAAATTTAAACGTTAGCAGTGTCCTAATATTCAAATTATGCAAGGAAACCCATTTACTTGCTAGACTTCACTGTCAGACACTATTGAGTGACTGACTGACATCTTTATCTTTGGTAATAACATACATAAAATGAGCTGTAAAGGTACATGAGCATTTGTCTACATCAATAACCCACTTCTTGTAATGGCCAAAATTAAACTGATTGAATCTTTGCGCAGCACAAAACGTACGACCATTCGGTACAATGGTCTGAAAATCAGACTATTACTTAGGTGATACCAATCCCTTAAGTCGATTCGACAACTAATAGTCGTTATTTTCCCACTTAAAGACATTTTCAAACCCTTTCGTTTTGAGGGAAGTTCTAAATTAGTATTGTCTTTCAAATGCCGTTGGAATTTGACCTTTTCATTTTTTTGGCCTGCAAATGGGACATAGTACCTTTAAATGAGTTCAATTTGCTGTCTATGATACTGGAATTTGTTGTGATCTTCTTTTTTATTTTAAAGAAAAATATAGCATTTTAAAAAATGCTCAAGAACTTTAGTTATGGGCATACTTCCTTAGACAGTCATTTTATTTACTCACAAATGTCCTTTTGCAAGACATTGAATCTGCATCTTCCACTCTCCTTTTAGGTGTAGTAGATTGATATCTTGTTTTTAGATAATTTCTGGAATTCCTTGAATGCTGATTTAGGCTGCTTGGCTAAAGCCATGGTTGGTAAAAATAGTTCTGTCTGTACACCTTTCACATCTCCTGTGTGAATACATGTATGTGCATAATGTAACATTTATTATTACTACTATTATTACTAATGCGAAACATTTTCTTTCTCATCATTTGCAGTGAAATTATCTGAAATTAAATATCTAAGTCTTGAAGGATGTGCTCTAGTAGACGACCACTGCCTTGCTAGCCTTGTGCATCTAAGAGATACCCTCACACATCTCAATATTAACAATTGTGAGCAAGTCACTGAGAATGGTGTAGCAACACTCCACAAACTAAGGTAATATTCTGTTTATGTTCATTTATATCTAAGAGCTTTCAATAAGTAAAAGTAAGTGTTGTTATAGACCCTGTGGTCTGCTTCTGTAGTTGAATTTGATATATGTTTGGAAAAAACATGTATGGAGCATACAGAAAACTTGCCTCCTTTTGTGAATATTGAAAGTATAACATGAAACTTGCTGTAAAAACTTACAAATTTCACCTGGAGATGCTTTTTTTTTTCCCCTTCCTTTTCACTTAAAAAGAAAATCATTTAAGATCATTACATATATAACAATTTTCTGTTTGATGATCATTTTCTTATTTCATGTCTTCATTGGAAGGTACTTGCATGGACTTCATACTGCATTGGTAGTAAATATAACTTTTCTTTAAATATATTTTGTTCCTCTAAAGTATGTAAAACAATCTCTTATCTTCTTGAATTCTTGTTAAATTTTTTCTAGGAAACTGGAGAGGTTAAATATGAACAACATGCCACTGGTCAAGTTTGCTCCTCTGGTTGCCGTGATGCTGGAAGATGTGTTGCCACAGCTACGCATCAGCCTCGTCACCAAGCAAGTGGATACATATGTGGAGGAAGCCAGGAAAGGAGCTGAGATCATTGAAGAGCATAGAAGACAAGCTGGCCTCGACCAGATTTCACAAGATGATCTTGGAGATTTGAGGAATAGAACTAAGGAAGGAGATCATGCCAACGATAGTCCAATGCAACAGAGATTTCACAAACAAGACAAAAAAACATTATCTAAGAGGTAATGTTTGTGAAATCATGTTTTATGCCCAGTGCCCACTACACAATCTTCCTGCAATCCAACTTTCGAGGAAATGGCGGTTACATGTATATTAGATATGGAAATCTGTCCATCATCTTCTTCCTGATTTAGGTTCTGAATGATGATAAGAATACTAACAACCAGAATTTTAGTGCATTTAAGCCTTCTAGTTAGAATAAAAGGCGAATCGGCTTCAAATGGGAGACAATTGCACTACTGGTCTGACGTCACCACGATTCTGAGCCGATGTAGCTCTTCCTTCTCTAAGGATGCTTGAAAACCCTTGAAATTTAGATATTATTAATCATATGACTATTCAGATCGTTGATCATCAAGATTTTACAAGTTTCAACGTACACATTATATGCTATTGAAAATTCTTCCAAAATCGGATCGTAGTCTGATTGTAAAGTGTCCTATCTGTCCTTCCACTTGCCTCCATGATTCACTTTGCATCATGTTTGTCAAAACAATGTCAAGTTGTAGAAGCTGCAATTTGAAGGATCATGTTCCCAGTGAAAAGGGTTTAGTACAAAAGTAAGAGATTGTGAAAATGTGCTGCTAAAATTTGAAGATTTTATTTTTATTTCGTTTTCGTATCAGAAAAAGACAAGTCTCACCTAAACATGTTATTTTCAAAACTGCAAGCAAGGTAACATTTTATTCAGGAATTTAGTATTACTAAGCTTTTTGAGGTATTCAGTTATCAACTTTCGTATGACAGGACTTTGCAGGATCATGAACATTTTAAAAATTGAAATCTCAGTGAGAAGCAATAGAATATGCAAACATTAGAATGACTTATGATTTGGCAAATGCCAGTTTAAAAATGTATGTTCATACTTCATAATCATAGTCCAAATGCCATTTTCCTGCATTGTCTTTCAATTTGCATTAGTTGGTTCAAAACTTCAAAATACTGTAAACGTTTATTTCAAAGATTACCAAAAGGCTGTCCTTTTTCCAAACATTATTCATGTACAGTATTTCGAGTTGTTTAGAATTAATTTGTAAAAGTTTTTATTGAAATCAAAATTCTATTGTGATCATTAAAAGATATTCCTATGGAATTGTTATCTCTTGGTGTCCCAATGTTAATTTTTTTTGGCAGTTTACGGGAAATCCTTTTAATGGTGATATTTACTTGTTGCATTTGAATGTACATGAACTATCCAACATTTTGGAATCCTCAACATTATTCTCTTACAGAATTTCATTTTTGAAAGACATAATTCACTTAGTATTTGATCTACTACATGTAGTATGCTTATAACAATTTAGACTGATTTTGTGCTTATGAAATGTGAATTTCAGAAATCAGACTTTTGCAGATATGGAGAATTTGTGGTTAATTTACTGTAACACAGAGACTATCTATTGCTCATATTTCATTGATTTTGCATGTAATTTTATGTTGTAGAGATAAAGATATTGGAATGTATCATGTTCATCAAAGATGTACATGATTGTATCATTATTTTTGGTCCATGATTTCCAATAAATTTCATATTAATATTTGCAAGAAATCCAAGCTGTATGGTTACACCGTTTATTCAAGGTCTCTTATATTATAAATAACATATTGGAAGCATATGCGATTTTACAATATTCAGTGACCGTTGTCGCAGTTGAAATTGAGTCTAAAGTGATGAAATTGTAAATAATAAACTCTTTGTTGTATAGAGCCCTCTCAAGACTGATATTACTTTAGCTTTAAAACAATGTTTCTTGACTACAATCGACCGATTTGCTATTCCTGTTTGGAAATTATATATCGGAACTGCATATTCTGAGATTTTCATGGTCACAGCTACCATGGAATGGCCGTAGGCGCTATTTGAAATATTTGAAATTTACCGGGAGCACCGGTAAATTTTGATTATTCAATTTGCTCGAAAGCAGAAGTGTTTTAGGGGCTAAATTTTGTAGTGCTTATAATACAATAATACATCCACAGGGATGTATATATATCAAAAATTTAAAGAATTACTATCCATCCAATTTCAAAATTACCTTTAATCAATTTATTCTGGCAGAATAATAAATTTCCAACAGGTAAGTGATAATCAAATGCAGAGCAAAATACTGATAACCAAAGGAAAGCTATAATGAAACCTTGTTTACTTTTGACAATTAATATTTATTAAGACATACAGATATTTCTGTCATGATACAACTATAATGCAATAATGCAATAATTTTAGGCTTTGGACTTGCAACTTAATACATGAACATCTGCATATAGAAATACATGGCACTCAAATTATATTCACTCAATATACATGTAGCATATAGAAATACATGGCACTCAAATTATATTCACTCAATATACATGTATATTGTTATCTCTAAAGATGTGCAAGTAACAGACTATGCAACTCTCATATCATGGCTAGTAAATTTCATTTTACCATAGGTTCATTTAATATTCTCATCATTGATATATTTCTTGATATAGGAAGGCTTTGAATTAATAAGTACATGTTGTACAGATCTTGGTGTGCAGCACATTAATACATTTCCTTGGATGTACATGTTGCATACAGAACCCATGCAATCGAGAGATCTGTACCCCAGCATATTTCCTTCCAAATTACAAGAAATTACAAGAAATAACAACAAAAAGAGTGCTGGAAAAAGCATATGTAGTGATCTAAATTTGAAAATCCACATAATCTGATTTCTTCACAAAATCTTTACAATGCAGACACCTTTGACACCTTTTCAGAGAGATAACCTGTCTATAAAATCACTGATTTTGTGCCCTTGAAAATTGTTTCTTATTTAAACCTATGAGGCCAGTAACTAGTACATTGAGACTATTTATCTTGTCTCCCTCAAGTAGTCTTTATATACAGGTTCGCTCTACTTAAAATCATAATGTAAAACATAACATGGGTGCAGAAGATGGGTATAAGGCGCAGCTCTGATACAGCACACAGTAACATTGAGACATTGCCCAGAGGTAGACAGTCTATCTAAACATGTTCTGTGCCATCAATATGATCAGATAGTTATCCACTACTGACTAATGTAGACAAAAAAAATCTACAATAAAATGCCCATGTTTTACTGCACAATGATTGTAAATATATTATGAATTGGTTTATTTATAGTTGTGAGAATAATTCTGATTTACTCAAACAGATTCTTGTACACTTGTTTCTCTAAATGCAATCATTTACTTACATTTTGAGTGAATATTTAACTGGTAAATCTTGGATTTGCAATCCACAGCGTTTCATTACCTTTAATTAAATGGTATGTTAAGGAGAGATAGAAAACACAAAATTCAAAAGAGGAAAGAAAGTGAGGATGTAAAGAATAAAAATATGCTAATGAGCATAGAGAATATGAAAAGAATTGTTCCAAAGTTTTTTTTCCTTTCATTTTTCAATGATACTTTCATGCCTGAAGTAATCCTTTGTTTGAAAACAATGCAGATTTGACCTGAGAAATGTTTTGCTGTATAAATAAACGTATATTACATTTAATCAGCACTGTATATTATGTTAAATAAATATAATGATGATTGAAATTGTAGCCAGCCATATTGGCACTGAATTTGAAGTCTGAACACATTCACTACCTAAGAATAATAGACCTATTTCCATTTAGAAGATTATTCATTGGTATTTTTAAAAAAATACTCTTGATTAGTATCATGAGCTTTGGAAATAATTACACTGGCTTCAATTTCAGCATTTCACATCGGCCCTATAAAGGGGGAGCTTAACAGACTTTTAAGTGAATCAAAAATCAAATTAAAATTTTTAAGTAATTTCATTCTACAATATTTGTACCATATCAGAGCTTGAGGCTAATATTTTGTCCAGTAATTACCCTAAGTCTTTACTTGTGAATTAATTCTGAGAACTCTGATAAGACGAGCAATGAACTAGCAACCTTTTGATTAACAGTCAAATAAACCAAGCGTGAATGATATATTTTATTACAAATGATGATCTAGTTCACATACTTTAGACTTGTAAATTTATAACTTGCATAGCAAATTTGCATGGTGCTTTTGAATACTATTATCGGAGGGAACCAGGTTATCTGCAATATCTGATTTATTCATAGTAAACTAACAAAAAAATAAATATTATGAAACTCTTTATAGGTGATTATCCCTACCTGTAATCCAAGTACCACAGATGAAGATGTACACAATTGTAAAAAGAACCAAACAAATGACTCAATAAGGACATTTTCTATGTCTGGTAATGAAAAAAAAAAATTCACAATTTCAATACCTTGATTAAATGTGCACAGCTATAAATTCAAAATCACAAAATGAACTACTGTACTTGCACAATCCAGGTTATGATTTACAGGGTAAAAATGGCACGATCCTACACCAGTCCCAACGTATCTTCAAGGAGACTTTATCAGTTACGGACACGGGACCAAGATCATTAGGTCATCTCATCGCTGAGGATTAAGGACATATCTCTTGAACAGGACCACGGCTAGAACAAACAGGGGTACTGTACTCAATGTTCTCCACGAAAAAGCATCCGCAAGTGTCCAGCCGTTGCTCTGACGTCAGAAGAGCGAGGCGCCGAAACCAAAGGTGCCTTTTATCCTCTGGAAGAAGACGGTGTTCCAGCCGTGCCTGGTGCGCTCAAAGTCTGCCTTAGGAATGCCCTTCTGGGTAAGGAAGAGTTCAGTGCAGTCTGATTTCTGGTTGAACTGCAGTGTTACTAGTGAGTGGTGTCCTGTACATAGAGAGAGAAATATGGTAAAGTCAAACCTGCTCTAGTTACCACCTGTATTGAAAGACCACCTGCCTATAAAGACCACTTTCCTTGTTTCCGTTGAAAAGAATCACTAAAACAAGTATTACAGGAAATATGTGCATAAAGACCACCTACCAATAAACACCACTCTTCATATATCCCTTGAGCAGTCTTTGTGTAAAGGTTTCACTGTATATGAAATTCACCACTACACTACAAGGGCGCCAGTTCAGAACTGTGACATACTTTGGACCCGTGACTTCCGCATGGAGATTACCCTACTATAACATACCAAAAATCAAATAAATCTTCCAACAATTGTTCAAATAATGGTGATGATTTAAAGTCATTATCTTTCTTACCTATTTCATGTCAATTTTCTTACCTTTTTTGGAGTATTTTTCCTAAAAACGAAGACATTATAATATACACTTTCTCACAGGTTTCACGGCAAACCGCTGCACAATACAAGTGCATATTGTATACTGACGGTGGGGTGCGGGCGCGCGTCCGTGAAGTTAGCGACTGTAATGATGATGATCATCATCATAATGTGAATTACTTACATGAATTTAATGAGGATCTGAGATTAATGGTAAGAATCCGGGAGATTTTTTTTGTTTGTCGGGATATTGGAAGATTGGTGGATTTTCCGGGAGGGTTGGCAGCTCTGTGAGGGTAGCCTCATCAGTATTAATATTGTTCTCTTATTTTTTATCTCTCTGAAGTTTTATTCAATTTTGATCATTTTTTACCTTTTGGAATTTATGTTGCAGTGTAATTGGGGCGACATCATCATGAGTGAACTTTTGTGATCCGAGTGAGTTTACCTATTTGCATAGTGATTATATCTTTAAATCTTTTATAATATTGCTGTGTGATGTTACCATTGTTATTTTGTTATATTGCTTTTGTATTTTGATGATGGTATTATTATAATGTAAATATCTGATTACTTTGTAAAACATACAATATCAGCCTGTATTTCATATTGTCATGTATGTCATATTGTTTTTTAATTCAATAAAAACAACAATAAACAACAACAATAATATTATAACCCCGGCTTTAGCAGCATGGTCTGTTTTAAGGAAATGGCTAAAGTTGTAAATGTCTTTGGGCTCAGGTATGTGAGAATTTGATATGTATAATTCTTACCTTCATCCCATGATTTGAATCTCCACTTCATGACAATCTTAGAATGGGGTTCCTGTAAAGTGAAATAACAAAAGGTTGTTAAAAACTGAGTTAAGTTAATCTACAAAAATTAAATTCTAATGCACAATTATATTGGTTTTTGCAGGGTTAGAAACAAAGCTAAATGCCTAAATAAAGAATATAAATCACTACTTTTTATTTCTGGAGATCAGTGTATTTCATTTATTTCATTTAAATCACAAATTTACATTTTTTCATTCAAATAATCATCCTGGGCTTCTGATATAATCATCAATTGAAGACAACAACAAAAGTGATTTATTTAATTGAACTAATGAAAGGCAAATTGCAGTAGTCATGGGACATTTAAAAAATAATTTTCTGGAAGGGCACTAGAAAGATTTGACAGTCCTGAGCACCAAAATAAAGGAAAGGTGAAAAATAAGTGATACATCAGTTATATTTAATTTTTTTTGAATGACTGATATTCTCGTAGGTAGACTGAGTTTTGACAAGGTTTAAACCCATGCCAGAGAGAGGGAAAGGGATGATAAAAAGTAACCATAATTCTGAAACTAATCGAAGACAGGAAAATCCTGATACATTTCCATAAATGAGTGGAAAAGTAAAGCTAGTTTATACTTATTACCCTTTTAAGAATACATGGTGATGTACTTACTAATGAAACAAATTCTCCCGAGATGTTGCCATCTAACATAGTGAATTTTCCTCCAGCTTCTGCATTCATTGTAGCTTTAGCACTAGTGAAGGCTTGTAACCGCTAAAAATAAAGTTGAGAGAAATAGTGGTTAGTGCATTATTTATCTCAAGACTACCAAACAGGGTTGGTGGTTTTATCTGCTTTTTCCCCCTTGATATAATGATATAACCATAAAAGGGCTTGAGGTCTCTGTGCATTCACTAACATTGTGTTCGTGGAAATATTATTTCATGCTACAAGCTTTTGTGACTTTACTTTCTTGAGTCTTCAGCCTTATTTCTTACCATATTCTTGAAAGGCTTATTCATTATAAGATGCTCCATGAACATGCTAAATTTTATATATATAATTATATGAAGAAAAAAAAAAATATATATTTTTTCTTCTTCATTCTTAATCACAAGTTCACACCCCCAATGTACTGAGCCCACAAAACACCTAGTCTTAATTAGGGTGAAATCAGTTTAAATCAATTTAAATCATGTAAATTTGTCAAAAAGCCAAATCACTGATTTTTCAGGATATTATGATATCAAATTAGAATTATTATTATTTATATTTTTTGCCTTGAGCATTTGATTTCAAGTAGATTTGGTGCCTTATAAATCTCATATAATGTTATTATTACCATACCATGTTGGTCAGAAAGATTTTTGTAAGAGATGATCACAACTAAATATCAGAGCTACACAGAAGCAAGTACCCAGGGCACCACAACCTACCGGACAGTCATCTTATTGAATAAAGCCATCTAAATACATGTACTTAATATTTAAAGAAGAAATCAAGAGAACTGACTACCCCACATGGGCAAAAATGAGACTACATTTAGAGGAGATGATCAAAAATGTTGAAGAGGCACACACACCACTGACTCTTATTCACTAGGTTACAATACTTAAATGACAACTTTCTTGTTATTCCTTGGTCAAGGAAAAAGTAAATGTTAATAAATAGTTCACACGTCTAGTTGGTGTAAAGCTTTGAATATACTTACATCAACATCAGTAAATGCCAAATAGAGCATAGCAGCTTCACATTTGAATTCTTGTGTTAATTCCAGTTTGCAGGTATCTATTTTGACTCCAAGTTTCAGTTCTTTCATCTGTGTTGTGCCTACTCCATTGTCTGGTTTCTTGGCAGGAGTGGGATCCTTTAACAATAAGAAGAAGATGCACATCTCAGATTATTCAAACCTTGATAAACTAGATGGATGTTCGTAAATGATGCCTCCACCATAGAGCGATATTACAAACCAAAACAGAAGCAATTTTAAAAATTGAAGTTTGATTGTATATTGTAATCCATTAACAGGTTCTCATAATATCGTGATTAAAAGCTATTTTTCATATACATGTATGACCCTTTGAACTTTGACCTCATGACCCTGAAATCTAATCAGTTCATTGGCTCTGCAAGATGCATACATGTCCCGAGTTTGATAGTAATCCATCCATCAGTATTGACAATGCGTTCACAAGCTATTTTTGCATACATAATGAGCCCCATGACCTTTGACCTCATGACCCCAAAATCTAATCAGTTCATTGGCTCTGCAAGATACATACATGACCCAAGTTTGGTGCTAATCCATCAATCGGTTCTTGAGATAACGCAATCACGAGCTATTTTTGCATACATAATAAGCCCTGTGACCTTTGACCTCAGTTCATTGGCTCTGCAAGATACATATATTACCCAAGTTTGGCGGTAATCCATCAATCGGTTCTTGTGATAACGCGATCACGAGCTCTTTTTGCATACATAATGAGCCCTATGACCTTTGACCTCGTGACCCCAAAATCTAATTACTTCATTAGCTCTGCAAGATACATACATGACCAAAGTTTGGCGGTAATCCATCAATCGGTTCTTGAGATAACGCTATCACGAGAACGGGACATACGTCCGGACGGACGGACAACCAGAAAACATAATGCCTCCGGCTACTTTGTAGCGGAGGCATAATAAAATCTAAAAGGCTCATACTTAAAGAGGCAGACTAAATTAAAGCGGGTTTAACAGGGTCCACTGAATTATCGATCGCCAAGGATTGACCTCCTTACTCTGTACAAATTACTGTAATTCTGTAACAAAACTGAAATGAATTCAGTCTTGAGAATGGCAATGAGCAAATAATTTCATAATAACCTGATTTTTGTTTGTACATTTTAGTAACAGACTTGATCATTTCTACTGGATAAAGAAAAATTCAGTGGACTTAGTCCACTCATTTAGTCTGGATTGCTGTCAATGAAACTGACCAAAGATGGACTTTCAGAAGTCCCTATGTGCAATAAATCAGTTTGCTTACACTGGACTTGATGAAATTCCCATTGTATCATTCTTGCATATCTCGCACACATCAAGAGTCTTAATGCCACATTGTTGAACACCATACATTCCAGATTTCTCAGAGTATGGCCTACTAGAGATCAAATGCTTTTCAGTCTGATTCAGAAGGAGATTCATTTTGGAAAATTTCCCTCCAGGGGGCAAATTCTTAAAGTTTATTAATGATAAGTGTATTTCACAAGAGCGGTTGATGTTCCCTTTAGAATTTTACAGAGAAATTTTCTTTAAAATTTTCTTTAAAAACACTCATTTCATTGCAGTAGCAAAGAAAAGAGTCACTACCAGGGCTCAAATTAATTTTTTGTCCACGGGGGCTCTTCCAAAAAAAAAGAACCCCCGTGAGCCTTCTCACGGGGGCTATTTTAGTACTGACGGGGGCTCTTTTTTTAAATCAAATTTCCATTGAACTGGTACCCATGATACTCTTTGCTATTTCATCATTATCAGGGGCGGATCTAGCTTTTTGCTAAGGGGGTTTGACCCAATGACGCTGCAGAGCATCGTCCACGAGCCGCATAGCGGCGAGGCGATTTTTTTTTGTTGCTATTTTGAACCCTCCGTAAGTGATGTTTTCCTGGCATCTACTAACACAATGGAGATCATAAAGAGCAGTGCATGATAATGTCTTTTTAAATCAAGTAACAGTTTTAAAGGGGGGGGGGTTGATCCAATGACGATGCGGATACTGTGTGTGTGGGTCTGGACACATGATGGCGTTTTTCCATGCACATCACATTTTCACTTGGCAACCCAAGGGGGTTAAACCCCTAGATCCGCCACTTATTATCATTTATTTAAGTCGGCATTTCCCTCTTACAACTTTACAAATTACATAGGGGTTACTGTCGACTTTCATCCCGAGATGACATTCTCTCCGTTTCTTCCCGTTCTGCACATTCCCCCTTATTGGGCCTTATCATTCAAAGCAACCTTATTACATTTTTTCTATAGTCTTTACTATATCCTTCCAGAACATCTTTGGTCTTCCTCTCCTTCTCAATATTGATTTACTGGTCGAGGTTCATTATTTGCTGGTCTTTTGGAATCACCAGATTTCAGAGGATTCACGCTTTTCACAACGAAAAACTTCTCCATGTATCGGTCCTTGCGCGATCGCCTCTAGCCCCAGCAGATATGTGGCGGCAGCGTGCACACCGGCCGGTAGTACCGCAGCGCGGTATAGCCGCTGCTGATGGTCGCACTGCACTGCACGCTTCCGTTGTTTGTATCGGTAATACAGTCATAGAGAATCTGATGTGGAGATGGGAAATATAGTGCCCTCTTGCGGCGAATAAGCGCACATTTGTTTACAATATTGCGGCCTCTAGACACCAAAAAAATATGAGCGAGAAATCCAGCACGCTAATCTAACTTCCATAGTTCCATTTCATTGGGTTAAGGTTTGAAAATACATATTACCGGTAAGTTGAAACTCAATATTGTGTGAAAGTTATGACAGAAAAGATCATCTTTATTCTATAATTCCACGGGGCGATTCTTAATTTTGCAATCGCCCCCGTGAGCACTCTGACGGAGGCGATTATGTAGCTCACGGGGGCGAATCGCCCATCGCCCCCATGTATTTTGAGCGCTGGTCACTACATGTTTAGGTACTCTTGAAAGCCTTCATCCCTTGATTGGCAGGAACATTATTTGTCAGGAGTAATTTCCTCTTCAAATTGACAACACAGGAATGAACACAGACATTTTCCGTTACTCTTCACAAAATCCCTACAATATCTTGAGCTGGATATAACCTTGACATTTATCTATTAAATTCAGAGAAAGTCCGAGTGCTTGACTTTAGGAAGTACTAAAATTGTAAATGAGATTTGAATTTCAATGTTGATTAAATCTAACATTCATCTAAGAATACTGAGTTCAGACTATACTATGTTAACCCTATTCTAATTATTTAGTTTAGTTTTGTTTGTTTGTTTCCTTTTAAAGATTATTTATTCCATAGGAATAATGTTAAAATAGAGAAAAAGAAGAAAAAGAAAAGAGAAACACTTACAGGTAATGAAGCTTTCTTGACATTACTGGCGTTCACTGGTGAACTGTCCTGTGTTTTAGATGGTAGAATCATCCCTTGACTGAATTCTACATTATAAAAAAGAGAGAGTGAGCAAGAGAGAAAGAGAGAAAGAGAGAGAGATAGAGAGAAGAAAGAATTTCTAGAACTTGGGTGATGGAGTTATTCATATAGCACCAGCATTCTTTCAACCTCTACAAACCACAACACTTATAAACTCCAAATAAAACATTTTTTGTTTGTTGTTCATTCCATTAAATTTTTTAATTCAAATTTGATTACAATGTTCATGAGACACGAATTGCTACAAAGGTGACAGAAGGACTTAACTCTAACTTTCCATTGTTGTACAAATGCTTTGAAGTGAATATTACCTTTTTTTAGTGCCTGAGTATATTCTCCAATCTTTTGTCTAAGAACTGGAATTCCTTTGCTCTTCATAACCTCTCTAAGAGTGTTAGATTCTGGTGTTGCTGTGTTTGTTGAGATTTCAATCTGTGAACAGAATAGCATGTTAAACGCATAAGTTAAAGATAAATGACATACGGGATAAAACACATTAACAAGGGAAACGCTCGGCGGTCTCGCCTGCATTACGCAATTCGATATGATGAAAAATTGAGGTTGGGACATTATTTATAGGCAGGGTGGCCCATTAGCAGGCCCCAAAATGAAATCCTCTGAATATAATCATCATTTTTTAAGTGAATATTGAATAAGAATCATCAGAAGAATTATCTACTATTATTTGTACCAAGATTGATAACTTTCATAAAATGTGAACAAATAATGAAAAATTGATTTATTAATTCCCGTATTAAGTTGTGAAAAACATAATCCAAAACTACTGACCTAAAATGATCTTTACCCTTGAGTTTGTTACCTGGAATTTGTGTCATATGATTTGTGATACTTGATTACCCTTGGGTACAAGTTCCATGGAATTTGAACAAACAGTTTTGAAATTATGCTCAAAATTCAAAATCTTGATGTTGATGCCACAAAAAAAAAGTTTGCAGACCTGAAATGACATTTGACCTTGACTTTGTCACCTAAAATACTAATCACATGATTGGTGATACTTGATATCCCTCATGTTCAAGTGTCATGGAAAAAGAATGTATACTTTCAAAATTATGATAACAATTCAAAATCTTAACCTGATGCCACAACATAGTCTAAGTTGTTGACCGGAAATGACCTTTGACCTTGACTTTGTGACCTGAAATTCTCCTCACATGATTGGGGATACTTGATAACCCTATAGACATAGTTTCATTGAATAAGAACTTATACTTTCAAAATTATATTAAAAATTCAAAATCTTAACCAAGGTTAAGTTTTTGATGTTGACGCCGCCGCCGCCGCCGCCAACGGAAAAGCGGCGCCTATGTCTCGCTTTTTGCTACGCAGGCGAGACAAAAATGGGTTAACTTGTGCTACTGGTGAATTTATCATACTTGCAGTTAATACGTACAGTGCTTCACGTAGAGGTGTCCAGGGGGTTGTTTAAGAAAGACTAAGATCAACTTAAGTTGGACTTGAACTATGGCAGGCCATTCATGCCACTGGTTGCTCTCACCATTGGTCTCTTGAGGGACGTCACAAATCTACAGAATTTACATTTTTTGATACTGGTAGTTCATTGTGGAAAAAAAAAGAGTTACCTACATTGTAAACTTAACTTATATTTAAGACTTGGACTTATACTACGGTAGGCGATTTATGCCCTTAAAAAGTCTTGAACCAGATGTAAAATTAGAGGGAAAAAATCTTTAGAAATTATGATCTTTAGATAACATTTTTTCCTTCACTAATAAACTATCAAAAAATTTTGAATTCTGTGGATTTGTGACCATGATTTGAACATCCCTTTAGAGAACAATGCCAGGAATGGTGAGAGCAACCAGTGGCATGAACGGCCTGCCATAGTTCAAGTCCAACTTAAATTCAAGTCGATCTTAGTCTTTGTGAAACACTCCCCAGGTCTGGTTGTAGATAAGCCAACAGACTATAGACCACACTGTACTGGGTTCAAATCCCTGAATCTCCACTAATGTCTCTTAGCAAGACATTCCTACATCTGTCACTCAAGATCTAGGTGCAGTAAATGGGTATACAGTAGGAAGAATTTTATTGAAATGCTAGAATTCCTTATCTTGGAAGTTCAGCTAAAGTTTGTGTAATAATAGTACATGTATTCACACCTTTGTATCTTCAGCATAAAACCTATTATGAATCCAACTATATTAGTGTGATTGTGTAGGTAAAGAAAAAGGCCTCCCTCAAAACAATGTCATACAGTGATATTGACAACTGTAGTCAAGCAACACGATGTTACTGTGAAATAGTATAGGCTTGTTCCATGGTCGATTTCCTACGATGTTACTGTGAAATAGTATAGGCTTGTTCCATGGTCGATTTCCTACACTAACCAAATTCTTAGCTTCAACCTGGGCTGGACCAAAGACACTAACTATACTTACCCTAAACCCACTTGCAAGCCTGACCCCATACCTCTGACAATATAAAGCCCAGAGTTAATGTCTGATCAGTGATCACCATGCATGGTGGATATGTGCGCTATATAAATATCCAATATTATTATTATTATTATCTTTGAAATACAAAGAAACTATTTGTGTGATCATACATACATCAACATCGTCCACTCCATTTTCATCACTTAGGTTGGGCATCGTGACAGTCCCTTCTAATTCTGTGGTGCAGTCCTTTAGAGTACCTATCAACAGAAAGAGTTCAACATCAAGATTGATGACCATTTACATTTCCTCTCTTTTAACTTCTCATGCAACATTATTAGACTGCAAATAGTTATTTTTTTAGCTGTTTACCTTTTCTCCTGTTTTTTTATACCTCATTTCCTTGTAAAGGTTTTGACTTTCCCCTACATAATTTAGAAATGAAACATGGTTGCAAAGAAACAGCACCAGGCTACATGTACCGGTATAATGTTTTGTTAGAATGCAATATACTTTGCACTTTAATAAATGGCAGAGTAGTAAGGGTAGTAATGATGAGAAGAGGCTAATGGTTGCTATGACATTATTAAAGCAAAATCAAGAGGTAAACATAAGGAGGATAGCACCATCACAGCTATTTTGCAGGAGAATTCTCACCAAGAATATAGAAAGTACAAAAATGAGGACTCAGTCGGTGAAGACTCTCCTAAAAACTCACCTTTCCATTTCAACTTGATAACCCATTCATAAAAGAAGATAAGTTTTGCCTTGCGGTTGCTGGCAGAGGCTTCACCAGTGATTTCCTTCACTTCATAAAGCTCACACTGGCCTACGAAAACAAAGATGAGAATTTAAATCACAAACCTTAACTTCTAAATCAAATATATGTTCACCATATCTATGGTAATAGCACTTATAGCAGTATAAACTACATTAAGCTCTTCAAAATTAGTGTACATGTTGACATAATATTCAAACAAACAATAACTACATGCCCTAGTTTACTTCCACTTCCCCTAATCAGTTCAAAATTTCAAATTAACTTTAACGTTAATCTGTTCAATACATGAACATGTACATGTTCTTAAAGTTTTACCAAGTGTTGCTCTTGCACAAACGCTAATATTTTTTCCTTAACTATCATTTTTCTAATGTCATAAGACTTACACTGTAAGACTTACCCGGTATATATAAGACCGGTATATTGTAGTGTGCCTGCCAGAAAAGCGTAAACACAAAGTTTGGTCCAAAATTTTTATTTTTAGTTTTGAAATGAAAGAATTTATAAACCTATGAACAAATGAACACTTCTGACATGTGTAGATCTAGTGATCAAACTAAGGTCAAAACTTTGATATGATCATTTCTAAAATCATCTTGCTATAGAGTACCGAAGCTGTGACGTCATAAAAATCTATTTTTGGAATTTCTCAATTTTTTCTTCATTTTCCGAAAGAGCACCAAAAATAATGTCCAAATGTCGAAAACCAATTAAATATGTTAAGTATTTGCCGAGATATGACCATCTGAATAAAGATTGCCTATGGGAACTCAGTGTTATATTGCTCTGGCTCATAACATTAGGAGCCAGAGCAATATAACACTGAGTTCCCATAGGCAATCTTTATTCAGATGGTCATATCTCAGCCAATACTTAACATATTCAATTGGTTTTCGACATTTGGACATTATTTTTGGAGGTCTTTCGGAAAATGAAGAAAAAATTGAGAAATTCCAAAAATAGATTTTTGATGACGTCACACTTCACCACTCTATACATGTACATCTTTCCTTGTCCTTCTGCCAGGGGCACAACAAATCAATTCATTCTCCAACTTAGCAAGAGCCCCCAAAACAATACATCACATTACCTCTTTCATCTTCCACCTTGATATTTGTAAACAATTCAGTCAGTTTCTCCATTGACCACTTTGATGCATTCTTCTCTGTCCTGTGAATAAATAAGTAAATACATGATACACATCATACATATATTGTATAAGGTATTTATCAATCTAAATTCAGCAACACCTCTTGCGCCTTTTTACACTTATTTCATAAAGTCAGCATCAAATTGGCAAAGGTAATTAGCCTTTTTCATACACCGAAATGATCAATTACATGTAGAGTAACATATTTAATTATAATACATTAATTAAATGCAATGTCAAAAATTATAAACGAAACAGGTAAGTTTTGAGAAGGGTTTTGAAAGTCTGTCGTGTGGGAGCCTGATGGACATGCAAAGGGAGCGAATTCCAGAGAGTTGGAGCAGCCACTTCAAAGGCCCTGTTGCCGTAGAAATGGGTTGAGTGACGAGGAACTTGCAGGAGGTGCTGGGCTGAAGATCTGAGTGTGCGTGCAGGAACATAAGGTGAAATCATATCTGAGATGTAGGCACTCATGTCATTCTGGGCTTTGAAAGTGATGAGAAGAATTTTGAAGATTATTCTCATTTTGATTGGAAGCCAGTGTAGATCATGAAGAAGGTGTGATGTACCGTGTCTGCGTGGAGCTCTTGAGATTATCCTAGCTGCTGCATTTTGTAGGGTTTGAAGCTTGCGAATCTTATTCTTAGGGAGACCATACAGTAGACTGTTACAGAAATCCAGTCTGCTCATGATGAAGGACTGTATCAGCGTTTGTGTAGCCGATTTGGTCAGGTATCTTCTTATCTTCCCTATACAGTAGTTCGTAATGCAGCTGCGGCAGATTTGCACACGTTCTTTAATTGATCATTCGTTAGATTTTTGTCCACAATCACACCCAAATTCCTCGCATTCTCTACCGGGGCAATCACTGTGCCTTTTTACACTAATCGCTATTATCGTAATGTCTTTGCATTTCAGACTTTTCAGAATTTCGACGAAAAAAATCCAGAAAAAAAGACCCTTAAACGCATCATATAGTCAATCTGGTCAGTGGCACCGATGTATATTAGGGCGCTTATTCAGAATCATATCCCTACTTTGACCCCGTAACTCCGGCATAGAGATACCCTACTAAAACATACCTAAAATCAAGTACAGTGTACATATTCATCAATTGTTCAAATAATGGCCATGATTTAAAAGTTGTTATGTTTCTTACCCGTTTCATGTCAATTTTCTTATCTTTTTTGGAGTATTTTTCCTAAAAACGAAGAAATATAATGTACACTTTCTCACGGGATTCACGGCAAACTGCTGCACAATACAATTGCATGTACCGTACCGATGGTTGGGTGCGAGCGCGCGCGCGTTCGTGAAGTTAGCGTTCGTGAAGTTAGCGACCGTAATGATGAATTGCTTAGATTAATTTAATGAGGATTTGAGATTACAGTCGCTAACTTCACTCACACACGTGCGCCCGCAACCCACTGTATTTTCGGACCGGTATGTAATTGTATTGTGCAGCAGTTTGCCGTGAATCCTGTGAGAAAGTGTATATTATAATACAAGTCTTTGTTTTTAGGAAAAATTGATGAATATTTACTTGATTTTGGGAATGATTTAGTAGTAGTAGGGTATCTCTACGCCGGAGTTACGGGGTCAAAGTAGGGATATGATTCTGAATAAGCGCCTACAGTATATTAGTCTAGGCCTAATTTTCAACTATAAATGCATATATGAAAATATATGAATCCGCTAAAATGACATAGTCCAAAGTTTGGTGGCACTTTTGGTGGGACGTTCGTCCCACCAACTTCTGACAGGAGACCCTATGGCCCGCTTCTGTCTCTAAAGAGAGGAGCCGACCCTACCCAAATCAGAGGCTAACGAACGAAAGAGACAGAAATCTTCGGTCTAGGTTCGGCCGAACCGACCATTCCTTCCACACACTACCCCATCATGGCCATATGACGTACTTCAGTCTGTGTATAGAGGCGGTCTGAGGGTGAGGAGCTAGATGTAATCTCAGTGCGGCTAGTGCAGTGGAACAACCGTCGATATCAGATTCAGAGACTGAACTTCTGAAGCTTGCGGTCTAGGCTAAGCCCACTCCAGCAAAGCATAGAGAGTCAATGCTAATGCGTATTGACCTCTAGCGCCGCACTACATGTATGTGTTAATAGGCAGCATTTTCACATGTGAATAGTCAATACACTTATAACACACAAATGCACACAATCATGCCGATGCAGCTGTAAGCAAGTTTGACAGTAGACTCACGACTTTAATTTTTAAATTATTCTTTATAACATCTGTAAGTTGAAAAAATTGTATTTACTGCTATTAAGGTGTGATCAATTGTCACTAAAGTACCGATTTTGCGTGAAATCAGTTGAGTTTTGTACAGTGGTGTTTGAAATGTTGAGAATCAATAGAACTGGGGCGGTATTCTGAACATTGTTGTATCTTTGTGTTATCTTCTGTTGTATCTTCCAGACTCCAGAGATAACACAGCGCTAAAATTGTTGCAAATTGGTATTCTGAAAATTATTTTATCCCTGTGTTATCTATTGAAGGACCGCCTCTATCTTATCTTTGACACGCCCATTTTTATGAACCCTACCAATCAAGATCTATTTTATATAAGCATGATAAGTACATGTAGATCAACCAATAGGAATACTTTATGCAATATCTGAAGATGCGCCCAGCGCATATAATCTTGGGCGTAAGTAGTTAATTGAGCGCTTATTACGCGCGTCATCATATGCGCTGTTGCCAAGTGGATCATGAAGACAAGTCACGCTTTCACATAGTGGTTAAGAAATATCACAGAGAAGACAGCATAAAAATCGTCATATCCTAGCATGTACATGTAATTTCTTAATAATAACTAGCAGGACCTGTGGAAAATACACGGGATTCTAGGGAGGTGGGAGGGGGGTTGTAAGGCCTACTTTTTATCATTTTATAATTTTTCTTCTTCTTTTCATTAATATTTTACTTGTTAAAATAACAACCTTTTGTTTGCTGTCCCGCCATGTATCGTTTTGAATTTTTTGAATTTTTATCTGAATCATGTAATAAAACTTGAAAATTGGAAGAAAACAGTGAAATCAATAATTTGTAATTAAAATTGATGCAGATATTTTAGACTTTACTTTCGTTTTCACTTTCGTTATTTACGATTATTGTCGTCACTTCGCTCCCATTATTCTCACTGTCCCTTTCCCGGATCCTCACTCTTGTTATCTATACGAATATTGTTCTCATGCACTTCACTCCCATTATCATTTTGGTTATTTTCACACATAAGACACATTGCTAAGTTAATTTAGTCCTACAATGAAATAATATACAAATATACAAATATACAATGACACTCAAAGTGACTCGAGGATCTAGCTAAAACTATTCGCATCGAAGGAACATCAAATCGTATTATATTCTCCCGAGGGCCATCGCGGCCCGAGAGAGAACAGTACCATTGATGTTCCTGAGTGCGAATAGTTTAGCTTGTTCGAGAATGAGTCATTGTATATTTGTTTTATATCCCTTCCACCTGTAGGCCTATCATTCCTTGGACACTTCTGTAATAGCATGTACCGTACTCACATTCACATCACATTCAATAAAGAAATAAAAGAAAACAACAATTGCACGGCTCAAACATAAAACATTGCCGGATCTAAATACATGCTATACAGGTACTGTACAGCAGTAGAGTGGCGCAGTTACCGCACAGGGTAAATTGCGTGGCGTGAGAGCCGTTGACTGGCCTGACACCGCGGAAGTTGGCCGTGCGGAGGCATTTTAAATTACGTAAGCTCGCTGAATTTACCTTCTCGTTAGTTATATGGTCTCGATAATTACAATCTATTTGCGTTATTATTGTTGTGATTTTAATGTAGTTTTCATGAAAAGACCAATAAAGCAGAAGCTTGGACTATGATTATATTGGCATGGTTCACAGAATTTGTATATATATTTTCAAAGTAAAGATTTTACGCGAGAAATCGGACGGTTTGTGCCAATATATTGTAGCAGTCGCACGAATTAACTTGACTGTGTGTGTGAGCGTAGAACCAACATAATACATTCTCGTCAGTTTGGCTGCTGCATATATATAGCAAGATGCCTAACAAGGGATAGGCCTAACACGGATAGGCCCAACCCGTTGCACCTTGTACTTGCTACGCCACGCTACTTGAGTGGATTGTCATATGCTGTGTATTTCTCTGGCATGCCCGTGCTTTTCCTACAAAGCATATCATATAGCAAGATGCCTAACACGGGGAAGGCCAACCTGTTGCAGCGTGTATTTTCTTCGCCACATTTATGGGTTGATCTTCGTCTGCCATATAATCTCTTTGATTAGACAGAGGGCGGGTGCATGCCTTGCTGCCTCACTCTCGCGGGTTCGTCGCCCCTTGCACGGACAACGCCGGCCGTGCTCGTCCGCCCGTCCTCCCGGGACCCCGAAACCACCTTTAAAGACATGGACGACGACTGCGGGGTTGACGTGGCACGCGGATACGGAGAAATGCCTCGTGGAATTGTGTCGCCGTTCCCGCGCCACGGCGAAGGCAGACGCGGTCGAGGAAAGACGTTTTTCATAAACCGTTTTGTACCCCCCGCGGCGATTTTGCGTATTAATATATAGATAATAATATTGGTTTCTTATATAGCGCACGTATCGACCTAGACCGAAGATTTCTGTCTCTTTCGTTCGTTAGCCTCTGATATCTGATTTGGGTAGGGTCGGCTCCTCTCTTTAGAGACAGAAGCCGACCATAGCGACTGCATTGCAAACTACTGCTCGCATCCGAGCAGTAAACTTATGCCTAAAATACTACATTTTACCCGATGCATATCCGATGCATTTATTATTGTAAATTAGGCCTAGGCAAAACTAGATCGGTTCCACTTACCAGATTGACTGTATGATGCGTTTCAGTGTAATAATTGCAGCCAAAGTGAATATGTGAAGACGTAAAGAGTGAAAAATCACGTTGCATTCATCTCGGTCCGGCTAAACCGAACCATTCGTTCTGCACACTACTGCATAGCCGTACTTCAGTCAATGTACACCTGTATAGAGGCGGTCAGAGGAGCCAGATGCACGTAGAACTATTGCCATTGAGCCATGTACAATGAGTTTACGCGCTCTGATTGGCTGATACGCTCCAGCTGTTTCGAATTTAAGTGAGAGAGGGCCTACTTAACTTAAGCACGACTTAAGCGCGACTTAAGTTCAATGGCAAAGTCGACTGAAATATTAAGTCACACCACAGAGATTTTGACATGACGTGCTTTAAACAGGTGACGCACTTCACACATAGGTGACGCACACACGCAATTGCACACACATAAAAATAAAATAGAAAAACCAACGAACATTTCAGAATAAATTTCCAGTTTGTACCTTAAATATGACGAAAATGAGAATTTTTCAAACTTAAGACTTACTTAAGTCTTAAACTTTTGGTCTAGTGACACTGACAGTACTAGTGTGGGCTAAGCCTAATTCCATCGAGACCTACTCCTAGATCTAGACAATATTACCCCCAAACGTCGGTTAAAAAAACAAAGATGAATTCACAATTCACAGACAGTCATGACTCATGATGATGAGAAGTCGATCATAGTTCATACCTCGCCGTTTGCATTATGATCACACACTGCAACAAGCATGACGGACGCCACTGAGAACCCAGCCCGACGGGCCTGGCTCTTCTATTGCCCAATATCTGGAGTAAACGAACACTAAGAAATAGAGCTACACAGCGTGTCTTACCAGTGCCAGTTATTCACGTTTGTAGCATCTGCTCGTTCCTCCACAATCCAGCGAGGATCTCCTTTTCCCCACTTGGCCATTTTCTACGGGAAATTTCAGATTTTTCTCAAAAATATCTACAAATTGTGAACAAAGCGTGTAATTTAACAGTGTTTCTGTTGAATTTCACGCAGTCATTAGAAAATGCTAGAAATATCGGATGCACAGTTGCCTCGTTCGATAAAATGCATTTCTCATGGAAGACATGCATGGCAAAGCTGATAGATATGACATTTTGAGGAAATCACTAGATTTTTTTAATTTAACCATTACAAAATTTAAAAAATTAACATAAAATATACAGTAATGACTTTTGAGTTTATTCATATTTACGTTATAATATTAAAGATAGGTTTGCACCATGGACACTAGTCTGCAAGCACAGACTCTAATTTGACACTTTAACAAAATAGCCAATGAGTGCCAGTTTTAGGGCAGCGGCCATAATGTTTGTCCATCAAAAAATGGTGTAGGCCTATGCAATTCGCATTCTGACTATTTAGAATTGACGGCTACATTTATTTGTAACAGGTGAATGAAATAATTTGTATCGAGGTGGCACTCCAGAAATTAGGGGGCAAGGGAAACAGTTCCCCTCCCCCACACACACTTTCCCATGCAAGTCGCCCCGGAAAGTGCCTACCTTTTTTTCTTCTGAATGACCCATTTTGATTCTAATATAAGTGTCCCATTAATTTATACTTTGACAAGTGCTCCTTTTCATTTTTAATGAGTGCCTTTTCCTTTCTAATAAATGCCAATTTTCTGCCCCTTCTTACCTGCCCCCTTTTAGTTATACTTTGACAAAACTAGGCCCCTCTTCCTTCTAATGAGTGCACTTTCCCCGTCCGATATAAGGGGCCCCTGTCTAATAAGTGTCCATTATTGTAATGTGGTGAGTAACTTTTTGCAATTATGATAAGATCCCCGTGTACCTACTTGATTTTCCATCATTGATAGTGTCTCTTTTACATAATGGGCCTATTCCCAATTGTCGCTTACAAAAGGTGTCCTTTTATAGTCATCTCAAGAGCCATACTTATATAGCTTCAAATTTAATTTAGGAACTTTACATTAATCTTGATCTAAGGAGACACGAACGAACGAACGATGTTCATTGCTTTATGGAATGCCCCTTCTCTGGATAAAGTCATTTTTATATAAAAAATATGCCCTTTTTACACTAAACCGTGTGCCCCATGATAGTCTACTCAACTGCTAAAATAGGAATTTTACAATCTATCAATTATTATTATTCCCAATTCTCCATACCCTTTTCAACCTCACAGAATGTTTCTTTGTTCACTCCCAACATGACTGGCTACGCACCCGCTTCCAGAAAAAGCATCGAAAGGGTGTGTTTTTTAGCTAAACGGCGTCGTCGACGTTATGATGGGGGGACTGGCAAAACGATTTTGTGCCTTGTTCATGAAAAGAAATATGTCCTTCGTTTTTGGCGCCTCTGGTAGAAAAAAAGGTTTCTCAATTCCTGTAAGAAAGAGACCGTAGTACCGTGTTAAAACTCAGCATAACTATGACTGAGTACCAGAGAGCATTTCGCTCTTTAGCAAAACCAATGTCGGCGGGTGGGTGATTATTTTTTCCACTCCGTCATCGGAGTATATAGATAAAAGCATTTTATCTGCCCCTTTCTTCCGATGCCTTTGGTAGACAGGATTTCTACCAAACTAACCGCTCCGACGTATACTTGAGATAAAGGCTATATGTGCCATGCATCTCTGTCCTTGCTTCTGACGCTTATAATGCTAGTCATGATTATCAACATTATATAAAACAAAATAAGTAAATAAGTACCTGTCTATTTGTTTACTCCAGCTGACGACTTGGTTGACAAGCTGGGTATCTCAATGTACACGGTCTGCAAAGTAATATAGTACATATGATCATGGGTAAGTCCAATATCCTCTATCTCCCCCCAAGTCTTTGGCACAAAGTCGAAGATCCTTTGTAGATGAAGACTGAAAATTAGAAACACAAACGCAACACCAACAGTCCAGCTGAAGTAACAAGCTAGGTCAACAATGAAAACAGTCGAACTGAAGTAACAAGTCTAACACCGAAAACCAGGAACGCAAAAGTGAAAGATGTCCAAAAGGCAAACGTCACATATCATAATCAGCGTGCCAGGCAGGCCTGCCGGAACGTCGAGCAGATCGTCTTGGAGAGGCAGAAGAGGTGGCCACAGGTAGCGGGGTAGCAGGGCCAGGGCCATCAAGCTGGGGAGGCAATATTGCGGGCTCACTTGCCGGAGACGGATCATCCGGAGAGAGGGGTGATGCACCAACAGGGGATGGACGGCGACGACGTGGAGTGCCATGGATCATGCTGGATGACACAACGGGAGCGGCAGGAGGAACCTCATGTGCAGCAGGCAATGAGGGATGCTGCGGGCCAGCGACGGGCCAGTGGAGGGCGCCGAAGGATGGGGTGGTGTCGCAATCAGCGGAGGAAGTCCAGGTATCTCGTTGTGACCGAGGAACGAGTAGCAGACCCAAAATGCGAGCACGGAACTGGCGGATAAAGTGAGTTGCGGCACAAAGCAACGTCAGCATCGATCGTCAACCTTGGGGCTGGGAGCTGTACAGGAATGTACTTCCTCAGGAACTTCCTATTACGAAGGGTGACACGCCCGGAGCCATCAACCCGCACAACGTATTGGTCAAATTGCCGGACTTCTACCACAACACCAGTCTTATCCCATTTCAAGGGATGCAGCCCGGTCTGGTTCTGGATACGTACATGATCGCCTACGACAAGTGGCAGAAGCCGTTTAGTGTGTTCAGACCAGCGTTCTGCACCTCTCATGTGGCGGTTCCTGAGGGCCTCCTCCCGAGCTGCGAGGGTCTCACGCCAAGTGTCATGAGGCTTGTATCTGCCAGGAGCTATGGGAATGAAGTCTCGAATCGGGCGACCAAAGATGCACCTCGCCGGGAGAGCTTGGTATCCCTGTCCGGGTGTTCCTGTACTGAAGCATGGCGCGTTGGAAGGAGTCAGTGTCGAGGGCACCTGTGGGGCTTGTGTTGTCCATGATGAGGCGCTTCACCGTCTTCACACCAACTTCAGCACGACAGTTGCTGTGGGGATAAGCAACAGAGGAAATGCGATGGTGTACACCCCAGTTCTTTAGAAAGTGGCGCGTAGCGAGAGCTGTGAATTCAGGGCCACCATCGGAAGCCAGTTCGTCAGGGATACCAAAGGTGACAAAGATGCGTCGTAGACAAGTGATGAGGCCATCGGCACCATGGGAAGACCTCTCAACAATCGGCCAGTTAGAATAACGGTCGACCACTACCAAGTAGTTGCAACCTTTGTAGTGGAAAAAATCAGCACACATGCACTGGAATGGGTAATCTGGAGATGTCAAGGGGCTGGGTGGTGCCCTCGGGTTGGAGGGGGCAATCCGATTGCAGTGGTTGCACGGGCACGAAGGGCTGCGATGGCAGGAGTGATGCCAGGCCAAAAATAGATGCTTCAGCCCTTGCTGTCATGGAGGTGACCCCTTGGTGGGCTGCATGAAGATGGTTTAACACCTCCTCCCTAAGAGATGGGGTATGACAACACGGTCCTTGTAAAGCACCACACCATCAGCCGTGTGCAGGCCATCCCGAAACTGGAAGTAGTCGCGGAGGGTTCCGGGAGTTCATGCCGGGAGTCAGGCATGCCAGATTCGACGTTGTCAACAAGGCCCTGCATGGTGCTGTCACTGGCCGTAGCAGTACGGACTCTGTCCCACGTAACAGACTGTAGGCTGAGGGAGTCCAAGGAAGACACAGCAGAAGATAAGACGCCGTCCTCAAGGGCATCCACACGTGAGGCTGGGGTGCGCAAGCCGGCCATGAGAGTTGGGGAGTGTGTCAAGAGGACAGGGTTGGAGTCAACGGCTGCCACGTCATCAGGGAGGACCAGTTGCACAGGATCTCCAGTAGGGTGGCGGGAGAGGCAGTCTGTGGCACGATGCTTGACGCCCGGCACATGGACCATCCGGAACCTGTATCTGAGGGTCTTTTCCTTCAAGTTCCTCAAGCGTGGGTTAGGAATGTCTTCCAGGTTGCGGTCACCAAAGATCTTCAAGAGGGGCTTGTGATCGACAGCAATGATGAGGTCATCACAGCCCAGAACAAAGTATCTGGCTTTATCCAGAGCGTCAACGACTGCAAGGGCCTCGCCTTCCACTGGAGCGTAGCGTGATTCAGCAGGATGTGTGAATCTGCTTCCAACAAGCGTAATCCTCCATCCTGAGTGGCAGCAGAAGGGTTCGATCTTGACACAGGTACAGTGCTTCTGTAGGAGCCAAAACCGATGCCGCTTTTGGACCAATCCGTCGCCAGGCATGTGGGCTTTTGTGGGTCGAAGATTTTGACGCCTTCTGCAATCTCACTGGCAATGACAGTTTTGGATTCCTGAAAGGCACTCTCGAGAGTCTCGTCCCATATGTAGGATGTGCCTGGCTTCAAGAGCTGTCGAAAGGGAGCATTTGTCCTGCCACGCTGAACGCGTAGGATACCTGGTTAACAAGTCCGAACCACGAGCGAATGTCTGTGATGTCCTTGGGGGTTGGAAAGTCCAGGATTGCCTGCAAGTATTTCCTACAAGGGCGAACATTGTCAGGGTGATTTCGAACCCAGCAAACTCGACGGTGTCCGCTCCAAACACAAACTTGTCAGGATTGAGGGTGATCCCATGCCGGCCACATGTGTCAAGCCACTGGACGGCCTGAAAGAAGCTGTCTGCCAATGTGTCTGCCCACAGCAGGACGTCATCCACGCACTTGGTCTTATTGGGGATGTCTGACACAATCTCGTCATACCGCCTTGTGTAGCCGTCACCTGAGGCAATGTATCCTTGAGGGCAGTTTTGTAACGGTATCTACCCCAGGGTGTAATGAAGGTTGTCAAATGTCGGTCCTCCTTGCAGAGGGTACACTGTGGTAGCCATTCCATGCATCAAAGACAGTCTTCTTCTTGCCATGCGGGACTGATCTGGCTTGGTGGAAGGGCGATGGCGTGTGATCGTCTCCCTTGTGGCATGAGCATTGAGGGCCTGGAAGTCAACGGTTCGCCGTGGTTTGCCATTTTCTTTGCACAGATAACCATCCTATGGCACCAGGTAACAGGTTCACCGACAGGGACTGGTTCGATGACACCCAACTGGACATCGTGGTCCAATCCAGCCTTCACAGCGTCACGCCAGTGGATCGGGACTGGTACTGGGGTGTGATGTGCGACCGGCTCAGCGTCGGGATCCACCATCAGTTTCATTGGTGGGCTGTCCATGAGAGGCAGGGTTTGATGCTCACATGTGTTGAATGGACCCGCCTTATAGTAGTCAAGCAGATATTGCTGCAGCTTCTGGCGATTAGCTTCTGTGGCGGGAAGGGTAGCTTTGTCGGGCGGTGGAGGCCGTTGGCGGCGGGGCAACGACAAGTGACAGTTGGGTCCTCCTGTAGAGCTGCCGTTGTGTCCAGATTGTGTGATGCCTGTGTAGCACCAATCGTGGGAAAGCTGTCGGAGATGAGTCCGAGATCAATGCAGGCTTCTTTACTGAGGAAGATCTTGTCAGAGCCGTCAGTGATATATGTCATTTGCCTTGTGTCAAAGACCCGGCCCGACTATCTCTGCCCGAAAAGCGTAGGATAGCTGCTCCAAGGATCTTGATGCCTCCTGTGGTAGCAGTGTGCATCCTCATGGTGACTGGGATGAGGTCCAAAAGACGTAACCCAAGGCGACGGGTGACCTTTATTCCAGCAAGGCAGCTCTGGCATCCTGTATCAGCCATGGCGGACGCTGGGCAAGGCGTTGTAGGGGTGCCGTGTACATAAATAAGTACCTGTCTATTTGTTTACTCCAGCTGACGACTTGGTTGACAAGCTGGGTATCTCAATGTACACGGTCTGCAAAGTAATATAGTACATATGATCATGGGTAAGTCCAATATCCTCTAATAAGAATAAGAATGAGAAGTGGATTATGAAGGAGGAGGAGGAGCAGGGGGAGCAGGGGAGGGAGGGGGAGGAGAAGGAGTCACATAGTGGTCAGCGGGGGCTGACGTCTCTTGCCAGTACCGTCAATTTTTAGATAGCAATTAAAGCATGCAGGCAAAAAAAAAATTTGACTCTTGCCTAATTACGCCAATTTGTATTTTGTACACAATTAAGAAACATAATAATAAATCGATGGACGCCGACCCACCCGGTCATGATCCAGCCAACTTAACACGAAAAAGGAATTTGGAACCGAATATAATTATATAGGCTGCATATGCGTTCAGAAAAGAATCCATAACAATATAAGTATAGGCCTACACAGTACTATATTATGGTGCAAGGTAAAAATGTCAGAGGCAAAAAAAAATAATGTCAGAGGAACCAGTGGCGTAATGAGCAAAAACTTTTGGGGGTCGGAACAAAATCCGCATCACCACCAAGTAGCATAATGCAGGGGCGGCGGAGCGTCTTCCAAAATAGGGGGCATCAACAAAATGGGCATTTTCTGGAAAAAGGGGGAACCTACAAAGGGAAACATAAAAAACATACACCATTTTTAGACATTGGTATATACTCCTACATCGTCATGATTGTGATTACACTACCAGGGATGACATCAATATTTGTTTCTTTCTTTACGTGGTACAAGATACTGCTTAAGCAACATACTTAGCAGTTGGGTATGACTGGTCTGAATATTAATTATCGAGCGAGCGAAGCGAGCGAGCAAAAATTTTAAGATGTGTGAGGTCCCAGTGCGAACAATTACATATTACAAAGAAGACAAAAAACAAACCCTGATGAGTATTGAGCAAAATCTAATGAAGAAAGACTGAAAAGTTCTTTTATAAGTAACATAATTATAACATCTATAAATGTGAGCGAGCTTTAGGGAAATTTAAAAAAAAAGTGGCTATGTCCCATTTGCAGGCCAAAAAAATGAAAAGGTTAAATTCCAACGGCATTTGAAAGACAATACTAATTTAGAACTTCCCTAAAAAAAGGGGGGGGGGCTTGAAAATGTCTTTAAGTGGGAAAATAACGACAATTAGTTGTCGAATCGACTTAGGAGCCAGTAAGTAAGTAATAGTCTGATTTTTCAGACCATTGTACCGAATGGTCGTACGTTTTATGCTGCGCAAAGATTCAATCAGTTTAATTTTAGCCACTAGAAGTGGGTTATTGATGTAGACAAATGCTCATGTACCCTTTACAGCTCATTTTATGTATGTTATTACCAAAGATGAAAAAAGCCAGTCAGTCACTCAATAGTGTCTGACAGTGAAGTCTACCAAGTAAACGGGTTTCCTTGCATAATTTAAATATTAGGACACTGCTAACGTTTAAATTTCACAGATAGGACATACATGACATATTCATAATTCCTGCAAAGTTCTACAGAATTTGATGTTGGCTGCAAAAGGGACATAGTATCTTTGAGTCGCCTTGAATTAGGGGTGCATGTTATGGAGAAACGAAAAGTAGGCACTTATCAAAATGTTACCTTCCCCATCAAAAAAATAAGAGAGAAGGAAGGAAAGGGAAAGAAAAAAAGAAAAAGGAGATAAAGGGAAGAAGAAAAAAAAGAGGAAGAAGAAAAGAAATGAAGGGGGATATCAGTTGCAATTTTCCCGCCAACAAGTTGTGGATCGGGAGGGGGGGGCAAAAGGCCCTTGCCTCTTTCCCCGCCTCTCCCCCCCCCCGCCAAAACAAAAAGAGAGAAGGAAGGGAAAGGGTGAGAGAAAGAAGGGAAAGAAAAGGGTGAAAAGAAGGGGAGATCAGTGGCGATTAACAACGTGTGGATTGGGGGGGGGGGCGAAAGGCCGTTTCCTCCCCCAGCAAACCTAAAAGAGAGAGAAAAAAGGGAAGGGAAAGGGAAATAAAATAAAAAAAGAGAAAGGAGAGGGGAGATCAGTTGCGATTTTCCCTGCCAACAAGGTGTAGAACGTGGTTTATTTCTAAATCGATACCGGTGATTTACAAATGTGCTGAAATGACATAATTTTCCGAGATTTTTAGTAAATTATACTCTTTGATGCGTTTGTTGGAAAATGACAAATTCCTAAATTTACAGTCAGGCAAGAAATATGCTTATTTAGAGGCCTACATGTCTGGGCCCGCGGAACGGCGGGGCTTGGGGGCCTCGAGCTCCACCCCACTTTTTTTGGAAAAGTATATTGAAGAGAAATAGAAAGAAAGAGAGAAAGAAAGAAAGAATAGTGACCTGCCAGTGTCGCAAAATAATGAGGTAACAAAATATGCTCATCTGACCGTGATTAAATGCCTACAACCCCTGAGCTTCCGGGGGCTCTGCCCCTGGACCCAAACAATGGCCCTAAGGCGAGCCCCTGGATGCTCATCTGACCGTAAATTATTGCCTAAAACCCCTGAGCTTTCGTGGGCTCCGCCCCCTTGACCCCACGCCAATTAGTGACCTGCCAGTGTTACAAATAAGGTATCAAAATAATGTTCATTTGACCGTAATTAAATGACTATAACCCTGAGCTTCCGGGGGCTCCGCCCTCGACCCCACCTAGGGCCCTAAGGCGGACCCCTGGATGCTCATCTGACGGTAATTTAATGCCTAAAACCCCTGAACTTCTGGGGGCTCCGCCCCTTGACCTCACACTAATTAATGTCCTGCCCGTGTCACAATTAAGGTATCAAAATATGTTCATTTGACCGTAATTAAATGCCTAAAACCCCTGAGCTTCCGGGGGAGTCTGCCCCCTAGACCCCACCTAGGTCCATAAGGCGGGCCCCTATATGCTCATCTGACGGTAATTTAATGCCTAAAGCCCCTAAGCTTCTGGGGGGCTCCGCCCCTTGGACCCCACGCCAATTAATGTCCTGCCCGTGTCACAATTAAGGTATCAAAATATGTTCATTTGACCGTAATTAAATGACTAAAACCCCTGAGCTTCCGGGGGCTCCGCCCCCCTCGACCCCACCTAGGGCCCTAAGGCGGACCCCTGGATGCTCGTCTGACGGTAATTTAATGCCAAAAACCCCTGAACCTTCTGGGGGCTCCGCCCCTTGGACCCCACGCCAATTAGTGTCCTGCCCGTGTCACAATAATATTAAGGTATCAAAATATGCTCATCTGACCGTCATTAAATGCCTAGAACCCCTGAGCTTCCGGGGGAGTCTGCCCCCTGGACCCCACCTAGGGCCCTAAGGCGGGCCCCTAGATGCTCATCTGACGGTAATTAAATGCCTAAAATCCCTGAACTTCCGGGGGCTCCGCCCCTTGACCCCACGCCAATTAGTGACCTGCCAGTGTTACAAATAAGGTATCAAAATAATGTTCATTTGACCGTAATTAAATGCCTATAACCCTGAGCTTCGGGGGCTCCGCCCTCGACCCCACCTAGGGCCCTAAGGCGGACCCCTGGATGCTCATCTGACGGTAATTTGATGCCTAAAACCCCTGAACTTCTGGGGGCTCCGCCCCTTGACCTCACACTAATTAATATCCTGCCCGTGTCACAATTAAGGTATCAAAATATGTTCATTTGACCGTAATTAAATGCCTAAAACCCCTGAGCTTCCGGGGGAGTCTGCCCCCTAGACCCCACCTAGGGCCATAAGGCGGGCCCCTATATGCTCATCTGACGGTAATTTAATGCCTAAAGCCCCTAAGCTTCTGGGGGGCTCCGCCCCTTGGACCCCACGCCAATTAATGTCCTGCCCGTGTCAAAATTAAGGTATCAAAATATGCTCATCTGACCGTCATTAAATGCCTAAAACCCCTGAGCTTCCGGGGGAGTCTGCACCCTGGACCCCACCTAGGGCCCTAAGGCGGGCCCCTAGATGCTCATCTGACGGTAATTAAATGCCTAAAACCCCTGAACTCTGAGGGCTCCGCCCTCTTGACCCCACCAGGGGCCTTAGGCAGGCCCCTGAATGCTTATCTGACCGTTATAAAATGCCTAAATCCCTGAGTTTCAGGGGGCTCAGCCCCCTGGACCCCACGCCATCTAGTGACCTGCCAGTGTCATGAATAAGGTATTAAAATAATTATGCTCATCTGAGGGCCACCTAAGGCGGACCCCTGGATGCTCATCTGACGGTAATTTAATGCCTAAAACCCCTGAACTTCTGGGGGCTCCGCCTCCTGGACCTCACGCCAATTAGTGTCCTGCCAGTGTCACAAAATAAGGTATCAAAATATGCTCATCTGACCGTAATTAAATGCCTAAAACCCCTGAGCTTCCGGGGGCTCCGCCCCCCTCGACCCCACCTAGGGCCCTATGGCGGACCCCTGGATGCTCATCTGACGGTAATTTAATGCCTAAAACCCCTGAACCTTCTGGGGGCTCCGCCCCTTGGACCCCACGCCAATTAGTGTCCTGCCCGTGTCACAATAATATTAAGGTATCAAAATATGCTCATCTGACCGTCATTAAATGCCTAGAACCCCTGAGCTTCCGGGGGAGTCTGCCCCCTGGACCCCACCTAGGCCCTAAGGGCCCCTAGATGCTCATCTGACGGTAATTAAATGCCTAAAATCCCTGAACTTCCGGGGGCTCCGCCTCCTTGACCCCACGCCAATTAGTGACCTGCCAGTGTTACAAATAAGGTATCAAAATAATGTTCATTTGACCGTAATTAAATGACTATAACCCCTGAGCTTCCGGGGGCTCCGCCCCCTCGACCCCACCTAGGGCCCTAAGGCGGACCCCGGATGCTCATCTGACGGTAATTTAATGCCTAAAACCCTGAACTTCTGGGGCTCCGCCCTTGACCTCACACCAATTAGTGACCTGCCAGTGTCACAATAAGGACGGTATCAAAATATGTTCATCTGACCGTCATTAAATGCCTAAAACCCCTGAGCTTCCGGGGGAGTCTGCCCCCTGGACCCCACCTAGGCCCTAAAGCGGGCCCCTAGATGCTCATCTGACGGTAATTAAATGCCTAAAATCCCTGAACTTCCGGGGGCTCCGCCCTCTTGACCCCAACAGGGGGCCTTAGGCGGGCCCCTGAATGCTTATCATTCTGACCGTTATAAAATGCCTCAAATCCCTGAGTTTTAGGGGTCTCAGCCGCCTGGACCCCACGCCAATTAGTGACCTGCCAGTGTCATGAATAAGGTATCAAAATATGCTCATCTGACCGTAATTAAATACCCATAGCCCATACCCCCTGCGCTTAGCTCAGGTTATAGATTTAAAAAAATAATGATTATGGTAGTGTTTGGGTCAAAAATAGGGCAAGAAGGAGCAACAGTGAGTGAAGATTTTATTTGTTTTATGAGGCTTGAAAGATGTACTCTGTGATTCATGGCCTTGGCGTACAAGCCGGGGGTGGGAGAAGCCCCCCCGGCAATAATCGGGCAAAAAGTCACAATTTTGGGCCGAAAATTAAAGAAAGAAGAAAATAAAGCAGCGCTGATATAATGACTGCAGCAGGGGTGTCGATTTGTATCCGTGGTTGGGGGGATGATAGGTGCCAAAATATTTTCGGCAATGGATCAAAGCAACCAAGAGGTAGAAGCGTGTGGCAGGTTGCACCCCTTCCTTCCAAGTTATTAACTTTTTCAAGTCACCCTCAATAAAGATAACATTTCAGAGAATATTAGAGTGGTAATAAAATTAATAACATGCTAAATGTTAGTCCTGACTCTTGCCTGCAGTGTAGGCCTACCAGACTGATATCATCTATTTTTAAACGAAATTTAGACATTACCAAAAAAATCCAATGGTGAGGGATATCAACTTGTGAAAGTATTATGTTACCAGTGGGCAAATGCATTAATAAGCAACCAGGAAAGGTTCATGTAGACAGAAAATTCTTTATTTCCTGGTGATAGAAACATACATTTATGAATATTGATGTCTCCAAACAACATTCATCGTGAAAAACCCATTCCAATATTCTGTGTAAGGAGATCTCAAAAAATAGTTCTCATTTGTAAATGAAAAACATATTGCTTTTGGTTCTTCATTTGACTCTCTTCCTTCTTTAATTAAACCAACTGAATCCTCTCTGCGGGAAACTCAATTCAATGAAACAGAATATCACTGATGCAAAATTTGGTTCTCAAAATGACAGAAAATTTCCACTCCTGATCTCATACAAACTGTCTGTTTCTTAAAAACATAATATAAAACTTACGTTCCAACTACCAAACAACAAACTTCCATTATCTCCTTCTTCACCCAGATATACTTATCATACCAGATACGCTCTAAAATATAAGCATAATATTCCCTAAGGCCCTGACCAGAGCACTATTTTTTTCAAAAACTATAACCAGTCTTAGAAGGTGCATTATTATTGGAAGGGTGTTATAAACAAAACTTCAAACTTAATAACATTCTAACCTTCAAAAACACCTTAACTATCTTATGCCTGTTACGTTTGAATACAATACATAGGCCTACATCAGCTTTTCAATAAAACAAAAATAAGTTGTGACATAATAATCTTTCTCCAAAATATCGAACTGGAGTATTCTGTTGTATTGCTTGTTTATGTACATACAAAGAGCTTATTTTCAAGAGGCACTAGATCCATGTGTGTAACTTAAGAAAGAACTCTTTGTTTACCCGATTTTGTTCAGGTGTCTATGGAAAATTGTTATTAAAAGATGCATGTGTTCATAATTTCTCTCGTAATTTAGGTTAATAATTTTGTTCAAGGTAAATAGGAAAAAGTATATCATTATCTCCATTTGCTATCAAAAGATTTTGCTCCTTTCGGAAAATAGCTCTTCAAATGTTTTACATGTAGAGATATAAATAAACAAAGAAATGGATGAAATCAATAAAACAAAATAGATACTGAGTATGAATCAGGGAACAAACTGAAAGTTTCGTCTCCTACATGCTGCCATTTGGACAAAACCGTCTTTCTCTTCAGCTTATTTCTCACTTCTTTTCCATCCACTTAACTAATTCCTGATCATGCATTAACCTCATACCTAAGCTTTTTAGGGACGGGGATCCCGTAAAGTAATTTTGACATTGTAAGAAATAAACATGAGCAATATATCATTGTAGGTTACTTTAAAGTCAACCTCTTTTTCATCGCCCATTCACATCAGTTCCCTGAAGGAAATGCTGGAATATATATGTCCCTCTTTCTCTTGTCTTTCTTCCTTTTCTCTTCCCCTTCCTTTTTTCTTCTGCCCGTTTCTTCCCTTTTCCCTTTTTCCCAGGTAGCAAGCCCATATGGGACCCATATGGGGATGATCTGGGTCACTTGTGCCATCTGGGCTATTAAATGGAACCCATATATATGTATCCCATATGGGGCCAATATTTAGTAACCCATATGGGATCTATCTGGGCCAGCCCTTATGGGTCCCAGATGGGAATGAGCTGGGCGTACACATATGGGTAGAATATGAATATGCCCATATGGGTAACACATGGGGAAAATCTGGGTTAACCCACATGGGATATATCTGGGTTAACCAATATGGGTACCAGATGGGATTAAGCTGGGCATACCCATTTGGGCCCAGTTTGGTATGGGTCCCATCTGGGTCCCATCTGTCTTATATGGGTTTACCCATATGCTTCTTGGGTGCAGATGCCTTAGGGCCCCAGATGGTTTTCCATAATTATGGGGCCGCGTTTCAGAGAATATGGGACCCATGTGGGTCCCACATGGGCTTGCTACCTGGGTTATTATCATCTCTGTCTCTCATTATCTCTCTCCACTCTCTACTTTTTTTTGCACTTTTGCGCTTCGCGCTTAACATTTAGCTCGTTGCTTTTTAACGCTGCGGCTTTGCATTTGGCGCACTGCATTTCTATGATGCTGTTGATTGAATAAATTGAATAAATTCATCAATTCCTGATGAAGCCGTATGAGCGAGAATTCAATTTATTCTTGTCTCATATACGGTTGTCTCATTTACTTCGTTTTCTATTTATATATGTATGTATTATGAAAATGAGATAGCAAAATGTGTATATTGATGGTCATCTTGTGAGTAATAACCATCAACTTACTACTCTCATCGGGCTCTCATCATTAATTTTTCTCTTCATTTTTTTTGTTTGTTTGATGGTGAATTATTGGGGGTGATTGTACAGGCCATGCCCGCCCCCCACCTGAAATATTGGGGAATATAATCCTTCCCCCCGCATCCCCCGGGATCGACACCCCGATGGACTGCAGAGAATCCTTCGTTATTCTTTTTTCGATAAGCCTAATGTAGAACCATTACCAATATTAAACCTATTTACCTGTAACATGCTTTTGTTTTGATATTTTTTATATATATACCTCTGGCATTTTTACCTCTGACATTTTTACCTCTGACATTTTTACCTCTGACATTTTTACCTCTGACATTTTTACCTCTGACATTTTTACCTCTGACATTTTTACCTGACATTTTTACACCGAGCCCTATAATATTAGTAGTACCGGGCGCGCGCTGCATGCTCGCACCATGGCGCATGGCTTGCATATTATATTGCGCGTGCATAGCGCATAGATATATATCGTATGTTTCAACGAGTTTACGCGCTATAGTATACGTACAGCTAGATTTCATGATATGATCGTCATCCTGTCGACAGATTGTTTGTTCAGGTAAGCAAACAAAATCACTTATAAAATATAAGACTTTAATTCTAGCCCTAAATATTTAATTTATAGAGGGTTTATATCAAGCTTAACACATTGCCATTGGGATAAACTTTTAATCTAGATCATACATGCCTACGTTGGATTGAACATGTCTAGATCTACATTAGAGTACAGAAATAACCGTCTGGTATGGGTCTAGACCGAAGATTTCTGTCTCTTTCGTTCGTTAGCCTCTGATTTGGGTAGGGTCGGCTCCTCTCTTTAGAGACAGAAGCCGACCATAGGCGCTCCTGTGAAAACATTTTGGCCATATATGGCCAAAACTCTTTGCCCAAAATACTACATTTTAACCGATGCATATCCGATGCATTTATTATTGTAAATTAGGCCTAGGCTAAACTACATCGGTTCCACTTACCAGATTGACTGTATGATGCGTTTAAGGGTCTTTTTTCCGGATTTTCATCGCCGAAATTGAGCTCCGTGTTGAAATTCTCGCAGCCGTATTTTAAACTGTTACTGTCAATGGATGACGTCATCTTCCTTCATGCGCAGTAACAGTTTAAAAATACGGCTGCAAGAATTTCAACACGGAGCTCAATTTCGGCGATGAAAATCCGGAAAAAGACCCTAAACGCATCATACAGTCAATCTGGTAAGTGGAACCGATGTAGTTTAGCCTAGCCTAATTTACAATAATAAATGCATCGGATATGCATCGGTAAAATGTAGTATTTTGGGCAAAGAGTTTTGGCCATATATGGCCAAAATGTTTTCACAGGAGCGCCTATGGTCGGCTTCTGTCTCTAAAGAGAGGAGCCGACCCTACCCAAATCAGAGGCTAACGAACGAAAGAGACAGAAATCTTCGGTCTAGTATGGGTCATTCTTTAATAAAACTGACATTTGTTGACATCAGAGGAGCCAGATGCAATCTCAGCGGAACAACCGTTGATATCAGAGACTAAAGCTTTCGGTCTAGATCTACATCTAAGTTAGATCAGCAACATATAGAATTATTGTAAATGCAAAATGGGTGAGTGAACTGTACTGCTAGCTGCTGAATAAATATAGACGAGTCGAGATAAAGTTAGTCTGGTTCGATTTATTAGTCTTTGTGTGTGTGTGTGTGTGTGTGTTCAATGTGCATGCCAAGACAGTGGTCATTGTTGAAAAAACTAAATGCTAGAAGTAGAAGTTATTAGACTCTAGACCTAGTCTAGACGTCTAGTCTAGGCCTAGGTATTAGGAAGGTTGATAATTTAATACATTATATTTCTTTTTACTGTGTTGTGGCGTTCAGGAATCGACAAAATGATAAACTGATTTCATCTTGCTGAAATGGAATACCTGTGACACTGTGCCTGTGACTGAGGTGTGGAAAGAATTGCACCCACAGAGTTAGACAGAAATAACCGTCTGGTATGGGTCATTCTTTAATAAAACTGACATTTGTTGACATTCCCCATACACAGACGGTACCCCGTACGCCTCGCACCACGGAGAGATTGAGCCGATTGTGACCCACCTTTTTTTACCCCAAAACTTTCTCCCACGATTTCCTTTATTTAGATCTAATTTTCTGATTTATAAATCAGATATATTAAAAATACTATGTATTTTTGTTCTCCTATGTACAGTTCTCAAAGTTTTATTACCTATTTCCAAATGCAAAATTTAGTGACTTATGTATATGAGTTATCCATTTTTTATCTCAGAACCAAGTACGGTACGTTCATGCATTCGAACTGGTAATCTATGACATGACCCGCCCGATATATTTCCGGGTCAACCGACCAAAACAAGCCCAATGGCCAATCAGAGCACGTGTTTGATATTGGGCTTATGAATATTCAAACATCACCGGCTCAAGCCGGGCTGACTCATACGTAGCTATTGGACGTTCGAAAAGAAAAATGAATATTCATCAACTCAAACCAAGATGGCTGACATCAAATCTTGTTGACTACAAGACTTTCTCGGATTAATCATTAATATAGGATCTAAATGAGCAAGCTATCATAAGTCAAAGTATATATTTCTTATGGCTATTTAGATTCAGTGTAATATTGCAGCCAAAGTGAATGTGTGAAGACGTAAAGAGTGAAAAATCTCGATGCATATCGCATTCATCTCGGTCCGGCTAAACCGAACCATTCGTTCCGCACACTACCGCATAGCCGTACTTCAGTCTATGTATAGAAGCGGTCAGAGGAGCCAGATGCAATCTCAGCGTAACAACCGTCGATATCAGAGACTAAAACTTTCGGTCTACCACAGAGTCAGAATCTACACACATGTGGCATCAAACTTTGGTTTAACAGTTACAACTTAGTTTCATACTATTATTAGGCCTACTAACAACTAACTTATCTCCCATTTCTAATACTAGTTGTGTAGGGAATATCAGGACATTTAAAGAGTGCGCTAGATCTAGTGCACTTTTGCTCCAGCCTCCAGGCCCCGGCAGGCACCTAACTAAAAAAAATGTGTATCTGTTGATTCTGTTAAAATGGGAACTACTAATAGTAGATCTAAAGCCTTAAATTTGAGGAAAGACCTAGCTATTAGTATTATTAACTTACTAGTATTGGAGAAAATACATGTATGTTTAGCATGTAAAAATGAGTTTCCTTTGCATTTTATATAATGGAATCAACAGAATCAACTGAATCACATTTTAGGTGCCCAGTTTGTAAGTGCATTAGACTCGAGCCAACTACTTTTCTTGTGATATTATAGCTATTTTTTAAATTTGTGATCTTCTTCAGTATCTAGACCTTATCTACAAAAAGAATAGAAAAGCTGACAAATTTATTTTCACTTTGAACTACATGCCTGGGCTAGAAATTATTTACAAGAACTTTAATAACCTTTTTAAACTTTCGTTTTAAGAGTAAACTTTATTCTTTCAAGTTATTTACGCTCTGGAGCTTGAAATGTGCAGAATTACAGGGTTAAATAAATGCTGAATCAAAGGTGAAATTATGAAATCAAAATCCAATTAAAAAAAACCCAAATATTCAACTTCTAGATCTAGAGAATCTAATGGACTTTTAATAATATTAGAAATAGGATCTAGTTACAACCAGATTACTTGGTATTGAGTACATCTATAACTTTCATTTTGCTGTAAATCTAAATTCTAATAATGTTTTGCAGAAAGTGGAAAATTATGGGAAGCCAGCAAGGATTAAAATATTCATAAACACTCTAAATATGCATGAAATGTGGTTACCCCAGATTTGATAAACCCTAATGTAACTGCCAATATTTCCTTAGTTGATGTTTAAAATCAAGAACACATTCTGTGAGGTCACATTTTTCAAAAATTCTTATCCAATTCTCAAGAAAATTATTGACACAAGCTTATGTTAAGCATCACTTTTCATTGGTCATGCAGAGATCTGATTAATCACATTCTTAGCAAACCTTACTCATATTTTTAGCTATTTCTGCACTTGATATCCTGTGCTAGTGTCTCCTTTTAGTGACATTTTAGCATTATCTTTTGATACAGAATGCTAGGAATTACACATTATACATAAGCAAAAAGAGCAAAAATCACTCAAAATTTTGGGTTTTTGTCTTCTCCAATGCAGTATGTTGTGCCATTATAGAATAAGAGCAATTTAATTATAACTAATTTCTAAAGTTTCTTAATCGGCAATGCAGTTTAAAATGTAAAATCACTATTTTCATGTACAAATTGGCAATTTTTCTGTTAAATCTTGCCATTTTCTTTCACTTTAGTTCATTTGATTAACATTAAAAAAACTATGAAGGAGTGAAACTGATTACTATAGAAAAAATAAGGAAACTCCAAACTGCTGTGGGTTAAATCTCTTTGATCAGAATAATAATAACAATAACCTAGGCTTCTATAGCGCATTTTATCTTCAGAGAAAATATCAATGCGCTTTACAATAATAAAACAACAAAATTACTGATAACTACTAATTGATGAGCTAAAGAAATATCAAAATAAGAACAAGATTAATCATAATCAGTCATTATAAACATCAATTACATAGAAATGAAAGCAAATTATGACAAAGTACAGTAATGTAGTTAAATTTTGATGAATACAATAATGCAGTTTAAATGACATCAGCAAGCGTTTTTGAACAAGTAAGATTTCAGTTGTGATTTAAAGAAGATTTAAAAAAAAACTCAACTGCATTTCCATAATTTGATTAAATGAAATCGTTTTCAATGGCTGCCTGCCGTAGCAACAAAGAGAGTTATCAAAAGTCTTCATGCATGGCTGATCGTCAACGAAACAGAGTGGTGAGAAAAATGATTGTTAAGGCAGGCAGCCAGTGAAAACGTAATTGTTTGATAAAATTATGGGAATGCAAGCATTACTTTAAACAAACAGAACTTTGTTATTCCTGGCTCATTTTTCCTGATTCATGTGTCATATGAAAGGGCAGAAATGAACTTTTTAGAAATGTAATTTTTTCTTCGAAATTCAGATACCACCCGCCAAATGACTTTTTTGTTTCCTTCCTTCCAATTGCTTTTAATCACTCATGCGTGAAATATGCATCACTTGAGTAGAATCAAATGAAAGAGGAGACTCTAAGCTTTACAAATATGTGTCATTTATTAATTATAGTTGTGACTAAGTTATGATAAAACATCGATACTTCTTGGTTTCGTTTTTTCTGGGACGCTCTGTATAAATGTCCATATTATTAAGTTAGTTGATCTAGGAGTCTTTCTTTGTCTCCAAGTATACCACTTGCTTCTGTAGTTTAGAATGTTCCCCTAATAATCTGTCATACTCAGCAGAGACTCCTTGAGCCTGCTTCTTCACTGCTTCCATCTCTTTCTTCGACTTTTCCAATTCTGCTTTTGAGCTTGTTAGATCGTCCCTGGTAGTCTTCAAATCTTTGGCAACTTCACTGTCAGCAACTGCGGCCATGACGATGTCAGCCATAGAGCCCGAGTGTGAACGCTTGGTCTTGGTCTCCAGCTCTTTTTGTAGTTCATCCAACTCATCCATGAGTCTTTTGGCCTGATCTGATGCCCCTGTGCTTGCTTGACTGATGCCGCTATCAAAGTAGCTTCCTTAGAGATTAAGTTGCACATACGCTTCAATACAATGAAGAGGAAGAAGATAAATCCAGCCACATAAAAGTTCCTCTGTGCTCTAAACAGCTTCATATTCTGGATGGCCTCTGCATTAGGTATAGCCACATCAAGTTCTTCTTTGGCATCTGTGTACTTGCTCACTTCTGTCACTGAATCAAGGAATAGCAAGATGAAGAGAAAGACATTGAAAAAGATGTATGTATAGGCTGTGATGGACTTCACTATTCCAGAATTAAAGAATATCTGCCACATGTATGGCTTGATGAATGGGGAGAATTAGGATAAGGGCAAAACCTCCAGATATAGGAAGGCTACCACAAATGTCCACTGCAGTGTCATGGTGTTTCTGTCTGGTAAACTTCCTTCAAGATCCCTCAAGGAGTATTTGAAATACTTGTCTGTCTTCTGTTTCCTGAATAGATAGTAGGGGTCTAGAAGATGGTCTAGACTAGAAGGGGTCTGGACTATTTTCCCTATTCAGCCTATTAATTTAAACTTATCTTCAGAAGTTCAGATCTAAATCTAAGTAAGATGTTGAAGTACTATTGAAACTACCCATACCTAGGTTCAGCCTATACCTGGGTTCAGCCTATTAATTTAAACATATCTTCAGAAGTTCAGATCTAAATCTAAGTTAGATGTTGAACTACTATTAAAACTACCCATACCTAGGTTTTGCCGACAGAGGAAACATACATAAATGTGGTATCAGATTAAATCAGAAGTCATATTACTTGTCTAATGGGGCGTTGCAAGAAAGTTGCGATTGATTGCAAGTTGCAAAATTTGCAACTGATATTTGCAATCGATTGCAACTCAAGTTTCTCGCAACGCCCCACTAGTCTCCTAAATTTCCTAGGATTTTGTTAGGATTAAAGTTTTAACAATTTAATTAAGCTAATCTAGCTTTTATTCTCCCCCTCTCCCCCTCTCTCTCTCTCTCTCTCTTACTAATGAGGTGTTGCAAGAAAGTTGAGTTGCGATCAATTGCAAATTTGCAATTTATCGCAAGACTTACGCTTGATTTTAGGGATTTGCAATTGATTGCAACTTTCTTGCAATGCCCCATTAGACCTAGATTAAGTGAGATATATAGAAGTAATACATTTAATTATTCAGTCATTCATTAGCATATAGTCATAAGAAAGAAGAGATAATCTAGCAATACTATTGAGTAGAAACCATTTATTGATCTTCTAATGAGGTCATAGTAAGATAGAGATATTTAGGACTCATTTTGTTAAAATAACTATGTATGCCTGAACTCTTAATGATGGATTATTATGATTTCAGTAACTCTTAAATTTTTTTGTTTCTTTTGTTGCAAATGACCTAGCTTGAGAGTGATACCTGTGATGTCAAGCATGTTACCATTACATCATTGGACCACTGTCCTGACAGTCCTTGCTGCCTTGATAACTTATGCCTGTGGATCATGTAGCTGGCACATAGACGTTATTCGATCAGAGTTCCCGTATCTCTTTGAACCAATAGTTCAAAACAAACTGAATCATATTGTAGTGAATCTCGAGGACGTGACCATCAGAAGCTTTCCAGAGGAGGTATATGTTCTTAAAAGACCAACAAACTAACCTTTTTTTCTTCTTTCTTTTAACAAATCATACTGAACTTAATAAATATACAATGTGAAATTGATAGGAGTACTGAACAAATAAATCTGATATAAATTCAGCAGATGAAATTATGAACATGGCAAGAAAAACCTATACTACTTAATCAACCTACTTTAATGTCCAGATTGCAAACTATTGAGTGTTAAAACATCAAATATGCTTTGCTATGGTATTTTTTGCTTATAGCATCCCTAAATATACGGATCTCGTTGCATAAAACTTACCACTGATGGTAACTTTGCCATCAATATTAACTACCATGGCAACATCACCCAACAGCCTATCAAATCAATGTTTCTATGGAAGTTACCATTAATGGCAAAGTTACCATCAATGGTTAGTTTTATGCAACGGGCCTAGATATTCATATAAACACTTCTTACATATTTTACAATGTATAGGTACATATTATTTGGTGAATAGCTACCAATAAGCGATAAAATGACTTGATGATATTGTGGGAAATGCATTGTGCCATTTCAATTGTTAGATCCGTAATATTTATATAACATACATGTATGCAGCTTGATCTACAATCATAGTTCACTGTTTTAAGGAATAAATGCAAAATTGAATTCTGTCATTGCATCTTAAACACCTTAAATAATTGAAAAAATAAAAATTCCACATGGTGTGTAAAAAGATTCTGTTCTTCTGGTAAGAACCTCCTTGTAGCCCAGAGAACAAGGTCATCTTTTGGAGACCAAGCTTTCTCAGCTGTTGGACCATGTTGATGGAACCAATTACCTGCTCACATATGTTCCTTAGAAACTTTTGATTTCTTTAATTCTGCCTTGAAGACAGCCTTTTAATGGAAAGCATATGGTACCTGAATGTAATTCAACACTATTTGTATCATCCTGTGGTCTGTTTTGTATTTATTCTTTCTTACTTTTCTTTATTTCATAATCCACCTTGAAATGGTTTTACTAGATAGATGGTGCAATATAAGTGTGTTATATTATTTTTATTATTATTATTAATAATAGGAAAATTTTGCAATTCTATCTTGTCACTTTACAGTTAGAACCATGTATGTACCCATATTTTGTCCGAGTACAAGTCGAGTGCAATGAGATATCCAGCTCAAGTACAATAGAGGCTTTACTGTCGGCGGGATCCTATCCAAGAATCACTATATCGTTTGGCGCCCTCCAAGATCAGAGTCTCTCGTATCACACCTGGACGGATTATATCTTTGAGGGTGCACTTATAGACATGGATCCAGACTGCAATGTTGGATTTTGCAGACCTGTGTGGCTCGTTCCTTTGCCTACAAATGAAAAGTACCTGATAATCCATGTCAGTGTGGAAACTGTAGGCGTTGTCAAAGCAGTCTCCATGTCTAGGCAAGTATGATCAAGTCTACTCCGACTTGATACTGTAAAGCATATAATAACTTGAAGAGTAAAAAAGACTGCAACAGCAAAATACAGACCGCTTTATATATAAATGAAAGATAAAAAAGTATTTAAAAATAGCTGAGTGCAACAAAAGCTTTCATCACCCTCCAGCACAATGATAGACTTGCAATTCAAAATTACAATAAAAATTATCAGTTTTTAAGATTATAGTATATGGTAAAGTTATAGTATACAGGAAAAGAAATAGGATGACAGTAAGAAGAAGATTTGTCTGTTTATATATTTTTTAAATGCTCAGCCATACATCTTCCCTCTGATATTCAATAAATCAATGTTCCTTTTTATGGACAGGCGGATGATAACATTAGACGGATACAGCCAGCGTGTATCCACCAACTCTTCATATGTCCACAGTAGAATAGGAGCTGATACAGATCTATCTGAGTTGGGACTCTTTGAAAACGAGAACCACCAGGTCCTTCCAGTTCACATAGTCAGGGGGATTACACCTATTCAAGCTATGGCAGGATTTGTTAGAAGACCAGTAGCTCTGATCAGCTCTGACTTCTTCCAACATTACAGGGCAGTAGAAGTGAGTGTAAGACTTACACAAATACTAATCTGTAGTAAAGAAGTTGTACTGTGTGTTTCACTGTAGATGTTGGAAGGTCCCAACTGTCATTACTTGGATATTGCATTGGTTCTTACATGTCAAAGTTTCACTTCAAAAGAGTTTATTAAATACAGTGTAACACTTTTTGAGTGACCATATTCAAGAGGGCCACCAAGTAACCTCCCCCTAAAAAAAAACAAGTAGTAGTACAAGTAGTGGTACAAGTAGTAGTAGTAGTAGCAGTAGTAGTAGTAGTAGTAGTAGTAGTAGTAGTAGTAGTAGTAGTAGTAGTAGTAGTAGTAGTAGTAGTAGTAGTAGTAGTAGTAGTAGTACTAATAGACAGTTTTATGGGATATCTGCCACAATGACTATGAAACATGTAATTTATCCATTAGATTGGCCTTGGTGATTCAGCACCCCACTGTCTATCAGGACCGCCCATCAAAGAAGCGGCTACCTTCCCTGACAAAATCATCCTCAGCACAGCTTGGGGACTATTTGAGATGTTTGCAGACAACTATGCCACCACTGATGAGGTAGATGTCGGTATCTATCGTCGCATTGTACTTGATCAGTGTATTCACCATCTCGTAGTTCCCTCGCATGGTAGACAAGGGCCACGGTTTCTGTCTGTTGGGCACGATGGCAAGAAGCTTTACATGTCAAATCTGGAATTTGGTGAGTAGACCACTAATGAATAGGGATTGGTAATTGAGGAATAGGAAGTGATAGAGAGTTAAACAGAAGAGAGAGAAAGAGACATAGAGACAGAGCGAGAGGAAAGGAGGGGGTGAGAGGGAGAGAGTGAACAAGTTGTTCTTAAACCAAGGGTTATGATAGATGCAAATAAGAGCAAACATAGAAATCATGATATTTAGTATTCTTAGTTCCTTTTGTTACATGTCAATATGTTCAGTAGATGAAAATGGGGCTCGAGAATTAGCCATTGTTTCACGCAGGTATTGGTTTTATTACTGCAGGTGTTCCTACACAATTGAAAGACTTGGTGGATTTCAGTGGAAACAGTGCATGTGATTACATCGGTAAGACAATGTATAATTCTTATTTTTAAAGCAGAAAATATGTTTGGTAGAACCTATATGATTTAATTGTTCTCTTATCTACAGTAGATGTTAAATTATTATTCAGACTTGGAAGTTATATTCAAAACTCATAAAGGAATGCAATTTATTGGTATTTGGTATTGACATGAGAAAAACACTTGGAAAGCTTTAATTTTACTTCTAAACTTATGAGAAAAGAAACAGCACAAATGCAATCTTCATTTACACTGTGATGTACAGTAGACAAGGAACAAGAAATAAGTTCTAATTTTGAAAAAAAAGTAGTAACAAAAAATTCTAAGGGATACATAAATATATACATCTAATAATAAAAAACACATAGTGTGCAAATCTTGTTGAGATCTACAGTAAATATAGATTTAGTATCTTTAAGTCATTTATACAAAATTCAGAGTCATTGTAAAGTTGACAAACAGCTGAACATTTTAGAAATATTTGATTTCATCAAATCCATAGAAAACAAAATTTGAACAGGCTTTGTGTTTTGAAATGTATATTGAGTGATCTTCATAACAAGAGTTTGGGCTTAAAGAGTTATGACAAGCCCAACAAGTTTATATATATATCTCAAGAGTTTTCGCCAAAGTGTGTATTCCATTTGTATCATTTCCACCCACTTCTCCAAAATGTGTTTTATCTAGTGCAATTTTTTATTATTATCTGAAGTAAATCTAGAATGAATTTGAAATTATTTGACAAATAATTGCGGTTTGATAGTATTTTAAGCTAATGAGTATGACTTCTGGTACACCTATCCCTAACACTTGATACTTATTTCTGCAATGTTTGCATTGTACTATGCATTAAACATAGAAGAGGAATTGTTAACATTTATTAATTGTATACAGTGAATTCTGATTTAATTGTCACCTGATTGTTACTGTCATTTTGATAAGTAGCTGCAGTTTATGTCTGTAATATAAATGTAGAATAATAATAATCGAGCTCAAACCTAAATATGATTATATAAAAATAAAACACAAAAAGCAATTCCTGATGCACCATACGCTGTACACAGTTTGATCTGTATTAAACTCACAAGAATGTTAGATTTGACAATTGACTGCAGTTTGATACTTCTTCATCTAGTTGAATATATAGTGACATTGCTTCATTTCTTGCATGAGTCTTGCTCCTTTGTGAATTTCTTCCTTTACATCCCTTGCCACCCTTAGGTCAGTCATCTTGTACCATTATTGATGCTGCATTTGGTAATGTTGATATGGAAGCTACCTATGTCTTGGTAAAGGCCGCTGGTCAGCAAATCATAACACAGTATCATTTACTCAAACTGAATGGTAAGTGTCTCTCAGAGACAAGGATAAGTCAAATATTATTCAGTATTATATCATACATTATTTATCACTCATTATTTTACTATTCATTATTCATTATCATTATTATTATTATTATTATCATTATTATTATTATTATCATTTATTACTATTATTAGTAGTATTAGTGGTAGTAGTAGTAGTAGCTAGTAGCAGTAGTAGTAGCAGCAGCAGCAGCAGCAGCAGCAGTAGTAGTAGTAGTATTATGTCATTATTATATAAATTAGAAGTTCTTCAATTTAACCAGCCAAACTTAATCTGACATACATGGGGAAATGGATTGTTCAGTTATCCTGAGAAATGTCACTGCTTTGCACTCTAGTCTTATTAATTTCTATTGAACACATGTAATTATCAAATTTCAAATGACCTGTTTATATTTTGTTCCTTTTCTCATATTATTTTTGTGAGCCTGGTAGGAACTGTACAATTATTAGAGGAAATAATAAATGAAAATCTTGTCCAAGACACTTCTAGTTTGGATAATATGCAGCCATCCATGTACATGTATGATCTATGTAGAGGGAATTCAAAATTGTTAGAACTTCCTTCCAACATGCCTATATGTGCCATTGTGCCATGTTTTGTTAATAACTGAATTCAATTCAAATGTCTCTTTCCAAATGTGTTTGTCAGGGCATGGCCAGTGGGATATTATTACATCACTGGAAGCAAACCTCACCATTCCAAACGGTAAGCTTCAATTTGATTTCTATTCCTTTTCAGATTGGGCAATTCATTTAGTAACATGGACAATAACAAAACGATACTTGGTATTTGTAATGTGTATATGAATGGATATATTTGATTTAATTTAATTTAATATATATATTTAATTTAAGATATATATATATATATATATATATATATATATATATATATATATATTTAATTTCCTTCACTTTAAATGTCTTATAACCCTCTATTGTCATTTTCAATATATTATGCATGACACTTATACAGTGAAATCTACTATGCACAGTGTTTCTCAATGACCCCTGTACTAAACGTATCTTTGCATTATTAAAGACCACCTGCCACTGAAGACAACATTTATCATGTCCCTTCATATACTCTTCATTGAAACCAATGTTAAAAGAACATGTGTAGAAAGACCAATTGTCTTGTCTCCCTTGAGTGGTCTTTACTTACAGGTTTAAGTGTAACTTTATTATGTGATTTGCTTGACTGTCCTGGGTTTGAAGCTGTCTCTGGAATAGACAGGGACTTGATAAATGTCAGTGGACTAGAAAGATGTGACACTCATCTCGAAGAAGAAGACGCTACGTGTATGACTCTTAGACTAACTGGATTAACCTTCAGTGGCTATGTCTCTAAGCACCTCTTCTTTTGGGGAAACAGCATTTTGCACAGGTATACTTTGTTTTCCTTTCAAGTAATTTCATAATGGTTAAGGTCCTGTTAAGTTGTGTAATCCTACCTTTAAAAAACATTGGTGTTTGAATTACTATCATAAAAAACTTTAAAAAACTAAATACTTTGCTGTTATTAAATGCAATCACAGAATACCCCAAAATCACATGAGAAGCTACAAGTAAATGAAATTATACATTATCTCTACTAAATTATGCAGTACGTTCATACAATTTGAAAATGGGTGAATTGGGATGTTAAATTAAGTAATGTCAAAAGAAAAAGAAGTTACCAAGAAACAGCCATTTTCATTGATTAAGAGAAGGTCCTTCGTAAATGCATTTCTGAATAATTATGGGCGGCAGGGCCTTAATTCAAAATTCAAATAACTTATATATATATATATATATATATAGCTACAGTCATAGTCATCCTAGTTTTAAATTCATTTGCTTGCTTGAATATTTGATATACAGTTAAAACTTGAGTGTACTTCACTATCTTGGATGTACAGAAATAATATTGCAATAAACAATAATAGTGAGTTCTTGTATGGTGTTCATATCCGTCACATACATGTATATGGGTCAAGATGGGGCAACTGGCAATTAATGTCTTGCCAAAAGGCAGTGCTGCAATGGGAGTTGAGACCTCAAATTCTTGTTGTATGAAATCTTTGTTGTATCTGTGTTTTTAACAATTTTCATAAGAATTCACACCTAACTTTATTTATTTTCCACTATACTACTTTAGTCCTGACAATGGAAAGACTGTATTTGTCCTGCTGGAATACACATCTCAGGCTGCAATCTCACTTTTTGTGGTTGGCAAAGATCCTTCCTTTGCTTTACTCAACACACACCAAGAGGTAAAGGCTTAGGCGTAAACAAAAAGATGTTGTATTGCCCTTTGCGACCCTTTTACCTTAAGAAAATAAAATGTTTAATGAATAAAAAAATATGTATTTTGTTTGTTTAAATGGGATATAAATGCATAAAATCATCAAATTATTCCCAAATTCTCACTCGTCTTCTGCCCTAGTTTCGAAATCCTGCTAGCGTAAACAAGTATACCCCGGCCTCATGTACATGTACCGATATATACATGTACTATACACTGCACCAGCTAGAAACCAGCGAGATTTGGGTGACGTTCCCGATTTTTATTTTTTGGGGGGGGCGATGGTCGCTGTTTTGAGGGGGGGGGGAGGGGGGAGTAAAAAAAGAAAAAAAAAGAAATCTGACCGACCAACCCAGGTTCTGGCACCTGGCACCTGGGCAATACAACTTTTTTTTTTTAGGCCTTATATGCAGGGCTGGTTTGACCTAGTTCTCAGATGTATGGAGTGCCAAGTTTCAAGCCTATTGTTTTGTACAAATTAATTTTGTAACAAGAATGATTTTTTTCATTTAGGAACAGAATTATCAAATATTTTATGGGATTTAGAGTTTGAAACTGGGCCCTTCATAATTCAGTGGACTAACTCGGCCCATTTAGTCTGGGTTTGAACCTGGACTAAAAGTTGTACAGTTTTATGGATTCTGGGCAATAAAATCAAGTTAGTTTTATTCATGTCAGCCATTGCTTTCAATTACTATTAGGCAAGGAAATAACCCATGGTCTATTCATTCTTTTATAAAAAATTGGTAGTGCAGGAGTTGTAACATTTCCAACTGGGTTATGTTCTAGATCGTTTCATGTTTCAGGTATCTGTAATTTGAATTTGATTAAATTTGATTGATTTATTAAATAATATGGAGAAAAAAAGGACTTTAAGCATCCATACAGTATATCTCTGACATTTGGTTTACACTGTAAATATAGTCAGGCTAAACAGCCTAAAGCTGGCAATGAAAGTAAACAAAAAAGACTAAACATAGAATAATTCCCAATTTGATTATGTTTTGAAATGTTAGATCTGGTATGGTGAGATTGGGGACAATGTTTATCTTAAGAAGCTGAGACCATCTCCAGGCTGGGGTCGCATGCTTCGACTCACGGGCCAAAAACTAGAGGACCCTTCCTTTGATTCTGTCACAGTCTCCATCTATTTTGATTCTTGGGGTACACTCTACGAGGTGGGTATTTTAGGTGAATTTGATTTCATTCAATATAGATATTACTATTCTGGATGTTATACCGCCTTATACTTCTACAACAAGTTTAGATACACATTCTTGTTCGCAAGATCAAATGTAAGTTTTAGGGAAAAATCAGTAAATACAAAAGCCTTAAGTGGTGGAAAGATAGCAAACAGAAATCACTACAGTAGCCTTCTGCTTGTTATTTTAAGATGTGCATTTTTGCTTGTGAGAAGGGCATCAGAGAAAAATGTAGTGCCTCTGTTATTTAAAGGCTTGTGTTTGTTGTGATGGAAAATTAAAGGCATCAATCAAAGCATGTCACACAAATTGATCTGATGTTGGTTCCTAAAGTTACATAAATGCTTTCTGTCATATATTCAATCTAATATTTGTTAATTGCATTTTTATCTTTCTGGCTGGGAAGGAAAGATGTTTAAAAACACAATCAATAACATTTGTGTGTATTGTGCCTATACTTCATATTTGATTGCATTTGGAAGCACAAACTGGACAACCTGAGGAGGAGTTGCAGTTGAAATTCTTTATTTTTAGGAATATACAGCACTTAGATATACATGTACCTATATACTTGTATATTCTTGTGGATTGTGCTTGCATTTGACAGTTTATTGCATTTAAAAGCTCAAACCAGACAAACTTGAGAAGAAAGAAAATCAATCAGAGTGAAATTGCAATTTGTATAGTGCCTTTTCAACTGTGTACAAAGTGCTTTGAGATACCATCCCAGGGTCAGCATTTGATCGAAAATAAAAACAAGTTATATATAGGTTGATGTTTGAAGGTTTGCATGGTGGTATGAATATCGCGGAAGAGGTTTACGGTACACCATGTATAAAGTCCTAGAAGGACTAAGAAAAGTGGATAAAAATAGAAGTGAAATGGAAAGGCGAGAAAAGTGGAGGTTGGAAGGAAGAATATCTTTCGGAAGTGAGTATAGTCCTGAAAAGGACTGTAAACCAGAAGTGGTAGATAGGATGAGGGTTTGAGTAGAAGACTGGATTGAGTTAGAGAGTTGAGTAGATGGGAGAAGCTGGCTTGAGTTGGCGAGTAGAGTTGTAGAGCAGGAGCAGGAGAGTAGTCTCGACGTTTCGGACAGGTTGACTGTCCGTCTTCAGGAGTGAGTGTTCGCTAGGCGTGCGGCGGTCCTTATGGCGTGAGTGCGGACTTGGAGGAAAGCATTGGGCCGGCGGGTTCGGCAGGAAGCTGACGGTGGTGGCGCTCAGTTGCGTGAATTGGCGGGAAACGAGTGGGCGGCGGCTATGCGGACGTCGTGTGGTTGGTGTCGGCGGAGTAGCGGGCGGTGTGTCGGTTTGAGTGGGTGTATCGATCGGCGGTGAGGACGGCTATTAGTGGTGTCGCTCTGTGTATGTTGGTCGGCGGTTTCGGCGGGCAGGTCTCGGGATCAGGTGGGTAGCTTGGTGACGTCGGCGTAGGTTGTAGCGAGGTGTGGGCGTGGGCGGTGCTTGTGTGGGTGAAGTGGCTAGTAGAGAACGTGTAGTACTTGGTTGAGTAGGTGTGGTTGGGTGGTTACAGGTGGTGTCTGGGCTGACGGATGGATGGATTGGTGAAGTGTTGGTGGTTGGCGTGCTGGTTGTGGAGTTGGTTGAAGATTGGTCGGAAGTAGAGTGGTGGTGGAGGATTGGGTGCCAGATGCTGTTGATGTGAAGGCCTGGGTCTTGGGGTACGGTGTTGTGTTGGTGGATCTCGATGGCTTCTCGGACCCTTCGGGTGTTCCAATGTCGGATGGTGGTGATGAGGTGACTTTTATCCCAGTGAATGCGGTGGAGCTCTTGTTGTGCGTGCTTGACGATGGCTGACTTGTCCCAGTCGCTGCGTCGGTGGTGGGTCTTGTGTTCTTTCAGTCGGGTGTCGAAATCGCGGCCAGTTTCTCCAATGTAGACTTTGCCGCAGTCGCAGGGAATCTTGTAGACGCCTGGTTGTTTGTTGGATGGGTGCTTGTCCTTGTGAGAGTGAAGAGTGGAGTGAAGCTTGTGGTTGGATTGGTGTCTGACGAGGATGTTGGCTGAGCGGAGGATGCGTTGTAGTCGGTGTGATGTCTTGCCGATGTAGGGAAGTACGACGGTGGCGGTAGGCTTGGTATCAGGTTGGGTTCCGGTGGTGATGTTGCTGGTTTTGTGGTAGGAAGTTCGGGGGTTGATTTTCCTTCTTGGGTACTGGTTGATGGAAGTGAGTGTGTGCGTGATGTGCTTGAGTTCTTGCTGGAGATGTGCTTTGTCACTGAGTTAATTGGTGGGCTCGTCTGATGAGTGAGTTGGAGACTGATTGGTGGACTGATGGATGGTGGTGAGAACGGAAGTTGAGGTAGCGGTCTGTGTGGGTTGGTTTCCGGTATACTTGGTGCGCGGGGAATCCTGATGGTGTCTTGGTGATGAGTACATCTAGGAAAGGGATTGAGTCGTCGTGTTGGGTCTCCATGGTGAACTTAATGCTGGGATGTTGGTTGTTGATGTGGTCGAGGAACTGGTGGAGGTCTGGTGTGCTGTGTGGCCAGATGACGAAAGTGTCGTCGACGTAGCGTAGCCAGAGTGAGGGAGACTTGTCGGCGGACTTGAGTGCTTGGTGCTCGAGGTGTTCCATGAAGATGTTGGCGATGATTGGTGAGAGTGGAGATCCCATGGCTGCTCCTTGAAGTTGTTTGTAGAAGTTGCTGCGCCACTTGAAAGAGTTGGAGTGGAGGCAGGTGAGAAGGAGGTCGTGGATCTGGTCAGGTGTGAGCTTGGTCCTAGATTCGAGGTCTGGGTCTGAGATGAGGCGTTGTTTGATGATGTCGCATGTTTGGTCTACAGGAACGCTGGTGAATAGAGAGGTGACATCGAAGCTGACGAGTGTGTCGGATGGCTGGATCTTGGTTTTGGAAAGGATGTCAATGAAGTGCTTGGAGTTGGTGACGTGGTGCTGGGTTTGGCCTACGAGTGGTTGTAGAATGTTGGCGAGATGACGTGCAGTGTTGTAGCAGGATGATCCTCGGGTAGAGATGATAGGGCGGAGAGGGATGAGCGGCTTGTGGATCTTGGGTTGTCCGAAGAGGATGGGTGACTTAGCTGACGAAGATCTGAGTTGGAAGTAAAGTGCCTTGGGTAGTGCTTCGGATCTGTGTAGGGTCAAAAGTTGTTGGTTGATCTTCCTTTCGTTGGCCAGGGTTGGGTCCCTCTTGAGTTTGGAGTAGGTTTCCTTATCTTTGAGTAGGTCGCAGATCTTATCTTCGTATGCATCTTGGTCCATGACGACGGTGGCGTTTCCCTTGTCTGCTTGTAGGATGTGGATGGATTGGTTCTTGCGGAGGTCTTGAATAGCAGATCGTTCTTCTTTAGATAGGTTGGGTTTAGGTGGTTTAGCTTCGGCGAGAGCGTTGGTAATTTTGAGTCGGATGTCGTTGGCAGCAGCTTTGGAGAGGAAACGGAGCTTGGGTTCTACTTGTTGCACGATGTCGGAGAACGGTATCTTCTTGGGAGCTATGGCGAAGTTGAGTCCTAGGGATAGAACCTGGTGTTTGGCTTGGGTGAGTCTGTGCTGACTGAGGTTGACTACTGTCTTTATACATGGTGTACCGTAAACCTCTTCCGCGATAAGTTATATATACTAATATACTCCATTTACCCACTGTACTCATATATATATATTTTTTTTTTGGTGCCTTTATTTCATATTCATAGTTCATTGCATATGGAAGCTCAAACCAGACAAAACTAAGAAGAAGGAGAATAGATCAGGGTGAAATTCTTGCAAACAGTGTGTACTCGTTTGCCATGGAAGAACTACAACACGAACATGAGGGAGGAGGCCATGGAGGGGAGAGTCATGATGAAGAAGAAGAAGACCATGATGATGAAGAAGAGGAAGACCATGATGAAGAAGAAGAGGAAGACCATGATGATGAAGAAGAGGAAGACCATGATGAAGAAGAAGAGGAAGACCATGATGATGATGAAGAAGAAGACCATGATGAAGAAGAAGAGGACCATGAAGAGGAAGAGGGTCATGATGAAGGAGAAGGGGAAGAAGAAGAAGAGCATGATGAAGGGTAAGAAGTCTTTGAATATCTTTGCTGCCTTTTCAACTTTTCCAACTTTGGTTCACTTAAAAAAAAGCAATCGACAGCTTTAGTCGACCAGATTGTCACATTTGCACAATATCTAGGAAACATTATACACCAATATATTTGGCAGTCCAGAGATGCAAAACATGGCAACTAACAAGCATAGCCACTTTGCACAAATAATCATTTTTGTCTCGCCTGCGTAGCAAAAAGCGTGACATAGGCGCCGCTTTTCCAGTGGCGGCGGCGGCGGCGGCGGCGTCAACATCAAAACTTAACCTTAGGTTAAGTTTTTGAATTGTTAATATAATTTTGAAAGTATAAGGTCCTATTAAATGAAACTTGGACTAAAGGGTTATCAAGTATCCCCAATCATGTGAGGAGAATTTCAGGTCACAAAGTCAAGGTCAAAGGTCATTTCAGGTCAACAAACTTAGACTATGTTGTGGCATCATCATCAAAAACTTAACCTGAGGTTAAGTTTTTGAATTTGTAATATAATTTTGAAAGTATAAGTTCTTATTCAATGAAACTTAGACTAAAGGGTTATCAAGTATCCCCAATCATGTGAGTAGAATTTCAGCCCACTAGGTCAAGGTCAAAGGTCATTTCAGGTCAACAAACTTAACTATGTTGTGGCATCAGGCTAAGATTTTTTAATTATCATAATTTTGAAAGTATACATTCCTATTCCATGAAACTTGAACATAAGGGTTATCAAGTATCACCAATCATGTTATTAGTCTTTTAGGTGACAAAGTAAAGGTCAAATGTCATTTCAGGTCTGGAAACTTAGACTTTGTTGTGGCATCAACATCAAGATTTTGAAATTTTAGCATAATTTCAAAAGTGTTTGTTCAAATTCCATGAAACTTGTACCCAAGGGCTATCAAGTATCACAAATCATGTGACACAAATTCCAGGTCACAAAGTCAAGGTCAAAGGTCATTTTAGGTCAGTAGACTTGGATTATGTTCTCAAAATTTAATATGAGAATTAATAAATAAATTTGTTCATATTTCATGAAAGTAAATATTTGAATCATTCGAGTACTTTCCCATGAATATTCTAATAGTAATTTTAGTATTCGATCCCAGGCCTAGTATGTACATGATCAGTTACAGCTAGGTGACAATATTGATGTTTCGATAATATATATTGGAGTATATCTCATAATAATTATGACTGCATGTACAGTCAAACCTGCTTTAGTGACCACCTGTCTACAAAGACCACATTTTTTGTTTCCCTTGAAAATGGTTTCTCATTGAAACATGTACTAAAGGAACCTGTCTACAAAGACCACCTGTCTACAAAGACCACTTTTTGTGTTTCACTTGGGTGGTCGCTATAGACAGGTTTGACTGTATTAGGAATAGAGGTACTGTAACAAAACTGAGAGATTGAGACAGATAGTGAGTGAGAGAGAGAGAGTTAGATCCTGTTTACATCTTAATGAATAGATTAAATTAGTATATTGGACATAGGGAAGAAGGAAAAAAAATCTGAAACAGTCCATTAAAAGAGCCTCTGTGTATAAATTAAAGTTTGTATTTTAGAAATTTATCAGGACACACACTCAGTGACACACACTCAGTGTGCCAATGTATGGACCAACTTGTGGTTTTGGTATGCACTGCTGCAGATCAGAGCTAGTCTAGCTAAAAATAGCCACATGTACTTCAAAATGCTTATTATATTCAGAGGATTTCATTTTCGGGGGTCTGCAAATGGGCCACCCTGCCTATAAAAATAATGTCCCAACCTCAATTTTTCATCATATCGAATTGCGTAATGCAGGCGAGACCGCGAGAGCGTTTCACTTGTTGGTCATTTTTGTCTCGCCTGCGTAGCAAAAAGCGAGACATAGGCGCCGCTTTTCCGGTGGCGGCGGTGGCGGCGGCGGCGGCGGCGGCGGCGGCGGCGGCGGCGGCGGCAACATCAAAAACTTAACCAAGGTTAAGTTTTTGAATTTTTAATATAATTTTGAAAGTATAAGTTCTTATTCAATGAAACTTGGACCAAAGGGTTATCAAGTATCCCCAATCATGTGAGGAGAATTTCAGGTCACAAAGTCAAGGTCAAAGGTCATTTAAGGTCAACAAACTTAGACCATGTTGTGGCATCATCATCAAAAACTTAACCTGAGGTTAAGTTTTTGAATTTTAATATAATTTGAAAGTATAAGTTATTATTCAATGAAACTTAGACTAAAGGGTTATCAAGTATCCCCAATCATGTGAGTAGAATTTGAGGTCACTAAGTCAAGGTCAAAGGTCATTTCCGGTCATCAAACTTAGACTATGTTGTGGCATCACGTTAAGATCTTGAATTTTTATCGTAATTTTGAAAGTATACATTCCTATTCCATGAAACTTGAACATACACTGTAAGGGTTATCAAGTATCACCAATCATGTGATTAGTCTTTAGGTGACAAAGTCAAGGTCAAATGTCATTTCAGGTCTGCATATTCTTTGTCAATATTCACTTCAAAATGCTGATTAGATTCAAAGGATTTCATTTTGGGGGGCCTGCTAATGGGCCACCCTGCCTATCAATAATGTCCCTACCTCAATATTTCATCATATTGAATTGCGTAATGCAGGCGAGACCGAGAGCGTTTCACTTGTTCAGGTAAAGTTTTGATACATGATAGATTGCAAATTGAAATGATGCCTTTACAGGTTATATAATATATTAGCATTTGATGTATTTGACAGGCCTGAGTTTTACCCAGTTTAATATCTGTGCAGTTTTTCTCATACAATAGAGAAGTGTACTATAATTAGTTCTACTTGTACATCTAAAATGATAGATGTATTGACATCACAACATATATGTCACTCTACTTTTCATTTGTGGACAAGTTCTAATTCAATTAGATGGATGTCCTGGACAAGAAAAAGAGAATATTAATAAACCCATGTTTTAAATGGAACAAAAGTTCATGCAGATTGAAAATGTTCATCTTTTCAAGTCTTGAACTTTGAACAAAACCCATGGGAAATGCAGGTTAAATCAAAATGATCCATATCTGCATGTAGCTTGGGAGATCAGACAGTTGGATGTGCAGGCCTCTAATAGTGGAATAACTAATTACCATTAGAAATTTGGAAAATCACCATTGTTAAGTTCTTTTAAATCAAAACTAATTAAAAGCACATCTTTTTATTAAACTTTATGTTGTAGATTTAAGCACATCATGAGCTCTTGCAGCGCAGTAGCATATATTTGCATAGTTTCTGCACTTTATAAATGTAAATTATTATTGTTGTTATTATTGTTATTATTATTGCAATGACCACCTTCGTCATTGCCTTGTTTTCGTTCACATTCTGCCCCATTAATATTCTTGTTTTCCTTAATATCTTCCTTATCTTCAGGAAATCGCATTCGTTTTGCACGTAGTGTTTGTTATTCCTAGTTAGGTACTTTCATCATGTCCTTTTCCTTTCAAATTTCGTAGGCATAATCTCTAGCATCTCATCAAGGTCACTACATTCTTCGATTTTCGAAATCACTCATGCATAACCGTCCAGGCGCCATTTTGTCCGTTTCTGGTCCATTTTAAGGCCTTTCTAGCTTCCTTCCTATCTCCACTATCCTAGATCCTACAAACTCCTAACAAATTCCTTTAGATAGTCTAAGAGATGTTCTTTTATCTGCGATGCATAACCTGACCTTCAAAATGCCATCTTCGTACTCAAAATTCAAATCTAAAACCGACTCCATCAAAAATCTCTAAAATTCTTGAAAAATGGACCCCTAAAAATCTAAAGTTGCCATAACTTTCTTATACTAATTCTGTTTCCTCTCAATTTCTCGCAGTATCTTTATCTCACAATTGCACATAGCCATGCCAAATTTTACGCTCCAATGGCTATGCAAAAAATAAATAGCGCCCTCTAAAGTTCTGAGAATTGGCTTTCTTTCTGTGGCCGTATCTCTATTGTGTCTTGGCAAACCTGTACCCTTTTTTGGATTTAGATACTTGAAGATATGCCCTTTCCAGCCATATACAAAATTATATACCCTAACACTGACCAAATTTGAGAAAATTGCCCTCCAAATTCGCCATTTTCAAGAAAATTCTGAAATAACTTCAACTTGCTCTAAAATGGTGATCCTTATACCTACATTAATGAAACTTGGCAGATATATGTATCCATATACGTGACAACTGTCTGCCAAGTTTGGTAAAATTCGATGACGTCAGCGCAAAGTTATCGCCAAAAATGATGAATTTACTATGCATTACGTAATAGCGCGTTTAATGCGTGCAATACATTGCGCGCAGATGACAATGGCGCCAAACTGACCGCAATGAAGTGCCCTTTTGAATGATACCAAACACGTTATATGTTATCACAGAAATATTTGAGTAAATTGCGTTTGAACAAGGGTCACTATACGAATTCTGCTGAGTTTCCGCCAAGTTATAACACGTATCGGCTATATGACATCATTTTTTCAGACTGGTTTCGCCCCCCTACCGTCCTTTTTTTCCTTGAAATTTTGCAAATGTGTTCTGGGTTGCCGAAAGCAGGGCTTCTCGATGCCGGATTTTAAAATCGGTCAAGCATGACATTTTAGTCGCCATTTTGTCCTATAAATCTATTTTACATCCCGTGTTTCGATAGGATTATCATAGAAAAAAAGAGAGTGGTTTACAATAACAACCATGAAATTCTCTTTCCAATGATACCAAATACGGCCTATAAAGAGACATAAAGAGAGAGAGAAAAGAATTTAAGTCCGGTCATAATACAGATCCTGTACGTTTTCCGCCCACGCATTACACGCATTGTCTATGGGGAAAATCGGGTTCACACTTTTGGCCCCCAGAACGATCTTTATTTTTCTTGAAATTTTACAGGCACATTCCAAGTGGCCCAATGCAGAGCATCTCGAAGCCGGATTTTTAAAATATGTCAAGCATGACATTAAATGCTATTTCATACTCTGCATAACTAGTCCGAAAGATGCTCTTTCGTTTGACACGTAAAAACATGGCGTCATTGCACGCATATTGTTCTGACACGATTGCATTTCTAGTTGTTATTATTATTTTTGTTCTTATTATTATTTCTTCTTCTTCTTCTTCTTCATCATCTTTATTATTATTAGACAGCTAAAATATGTAAGAGCAAATACTGTTAAGCGCAGTTTGAGACTAATGGGGCACTTCAATTGATTATATTAATTTATTCTCCTGTAATAATTATGCCTCCACTACAAAGTAGCCGGAGGCATTATGTTTTCTTGTTGTCCGTACGTACGTCCCGTACTCGTGATCGCGTTATCTCAAGAACCGGTTGATGGATTACCCCCAAACTTGGGTCATGTATGTATCTTGCAGAGCTAATGAACTGATTAGATTTTGGGGTCACGAGGTCAAAGGTCAAAGGTCACAGGGCTCATTATGTATGCAAAAATAGCTTGTGATCCCGTTATCACAAGAACCAATTGATGGATTACCGCCAAACTTGGGGCATGCATGTATCTTGCAGAGCCAATGAACTGATGAGATTTTGGGGGTCACGAGGTCAAAGGTCACAGGGCCAATTATGTATGCAAAAATAGCTCGTGATCACGTTATCACAAGAACCGATTGATGGATTACCGCCAAACTTGGGTCATGTATGTATCTTGCAGAGCCAACGAACTGATTAGATTTTGGGGTCACGAGGTCAAAGGTCAAAGTCACAGGGCTTATTATGTATGCAAAAATTAGCTCGTGATCGCGTTATCTCAAGAACCGATAGATGGAGTAGCGCCAAACTTGGGTCATGTATGTATCTTGCAGAGCCAATGAACTGATTAGATTTTGGGGTCAAAGGTCAAAGGTCATGGGGCTCATTTTGTATGCAATAATAGCTTGTGAACGCATTGTCAATACTGACGGATTGATTACTATCAAACTCGGGACATGTATGCATCTTGCAGAGCCAATGAACTGATTAGATTTTAGGGTCATGAGGTCATAGTCCAAAGGGTCATACATGTATATGAAAAATAGCTTTTAATCACGATATTCTGAGAACCTGTTAATGGATTACAATCAAACTTGAATTTTTTAAATTGCTTCTGTTTGGTTTGTAAAATTGCTCTATGGCGGAGGCATCATTTTCAACTGCCTGCAGTCGAACATCCATCTAGTTTTCATAATATGATGATGGTGATTCTCCATAATGAGTTCACGATCCACAGATATAGAATGATAATTCTTCAAAAGTTGATTGGTAGTTGTTGTGGGTTTATGAAAATTAACAACTCTCAATTTTGTCCTTGATCCTTGACCAACAAAAATATCTTGATGCAAAAATATGGGTTTATACAGTATAACCTATTGGTAACAACAATTAGATGATGATGAATGAAAGGGGTGATTAAAGAAATGTCAGAACTCTTCAGCCATTGCCTACGGGAACCGGTTGGTCCCTTTATAAGCCTATTGGTATTAGAGAATTCAGTAGTCAACGGGTTAAATTGTTAACTTATAGAACATGTGCATCCCCACTCTTTTGCCGGGCAAACAACAATTATTCTCTATCTTTGGTTGTCCTTTAGGAGTGTTTCACCTCTGCTAGACTACGAATGCCCATACAGTCAAGTAAACTTTGAAAACCTTGGAAGCTTTCCGTTTGAGCGAAGGGAAAGGTATTTTCTTAGTGCACCCCAATTAGCAGAGAGCGACAAGCATACAGAGAAATCGCTGATGATCTACCAAGTTATTGTGCATCATCTATTGAGTGAGAAAGAAGATCTTCAGACAATCAGAGACAATGTAAGAAATCTCACAATCCCTTACAAAACTTTGGTGAGAAACAAAAATAACTGTCATACAGTGTGATGTTATTTATATCTACTCATGAAGGAAGGCTTTTAGCTGTGCTTTGATCCATTTCAGCTGTTCTTCAAAATATACCTTTAAAAAAAGACAGTTGGCAACGAATTAATGTTTGCTCTTGAAAGAAGTTTTTAAAAATCAACATATCTTGTCTAAAGAGTATCATCAACCATTTGAGTTTGATAAGGATGGCTCTTGTGAAACAAATATGCACTAGATACAAGCAAGAAATATAAATTTTCATTTATTATCAAGTTTGCCAGTTTCGTAGTTAAATTGTTAAATGACATTGCAATCTACTTATATGTTAAGCAGTAAATATGCAGAAAATCTTTGCATTTATATTCAATGTAAAAGAAATTAATGATCAAGATATGAAGGAAAGTATTTTTTTTTTTTTTTGCAGGAAATTGCAGAAGTCACTCACAATCCCTTCCGCAAGTGGTACGGAGAAACAGACACCTTACGCTACTTTTATCAGTATCTTTTCCAAAATACGAACTTGCAATCTGGGATACACATTGATCCTGATGCATACTACTTGCAGGTCAGTTGTAATGATAATGATCATAAGTATAATGATACTAATATGGTCTTATTTACCAAAGCTATCCTAATTAGTAATAACATTGCTCTTCCTGAGGGCCCTAGTTTGTTATAATTTGAAATCATAACAATTTGTAAGCTTGTACATGTAATAAAAACACTTATTGTAAAACAACCCAACAATGATTCTAGAACTCATGATCAGATACACCAGAACATATTCAATTTATTCTTAAAGCATCAAAATATCCTTAAGTAATGAAGCAAAATAATGGCATGATGACATCCCAATAATTCAAACTCAGATGTACAATTTCAACCTTCTTGAAAAGAAAGAGTTGATTGACATGATAGGATAACCAATCCCCTCAAATCCACTGCATAAATAAATGGTATTATACATATTCATTTTGTATAGTTATGGTTGCACCTTTGTACTGTATACCTTTTCAAGAGGTTTGAAATAGACCAAAGACTTTGACCCTTTTTGTTTTTTTGCCTGACCACACCTTATATCTACATGTACACTTTTCTGTTTGTCATTCACAGCCATTTGGAAACACACCAGAGAACACCAAAACACTCCCATCAACCATCTACCTCGACAAACATGAAGTTTTTGAATTTGCAATCTCTTTGGAGCTTGGTCTAACTCATAGCAATGTGGAAATTGAAGATCTCTATGCTCTAGTTGAAGTGTCTAATGATGATGTGCTTGGAATTAACACCCATTTCTTTGAGTATCGGTTGAACAACACAATCAGATATGAGGTACTTGGAAGTAACCATTATTTATTTGTAGAATAATTAATGCACCTATTGGTGAATGTCACAAATATTGACAAGTTGACAAATTCATGAATAATTCTTAGCAGATTTATATGTATATATATATTCGGACAACCTATTTCATTCATTAACCTGTTACATACATGTATGTACATGAATGTCATATGATAGTATATTTATAGATGAATCCACCTTGAATCACTTAGTCCTGCTCTGTTGAGCAAACTTTGGATGAGCTTTTCATGCATTTACAGATTTAGATATATCTATTAGTAAACAGATATGTTGAAGACCTGCTATAGCAGGAAAGGGTATGCTTTATATTGAGGAATTCCCCTGTTTGATCCTGTGTTTTGACAATTAAGGTCTCTTTAAATACATGCAAAAGTGCATTTAGCTTTACTGGTTCTTTGGGGATTCCCCTGTTCTTTATTTAAAACAGTGTCTTAATGTGAATAATATGATGTATCTCTATGAAACCATAAAAACTACTTTTAATTAGTTTTACTGTTTCTTCCAGTGTGTAAATGTATACAGAAAACTTAATCTTTAGGTATGTGTATTTTTTTCCGTTTCTATATATATGAAGGTCACTTTGTCAGACAAAGGAGCATTAGAGCTGCAGGCAGGCCCTGGTGTGGATCTCTACCCAGCCTCTATGCTGATACATGTGTGGCATTCTACCTTCTCATGTTTCATCAAGGAAGGAGACATTTTCAAACCTGAGGTAAGAAATCATCTTTCTCTCTTCTCTTTCTTTCCCTTGCTCTCTCCCCTCTCTTGCTCTCCCACTCCTCTCTCTCCCTCTCTCTTTCTCCCTCTCTCTCTTTCTTTCAAATTCTGTGTTGTAGTGATATTCAGTGGGTTCTACGACACATGCTCTGGTGACAATTGCTCCATGGTCCATTACTTACACTAACCAATGCAACCCTGGACGAAACACTGTAACAAACCCTAACCCGAACTCTAAGGCTAACCTAAAACGCAATTGCAACTCTAACTCTTACCCAATCATCTTTGATGAGAGATGATGTGGAGCAATTGTTGCCAGATCAAATGTCTGATCACCATTCAGTGCTATTGTTGTTGTGGTCATTTACACACAATAAAACTATTCAACCCCGAGCTCTTCAATCAAAACATACCGACAGATGACCGAGCCTGAAAATTTTATTGACAGACAGGCTCCGCTTACGTCACTCGCCAGGCCTGACCTAGCCTGTGCGGCGCGACGATCAATCGAGTCATCGATTGAAGTTCATGACAATGACTCTGCATTGTTATGTTTTCATGAAATGTGCAAGAAACAATATCCTGTCGGTATGTTTTGATTGAAGAGCTTGGGCTTGAATAGTTTTATTGTGTGTAAATGACCATTAGCTCTTCATATAGCTTTATAGTTAGCCGCTGTGCTGACGATCGCCTGACTGCATGTGTGAGCGAAATTGCGCTGCTGTGGCTGGTAATTGCTACCCAGTCGCTACACGGCTGCTGTTGGTCGCATTGGCGGGTCACGGCGGGTCTGCGAGAGGCCTTGCAAGTGCTGTCAATCAATTATTTAAAATCAAAATGGCAAACGGCCACCTGTCTACAATGGCCACTATTTGTGTTTCCCTTGGGTGGTCGCCATAGACAGGTTTGACTGTATATGTATTTTGTATTATATTTCTGCTTTTGAGGTAATTCATCCCAGTCTTTTCTTTCCCTTCCCTTACCCCATCTCCACATCCCGTCTCAAATGTGTCAAAACTGTGCTGTACACTGTTGATTTTATGGGCTTTTTGCAGTTGGTACTTCCACATCTTCATGAGATAACCAAAGATATGTATCACACAAAGATAGTGAACAATGCTTGCACGACACTTGCTTGAAGATTGGGACGCTGTTAAGTTAAACTTCAACCCTAGACCAAACACTATACCTAACCCTGTATCTCACCTAAAACACAACTGTGTTGATATGCTAGTATCTTGTTAATCAACTAAATAAGATTTTAATCTTACCAAAATTTGGAAGGCTAAACAGAACAGTGCTTAATTGGGCTTTGATGATTTAAAAAAAAATACTTTTGTTAGAGAACGCATGTAGCAAAATGAATTTTGTGTCACATTACTATCTTTTCTCATGATTTCATGATGTGTTACAATGCAGAATAGACCTAAAACTCGTAATTACACTTTAAACTTTTTTAAACCAGTGATGTTTGGAAGAATTAAGAAAGGAGACAAAATCAAACCGGGTTTTATCTGGAAAATGTCATGATTTCTCTACATAATCTTCACTAATCTTGAAGGGTATCTACACGATGGATATCATGCTTGGATGCCCACCTGGAAGGAAGCTAGTCTTTGATCTCCAGCTCAGCATTGACATCCTTCAAAAGAGTTTCTATTATGACTGTCCTATCAAGACTGAAAACAGACCTTGCCTGCATTATCATGATGGTGAGAATATTGTATTTTGTAAATACTATCCTTGTTGATGCTACAAGTAAGAACATAAAAATGACCCATTTGGTATTTGCTCTTAAACGTTTGTTCTTTTAAATCTTTTAAATTCAGTTTTGGTGTGATTTATCTTGATTGCTATAATAATGAAAATAATTGTCACATTGATATAGCGTTCCGTCCGATGTTCAAGGTTGTGGATTTCACAACAGGAGAAGCTAGTCTCTTTAAAGGCCTCTACACTCTGACTGTGCTTGGTGGGAGCCATTCTAGTGAAGAGGATATTGTTCTTTTTACACCAGAGGAGCAGCTAAGATATAATAACTTAGATATGTAAGTAGACTAATCCCATCTGATGTATTGTCACCATTATATATGGACATCTTTCTTCCTGGCTTGTTACCTTACTCATGCATATTTGTTTTTTGCTATTGTACTTCATTTGCTTTTGTCTTTTTATTGCTGATTTGAAACAGAATATTGAACTAATGAATAACCAAGCGAATTTGACATTCATTCTACAGCTCTTGGAACTATTGTTGATTGTATTTGATTGAATGATTATTATTAAAATAAGAAAGCATTATGGGTGGATGCATTCATTTCATACTGTCTGCCTGAATGTAAGGAAGTTATAAGTCTAGTACATTTGTGGCTAGTATAGGTATAAATATGATCATCGTTCACGCTTCAGCTAGTGCCGGCGAGTCTGGTCAGGTTTATACAAATATAAACTTTTTATGATTTGATCAGAAAACTGAATTGTTGACATGATAATGACATTGCTTTAAATTGTTTTTCATTTCATTCCATGTAGATCTGGAGCACGCATATGGCAGCCTGTAAGGGTAGAGAGCATAATAAACAACTCCATTCCTGTATACTCTCATCACAACAACACCATTAAATGGATCTGCACAGGGGGATCCCCATGCTCCGATGTCCCACCCAGCAAACTTCTACGCAGTCCCGAGTACTATTTTCTCATTGAGATGTCAAACCATGGAGTTGATACAGACTCGACCTACTGTCACTACGATCTGCAGTTTATTGTGCACGTGCATGGCATGGATATTGGTAGCAAGAGTGCAGTGATTATTGTTGTGGTAAGTGCTGGATGTCATTGCATGTAGACCACTTTATTGGAGTATGATATTTTGATATCCTACAGTATGTAACAATCAATTTCATTGATTTTTGTCTCGCCTGCGTAGCAAAAAGCGAGACATAGGCCCCGCTTTTCCGGTGGCGGTGACGGCGACGGCGACGGCGGCAGCGGCGGCGGCGTCAACATCAAAACCTTAACCAAGGTTAAGTTTTTGAATTTTTAATATAATTTTGAAAGTATAAATTCTTATTGAATGAAACTTGGACTAAAGGGTTATCAAGTATCCCCAATCATGTGAGGAGAATTTCAGGTCACAAAGTCAAGGTCAAAGGTCATTTAAGGTCAACAAACTTAGACCATGTTGTGGCATCATCATCAAAAACTTAACCTGAGGTTAAGTTTTTGAATTTTTGATGTAATTTTGAAAGTATAAATTATTATTCAATGAAACTTAGACTAAAGGCCTATCAAGTACCCCCAATCATGTGAGTTGAATTTCAGGTCACAAAGTCAAGGTCAAAGGTCATTTCCGGTCATCAAACTTAGACTATGTTGTGGCATCACGTTAAGATCTTGAATTTTTATCGTAATTTTGAAAGTATACATTCCTATTCCATGAAACTTGAACATACACTGTAAGGGTTATCAAGTATCACAAATCATGTGATTAGTCTTTTAGGTGACAAAGTCAAGGTCAAATGTCATTTCAGGTCTGCATATTCTTAGTCAATATTCACTTCAAAATGCACTTCAAAATGCACTTCAAAATGCTGATTAGATTCAGAGGATTTCATTTTGGGGGGCCTGCTAATGGGCAAACCTGCCTATCAATAATGTCCCTACCTCAATTTTTCATCATATCGAATTGTGTAATGCAGGCAAGACCGCCGAGAGCGTTTCACTTGTTTTGCCCTAGAAATAGAGATGAAAACCATTACAAAACAAAATCTATGTACTTTCATATTATAGTCAGACATGTTAAGTGCATGTAGAACTAAATTACAGATGAAAAGTAAACACATGTATGTACAGAGAGAATCTTGTGTCATTGAAGTATTCAGAATTTATCTTTCTTTTATTTTATCATTGCTTCAAATACTCTCATTGGATATTTCACAAATGCTATATAACACATTGAACACCTCTACTTATTTCTCACCTGTATTTCTCTCAATCTCTACTTCTCATGAATTGTAACCACATTTATTCCATCAGTCCAATTTAGGTTTAGAAAATTGTTTAGGTAGCTTACTTTTCATTTGACACAAAATCATTCTTTGCATTTGAACACTATATATGTATGCTGTATTCAGCTGTCATATCTCAATGCTTATAAGCCATCCTGTTTAATTATCAGAATGAAATAGATAAAATGAATATACTCTCTTACCTAATTTCTTTTCTTGTCATTCACAATCTGTTCCCTCTCCCTGCCTATCCTTGCAGTTGTCTTTTGTGGTGACCATACTGGTTGTGTGCCTCTTCGTTGTATGCAACTTCAAGGAAAGGCGCTTGTGGAATTGCTTGAAGGCATCCTGCACTAGACGTGACCGTACTCGGAGGGTTGTACCAGTCAGCAGCGATTCCTCAGAGGAGATTGAGCTGGAAGTACACTACAGGGAAGGTATAGATCATAGGCCAATTGGTGAGTCAAACATTCTGTGAACATAATTAGCCAAAGGGTAAATTACCATTAGTAATAATTTGAACCTATGTTGGAGAAAAACACATATCTGATGATAGCAAAAGAAAATCTTGGAACAACTGCATAATACAAGAAACTGTAACCTTAACCCCGACACTATACACTGGCACTAGGGCCTCGCACTAAATACTGATGCGCAGTAGGGTGTTCTAGCTGCAATTAAAGTAGACATTCATTGAAAATTACAAGTATGGCCAATAATATTTCACCAGAAACAAGCTTGCAGATGACAATCAAATAGGTTTTAGGTCAATAAGAAATTAACGCAAATAGAAGCACATCTCATGATCTGGGATATATGAGAGCTTAGCCAGATAATTTAGCAATGTTTGGATACCGTCACATCAGGGACTGATCCTGCATGTGTAAGCAGACAACGTCCTAAAACTAATGAACATATTTTCAGTGCAATAATTTCTCAATTATAACACATGAACGTATTTCACACCATTTTAAAAGGGAAGAGATGCTGATATGCTGATAATTATAAATCCTTTGCTTTGAACCTTTCAGGGAAGGATAAATTATTGATTAAAAGAACACTGGAATATCAGCCCACTTTCGAATAGAAAAGCCCACCGAACAATAAGATGGATGTTGTTCATTCCCAAGTGAAATGCTGAACATACCATGCATTTGTTGGTGTACGTAGTTTAATGTACAATGGCGTCTTTCTTACAAGCCATGGTGAAGCTACAGCTGATTTCTTAATTTTGTTCATGACGCATTTTTCAACAAATGAAACCTTGTCCGAAATTTAGAGCTTGCAAAATATCAAACAGTTAAAATGACGCTGGTGAAGTAAGAGAAATAGTGAAGAGGAGACGACCAAACAGGCACTGATTCAAAATGTGTGCATTGTTTTAGGACGTTGTCTGCTTGTGGTAATATAATTCGGTCCCTAATTGAGTGACGTCACAAATCTCGGCAGTGTTTAGAGAGCTTTTTAAGTGCGAAAGTGGGGCGGTATTTTACCATTTTAAAATTAATAATAATTGTTACTTTGAATGTTTCTAAGTGGGGATTTCGATAAAAGTGTTTGATCTAACTTTCCCTTATGCAATGATACAAGTTAATTCAATATCTAAACTCAATGAACCTCCACTTTAAGCCAAATTCTTCAAATGTATTTATATTTTAACTTTGAGAAATTGTTGCTCCACCCTTAAAAACAGCAACTGATCTGTATTGATATACAGATCAGGGTCACATCATGGGCAGCTTAATATCAAAGTCAAACATTTAAAAGCTAGGGTAAAATTGAAGAGGAAAACTGCTGTAGAACAATATTTCTAGTAATTTCAGGGAACTTTTTTTTTTACAATCAATCTCGTCTTATTTTGTGGTCTTATAAAGTGCTATTTTAATATTGAATTGCTTTGCAGAGAAATTTCACAATATATATATATATGTATATTTATATTTTATCTTTATTGTTAAACAATTTAAATCTAGCCTATTTTTCTTTTTCTTTTTCCAATTATGATAAAAAAATTCAGGATTATCCACAACAAGCACTGTCATTGAAAGATTAGTAAAAAATGATGAAGATTATTATGGCTTCCTTCCAGATGGTGAGTTACATCATGTTATTGTTCAAAAAGAGTACCGGTAACTATGATCATACAGAATTCTGACTTGTACAAAGAAACTTAATATCGGGAAATTATATACATTTATTAAACATGTGTCTTGTACATGCATCTGTCTTCTGTCCTTTTCCAATTTGTCTTCTCCTTTTTTTGTTATGGTGCAATAAACCTGTAATCTGTAATAAATGGCTTTCATCTGAATGAATTCAAATTTTTCAGAGGGCAAGAAAAATCATAATGATAATAAAGTTTCATATAGAGTGCATAATACTTCCTAGGTTTCCTATGTTCGTAGTAATGTAGAATGTTGATAATTTCATTTTGAAAGATGATTACGTTTGCAAATATAGAAATGTTTATTGAAATATTTCATAGCAAAACAACTTGCATACCAAACATATTTCCCAGGAACAAGATGTATAGCTTGACAAAATGATATATTTAGATACGTAAGAGTATGTCATCATTGATGTTTGAACCATGATTTTAGTTTTAAGCGACTTTGTGACAGTTTATTTCTGGCTAATTTCATGATTTAAGAACTCAACAGTCCTTCATATTTGTCATTGCTCATTTCAGAATCTGATGAATTAGAATACACAGGAAGCATGGACTCATCAAGATATAGGATAAGCAGCCTCCACCATCGCTCCGTTTCATCAAATATTCTAGATCGATCAAAAACGTGATGTCTTCTTTTGTAAATAGTTTTATGTGTCTTTTTATATTAACGATGTTGAGAGATAAAGCTGATGGTTTTGAAGCAGTTCTCTCTAAATCTGTTATCCCTTTGATAGACCCAAAAGATAATCAAAATCTTCCTGTTAGATATTGAGAGCAAGAACATTGCTTTGCCAATGTGAAGATATCAAATTATTTTTATGGGAGGTGGAAAAATTGTCAGTAGAATGAAAATTTACCGCCACCCTCAAAAATAAATTACCCTAGTCTAAGTTAAATAAGAAGCACCGATTGGTACTTCCACCAGGTTGAAGAGAGGATTCAAGCTATCCAAAGTTAATGGCCATGTTGAAAGGATATAACATTTTCACCAATCTGAAATCTTATAACCACAGATTAAGATGTGAAACTGTCACCTTGTAACTATTGAACTAACTGGTATGCCTTGAAAGCAAAGCAGAGAACATGTTTTGGGCTGCTAGGTACAGATGTCTTTACTATATCCTACTATGTTTAGATATGGACTGCAATCTGAGAACTTCCACTGACCCGATTCTGAGGATAAGCAGATGCATTTATATAGGGATTGTAAATCCAAAAGATTCTGATTAAATTTGTTTTTATATTTTTGTCTTTTACTTCTCTAAAAGCTTCTGAAAATGTCTGAAGCGATAGTGGTTTGTACAATCTTATCCACTGATAGGTTTACATGATAAGAGGAAAAGACTTTGGCTACACCTCAAGATGAACTTACATAGAACTACATATGTAAAGGGTTAACCAGTGAATTTGAATATAAAATGATATAAACTGAGAGTTTATGCATACATGTTTGTTAGTGGTCTAGTTTTATTTATGTGTATCACTAATGAAGCATGAAGGATGCATGTTTTAGTGCAGCTGATGTGCATTCCATGAAGTCAGGAATGAAAGCTTGAAGAATTGAAGTAAACTCTGTTTTGGGGTTTTTTTTTGTTTTTTTTTACAGTACAGTATTCAGTCATAATACAATCACTTGAATTAAATTCCATTTTTTCATTACTGTTTTAGTGCTCCATTTTGAAGAAATGTTTTAATGCAATGAGATAAATTTTACCATTTGAACTTGAACATACAGGTATCTACATGGTAATGGTGTAACTATGTGAATATATGCACAGATTTGTACAAAAATAAAGTTATCTATCAATGGAAGAAAACAAAAAAAAATTGTCATTTATCTATTTATTTTTTCTTCTTTTACATTGCTTCAAGATATAAACCATTCAGACATCCAGTACATTCTGTGCCATGTAAAGGCTGTCCCTATTTCTATGTTTCTGATATCTCCTCTCGTGTTTCATAGAATGACTGAGCTGTGAGTACACATTACAGGAGCTCAACATTCCCAAATGTGTGCACTAATCATTCCCAAATGTGTAGCTCATTCAGTGTAGTATGAAACAAGAACATAATTCCCTTATCAATGCATTCCACATGCTGATTTTAGTTGTCAGATACAAATTGGCACTGTGAAGTGATTTTAGAGTATGTCTCTTGGACAAAGTAATTTACAAATGGATTTACAAACATGATTCCACATTCACACATAAAATGAATCGCTTCAATCTGTTCAAATTGTTATTTCATTGTTGCAATAAAGCGAGTTTATTCAATAGACACATTTCATTTTAAAACATTTTCGAGAGAGCAACAACAAGTTTTAAGTGCAGTGCATATGAATCATAACTCTCACATCTTTCACCATCTATATTCATATCACTTAAATACGCAGGCAATAACTGTACAAGAATTTGCAGATCGCAGTGTTGTACAGTCAAACCTGTCTATAGCGACCGCCCAAGGGAAACACAAAAAGTGGTCTTTGTAGACAGGTGGTCTTTGTAGACAGGTTCCTTTAGTACATGTTTCAATGAGAAACCATTTTCAAGGGAAACAACAAATGTGGTCTTTGTAGACAGGTGGTCTTTGTAGACAGGTGGTCACTAAAGCAGGTTTGACTGTATATTTTGCAATGTATGGAGAAAAAAATACAAACTTCACCATGACATTGCAATGAACAAGACCTTTCTATTTTCTTTCTTAATAATCGTCTCTTTCATCAGAAGAATCCAAATGAAAGAATGCTTGAAAGTATGGTATCAAATGTTGATCCATGTTCATTGAAATAAATGTATTCTACAGTACTACTAACTTTTCATTTGCAAAAAAACTTTTGTGAATCTCATACATAATCCAGATTCACAAAAATTCATGAGGCAAAGCATGTGAATTAACACTGAATTTTTGCAAGTTGTGGAAGTTTCTGGTTTTAAAGTACATGTATGTTAACCCTTCAAGACGTTTTGGTCTAGCACCATGCATTTCTTTGATACTTGTAAGAAAATGTTGCTAGTTTTAATCTATCCTTCACCTCATAATTCTATTTTCTTTTGTGCAATATTGAAAGTACTCACTGGTCCCTTTTGTTCTGTCAACATTTTAAAGGAATAGCTGGCTTATAGAAGACTAATCACTTGAAAAACTCATTTGTATATTGTTAAAAGACATAAAATCAACACCACCCCCACCCCCAATAAAAAGACACACACATTCAAATCATTAAGGATTACAGAGCAAAAGGGGAAGAATGATGTCATTTCCATGCCTGCAGATGAGTTAACTTCTGTGCAAGTGCACATGGGAGCATCAACTACACATGTAATACACTCACAAAATTGCTTTTCCTTTCATCTACAGAGTATTTAACCTTGAAATTTCTCTTTACTGCACTATTATTTGAAGCTGCGATCTCAAATATAGTCACTGGTATTGAACTCAAAACATTCAGAGCAAATATTTTTAGTCATTAGCCTTTGACGCCAGTATATGAAAGTATAAAGTTTTACTTGCTTAAACTTCTTGAGTTACGGACAACACCATATTAATCTGATTAGTTTCATAAATGGCAATATAATTCATTTCATTTGCATTTATCCTCAAAAAGGTCATTGCTGTCAGACACGTATATATATGAAAAAGTCCAGGCAGCCAAAGTTAGCTGTCCATACAGGTGTTATAAAAATTATATCACTTGAGTTGGCAGAGGGATATAACAAATATCTATCTCTGTGTTCTATCTTGGTTGTTTTTAAATTGTACAATATAAGCCATACTGATGATTAGACAATATGGGATGGCTATGAATAAGAAATGTTAATGAAAATTGTTCAGCCAAAAAGTTATTGCATGTAACCAATTTCTATAACTACCGGTAGGTTTTTGCTGTAAACTACTAGTCCATTATCATAGATGGTATGAAATTTTGTTGAGGACGAGACACATTCCAAAGAACCTTTAGCCTACCATTACATCTTTAATCTCTTGATAACTAAGTTAAGTTAATTTTACAATTATTTACTATTGGTGTAGAGAGAGACAGAAAATGAGTAAATAAATACATACTTAGAGTGATTAATAGTTGGAATGTTCTAGAAAAAGAAATACTGTGTAGCAAACACTTCCATGTTGTTTTGATAGGATTATAGGCTTTCTGTAAGAAAGTATCAGGGGAAACTTAATCTCACTTTTATGATAGATTATCTCCATATTCGTCTCGGTCAAATAGAAGTATTAGGATGAGCACAATCAGTTTAAAGAATATGGTATGTTTTTACATGGAAAGATCTATACAGCTTTGAAGATACCGTGATATAGGCACATCCTCAAACTCTAAAAGCGTTGAATAGCACATTCTATCCCCCTAAGCTTCATACAAGAACCATCCCATTCATGTTGGTAATGGGCTAAAAATAATTTGCAAGAAAATGAAACTTTTCTTTATTTCTCCATGCTATGATGGCTGTGAGCATTCAAGAATATCTTCAACAAGTACATGTATTCCAAGGTACACTTTCATTTTCACAGCTAATCCACTAAAACAGATTACATATTCACATGTAAGCATTAGTAACCAGCTTTAATAACTAAACACAAGTAGTATTATTACAATCTGTCAAAATACCACATCTGCAACTCAAATGGGCTTTTAACCATGCCAGGTACCAGCTATTATATTGTATGTCATTCAGTATGTGCTAATTTGATCCCATCAACTCCTTCATAAAATTGAGAGCTTTCTACACTGTTACACTTGCATATTACTCTATTTTCTATAACGTATTAATTCAGTGAGTTGGTTCATAGTGATACATTTTATATACCACATATGAAAAAAAATTCAGTACATTCTCTTGCATTGTAAAATTTCATAGAGGAAAACAATGTTTGGCTTCTTTTTTAAAGAAACAATATTGTCTGTGTCAAATACTTATTTTTGGCACTCATTGCTATGACTGCTATACACTCTGCTAAAGCCCTATCACAAAATTGAGAATTAGCTGTACTTTTTTAAAAACCTATCTCTAATCTTGTTGAATTGGAAAATTCACTTTACAACACCCCAAACCAGTTGCAAAACAATATCAATAATCAGACCTAAATCAAAAGCCAGAGGCCTGTATTATACTTATTCAATCAAAACACTGGAGGTCTGAGACTAAGTCATGTGACCAAAAGGAAAACTAAAACCTGGATCTAACTATTTTTTGTTAAATTTGATTTTAAAATGAACTTAAACCCAGCAGCGAGTTGAGATTTGAGTAAAATACAGGCCACTAAAATCAACCCATTCAATAGGCAACATCACTGGAAGCACTAGAAGCTAAAGGATCTAAGTCAGTTGCTGAGCAAGGATTTAATTACATTTTAGTCGCTTTCCATCCACTTGACATTCTCTATTAAACTCCTCTCATAAAAACTCAGAAAACTTAATCATTGATATAATCGATATGTATGGTTAATACAATGCATAGACATTTGACTGGATGCAAAACAGAAAAAGTGCACATCACTTATATCCCATATAGACATAATACATCATACTTCACATTGACTTCATTATTTTCTTTCAAACCATTTTAAGGCACATAAACTTACAGATGCCAACTTACCAATAACTACTCAACATAATTATCAAAAAATCAAATAATCTTAGTCTTTACATTAAAAAACTTAATATCTTTAGACCCAGAGCTACAACAAGTTTTGTTAATTGATAATAAAACCCTCATCAAATTTTACGAAGTGGAGAATTTTCTGTAGACGGATATAATTTTTTAATTTGAACAAGCAGACAAACAGACTTCTCCTCTGCAATTTGTTTGTGGCCTTTTCATTACGAGTTGGACGGAAAGAAAAAAAATGTACTTTTTGGAACCTCGAGACACTTTCTCCTAATTGAAATGAAAACCTTTAGTTTACTACATTACATGTGCAGAAACAGTTGTTACATTTCACAAAACATTAAAGAAATTCAAACAAACCATTGAAAAGAATGGGGAGGAGAAGGAAGTAGCACCAGAATGTTATCTTTCATGGCATTCAAAGATATTGTAACATCTAGATATGCATTACATGCTCAGTCACATCACCAGCATTTCTTGGCACACAGCACAAACTAAACAGTTTAAACATCTTCTTATAAAGACATGGCAAATTCAAGGTATATTATAAGTATAACATTACTACAGTAACATCGACAAAGAGATTTTCCTGCATTCTATTAATAACTTCAGGGGCGTTAAATCAACATATTATTAGTACAGTTCTGGTTCTTATAATACTACATCTTAATACTACTATTTTACTAATAACACCCAAATATTTGTTATATTCAGCTGAGAAAATATTATATGTGATAACATCATATCTATTTAGGTTTAAAGATAATGAACAGTAGGGGACAGAAGTTTAGGAAATCAATGTCCTATAAATAAGCAAAATGCAAGTGTTACTAAATAATATATCAAAAGTTGCAATTATTACCAGCATCTCTTTACATGTTATATTTAGAAAGCAAATACAAATTCATGTCATCTTCCAAAAAGATATGATTTGACACAAGCTTTTTCCTTTCCAAAGTTCTATTTTGAGACAGGGCAGGCAGAGAAATCTATCTACATCTGAAGACTGGGTGGAGTGAAAGCAGTAGAAGAAGAATAAAGATATTGCAACACACAACTTTTGCTCAAAGTGCAAACCCCAACCAAACACTGCAGACCTAACATATCATACATGCATTTCCAAGATTTAGTTGCCACATGTACAGGGATAATTGTTGGGACAAGGAAGAGAAGATCAGGAATCAATTACCTGCCCAATGTAGAATGATCCATTCGTAAACAAAGGCCGGAATGACTTGTGTGATTCAATTAAACACTCTAATACCTCTGTCACACTAACAAATGACTCAAAACCAGCTCCAGACTGTCAGAATCTTAGACATTGGGGGTAATATAATTTTCTGTTGTCACTCTGATACCAGTCATATTGGTGTGCCTTGGATATCAGCAAATGAACCAGTGATCTTCAAATTTTACTTTTCATTTTTGTCTCCACTCCCTTATATCTTCCCAAGATAATGCTTTTGTCTTATCCCTTTCTTTCATTTCTAACTGCGAAAAGAGGTTTTTGTTTATCACAATAGATCATTCTTGTTAGATTTCTATTCTCAAATGCTGTTATTTCTAAATTCACCTAGTTTTTTTTTAATGCAATTTGATAAAACAGAACTACGTGGATGTTGTTTGCATTAGTATTCAAATTATTTTGAAATGGATATTTCATCAATAAACCAAAATAAATAAATAAATAATTGATCTATTTCATACATGAACATATTTGGAACCTTTTGCATCTGAGCCAAGCACAATTTAGACTCTATTTCTTAATCATCAATTGTCTGAGTTATGAAAGTTCATGTAGCTGCATAATTTTGAATCATTTTTTTTAATATGAAGTAAAAACTGATTACAATGCAGCAAAATTGTGCTTTCTTCATTTGTCACTATTTTCTCTGAAAAAAGAGAAAAACTATGTGATACAAAAAAAAAAAATCCATAAATCATGAAGACCTCCATAATCTGTCATGAAGTTTTTTGAAACTTCTTTTCCAATCTTCTCAACATTAACAGCCATTAGTAAATGTTTTGACTCATGTGCAATCTTGACATAGGATCTTTAAAGTCTGTCACTCTTCATTTTCATACTTGTTGCCAATTTGGCAAGCTCTGCATGGGGGCTCTCTGATACCAATCTCTCAAGAAAATAAACATTCTCACGAAACAAAATGTTAGTGAAAAATAAATGATCCTTAGGACGCTTCGATAATCGGTGTGCACCTCTTTATAATTACTGATTAAAAAGCAACCAGTCTTGCCTTCTCTCTCACCCACTAACTATCATAATGAGTGACTTCACATCTTGTAGGCAGTGAGTGGTCACCAGTCTCCAGGATGACCATAACACATGGAATCCTTATATTGACAAAGATATTGATCTTTCAAAAGAAAGAGGACAGATCCATTATAAGTAGGCCGTTTGGGATGGCATACACCTATTTTTTTATGGACACATCACATGACTGTCCTAACAGACCAAGGCAGGATTGTCAAAAATGAACCTCAAACATCTCCAACAAATGCATCTTTAACAAACATCAAGTCGGTGAACTGTCACTACGGTCTTTGAGAAAGCTAATGAGGAGATCCAAACTCTTGATGAAAGCACCAATCGGATCTTGTTTCCGTGACTTGGGTCCTACTAATCTTGATTCCTGGCCCCCTGTAGGCGTTGATGGGCCAGCACCCTGGCCTGTGGGCGAGGCAGCTGATGTACACGGTCCAGGAGCCTCTGTTGGTGATCGAGGTGACAGCAATGGAGGTTGTGGGCTTATAGACGGCATATCAGGTGATTGCGGCACTTTAGCATCATCCTCTCCATCTTCAACTTTCCTGTCAAGCGATTCACTTGCAGTTCTCTTTTTGCTGCTTTTAACCTCCTTGACTATTGGTGCTTTTTTACTCTCGCTATTGTCAGAGTCTTGGATATCGCTTTCCTTCTTTGGAACTTTCACAGCTCCCGGTTTCAAGGTTTGTGAGTCTCCTTTTTGGTCCTTTTGTGGATGCTTCATGTCTTGGCTGAGACGCCGCCTCTTGCTTGGTATACTGTCATCTAAAAAACAATTAAAGAGAAGGTTAGTTAACATTTCAGAAGAACAAAGAGAAAACAAGAAAACAAGGAATCATTTAAAGGATTCCTTGAACACACGTCAATTTCTGCCCTCGAGATCTTAACATGTAAGAAATATGTGAATTAAGGTTAAACATGTAGTTAAGGCCAAAGTACATTCATAGAATATTGAATGGTCTTGAGTGGGATAAAAGGGTATATCCACGAGCTGATGATCATATTTCATGAGTCAGCAAAACACATGAAATATTCTCATCGCGAGTCCAATATACTCTTGTATCTCACAAAAGAAAAGCCATTCAATATTATTACTGTTAATTGTATGGTATCTTCTACCTCAATTTTTCTTAATACGTCCTCATGTTTTTTTTAATTAACTTCAACATTAAAAACAGGGAGAAAAACATTTTTGTCCTCACTTGAGCATTTTCAAGGGCTGAGCGCATACACATCCAGTGTTTTTGCGTATTAAAACATGTATTCACTGTTTTACGCATTTGCGCACCCCAAACCACAAGATATGGAGAAATTTCCCAATTTTTTAAAGACACACATTTAGAAAGGCTAGCCAATAATTTTCTTTGTCCAAAAACAAATGAAGTACTGTATACACATTTGGCTAATTGTGTTTTACATACATTTATAGGCACTTTGATATCAACAGATTCTGCACCTGGTTGGAGAGTGACAAATTGAGATTAATGACAGTACCTGATGAAGTACTCTGTGTTGGTTTGGCATCTTTCTTCTCCTTTTCTTCTTCCACTTGGATTTCCTTTTTCTTTCCATCCTTATTGCCCTTCCTCTTAGATGACTTCTCGTCCTCTCCGCAAGACATCTCCTTGGCCATCCCTGCCTCTGTGCTCTCCCCCCTCGACGACTCCTCTACCTCAAACTCGTCCGATGATGAATTGGATGATGATGAGGATGATGATGTGGAGGAGGATGTCCTGTGCTTTTTGACAGGTGGCCTGGGTTGCCTAGGGGCGGGGCCTGGTTGATGTCTCTTACAGACCTCCAGTATATGTTTGAGGGAGGGTACAAGGGCAGGGTTGAGCTGCTGGGATAAGACCACTGAGAACATCTGAAGAAGAGCTCTCAAGTCCTGTAGGGAGAACAGCATACATTGAATCAGTGCTCATCATACCCCCAAACGCACAAAGTAAATATTAACAAGACAAAGCGTCTCCAATATGCCTCCGCCTAAATTCAGTTAAGATCCAGGCTTGAATTATTCTTGGAATATCACAATGAGAGCAAAAAGCCTATACTTACATGTCAAATAATCTTAATGAACTTTGACTTTACAATATCATAATCAGATCACTTGCCCCTACAGTGATCCATACTGGTTACAGGTTTAAAGCTCACAGCTAAAATAGTCATTGAATACTCATTGATCTGGTCATATAACAAGGTTTAAAAAAACTTTATTTTTATGTCAATTGACTTGCTTACCTTTACCTTCTTTTACCCAAAATCTAATCAATATATCTCACTATGTTGATGCGCAACAACACCAAGTTTGAAGTTTATGGCTCAAATCGTACTTGAGACTTGGCTATAATGAGGCTAAACCCTAAATTTTCAGGTATAGACCACTATGACCTTTGGCCTTTGGGCTACTTATCTAAAATCTACTCAGATCTTCTACCTATGGTGATACACACTATCACCAGGTGTGAAGTCATACCTACAGTTCTTCTTGAGATATTGCGATAATGAGGCTAAAGTGATAATAGAGTTTGTAATGTTAATGTAAAATGCCTTTGTATATTTCAATACTTCTTTGTCAACTGACCCTTTAGGCCAGCGCCGGAGAACAGTCTTTAATATACACCAATAAAACAACAAAGAAATTCTTACCCCGTTAAGCTTATAAGCTGCGATGGCTAGCTGATGTCTGTCATACTCAGTGATATCCTCTCGTTCTGATAACACATTGTTACATATCGTCTTGACAACTGTATCCCAGTTATTGCACAGAATATGTTGATATACCTGACAAAGCAACCATCAAGAAAATTCACAATTTATCTCTTTATATGCCAATCAAAGTCTCTCCCTGAGCCACAATGTATTCTGCATGGGATAGTTTTACCGATGGCTTTGATAATATTTATTATTTCCAGTATAAAACAACTCTGAAGCATTGATCCATAGTCCTGTGACATATCCACTAGACCATGACTCTATCTATATTTTGATACTAGCAATGTCAAATTTGATATGTTATGATAGTGGGATATGGTGATAAATACTATGAATGGCCATTTATTGAACCCCTCTTTCCTTTTTCTCTCCATTATTTAGGGCTAATTCTGCACTCTACACTCATTTCATCAATGCAAACATGTTTAATGATGAATAAAGGAACATCATAAAAGATTACATCTTCATTTCATGTCTTTATCTTCTTCTCTTTTTTTTCATTTCTTTCTTTGCATTGTATTTTATTAACTTAACATTATGACATCATTCATTACATCTGAGAACAAAGATACTTTTTACATTACTTTATTCAAAACCATTCATATTCATTCATGCATGACAAATCACAATATACATATATTTGGTAGCATTTTAACGTGAATGAACTGATCTTCAACATGAATACTACAAATTTATCATCACATAAATTTTTTTTGAGCATTATCTGGGGAAAACTTGAGTTTGCTATCCTATAAACAAACACACTATACTCACCCTGGGAAAGAATATACAGAAAAACGATGTGACATGTACGTTGTTGAGGAATGTTCGTTCATCTAAGAGGACACTCTCTACGTAGTCATGGAAGGACTGTAAGCTACATAGCAGCTCAATGGCATCCCTCTCACTACCCTGTATACAAAAGTATAACAAGATCAACAACATCAACAACAGTCAGTGATATCTCATTAAAGGACTGTAAGCTACATACATGTAGCAGCTCAATGGCATCCCTCTCACTACCCTGTATACAAAGGTATAACAAGATTAACAACAGTCAGTGATATCTCATTAAAGGACTGTAAGCTACATAGCAGCTCAATGGCATCCCTCTCACTACCCTGTATACAAAGATATAACAAGATTAACAACAGTCAGTGATATCTCATTAAAGGGCTGTAAGCTACATAGCAGCTCAATGGCATCCCTCTCACTACCCTGTATACAAAGATATAACAAGATTAACAACAGTCAGTGATATCTCATTAAAGGACTGTAAGCTACATAGCAGCTCAATGGCATCCCTCTCACTACCCTGTATACAAAGGTATAACAAGATTAACAACAGTCAGTGATATCTCATTAAAGGACTACATAGCAGCTCAATGGCATCCCTCTCACTACCCTGTACACAAAGGTATAACAAGATTAACAACATCAACAACAGTCAGTGATATCTTGTGAAAGTGTACCAATCACTAGAAAACATTTACATTTGTTTACGTTAGTAGTTCCATGTTGTAATATTATAATCAAAATAATGAGCTCAAAATATTTCTTCTTTAAAGAGATTTTGCAAGTTTAAATACACCATAAATGAACATAAAGATGACTTGTGAGTAGACTACTCTACGCACTGGTATGCCCTCGCATAAAATAGGGTCTGCGTGGAACCCAAGTCCAGCTTGGGTTTCCTTGCGGGCAGATTTATGTTATTTTCTACTTTCTTCATACTCCTTATCCGCTAGCCCATGGAAAGCCGGGTGAAGGTTTGAAGTTTTTCCAGTTGTACGCAAATTATTTTATTAGGTGATTGGTACACTTTAACTACAACACAAGTATTCTGTGATTTGTCACATACTTCTTTGGCATACATATTAGTCTAGTTAATAACTGCCACCTATTTGTAAAATTGCTGCTCTTTTAAGGGATATGCTACCGATAGCAGTATAGCAGTAGATAAGAACGGGTACCATGAAATAATTGGTTAAAAGGGTGTTATACATTATCAAATAATGCGGTACTTAGTCAAAATCTAGCTATTCTTAGTCTACATATCAATACTTAGTTGATATCTACAACCAGGATTAGCAGCCCTATGCATGGAAAGGAAATATTAGACCTAGGATTCCTACCTGTGTGTGATAGATGGTCTTCCAGAATTTGGCAAACCAGTCGAGCTGCAATGGGATACCTTCATATGCTACCAGTACACCTGTAACAAAACAAGGAATATCAGTGCAAGTAATTACCACTAATAAATGTCAATGTGGAGAGAACAATTGGTGAATGAAGAAATAATAACTATCCCACAACATTAACAACCCATATTTTAGAAGGAAGGCAGCACATAGTGACAGCTTGTTGATTGATAAATGGGATTTAGGTATTAAACAAGGTAACAAGGGCTGGATTTGTTATTTATGTCATATGCCCCTCTTTCAGTCATTCTAGCTAATCAATACTTGATGTTAGGCAACAGTTTTCATTACTTGTCAGTTGTTCTGATTCCTTTACATCACAGTTTCTATTTGCAACACTACACATCTAAATCTTGAAATGTATTCTTAAACATTATTATTATTTTTTAAATCAGAATTTTCTACTCATTACTTTAAGGGCCAAAATATTTATATACAGTTCAAATCGATCATAATCTGATATCAAATCACAATTTTGTACTAAATAGATAGGAGTTAGCAAATTTGAGATTAATTGGAAGATTTACAATTGATAAAGGTCAATCATAACTCTATAAGAAAGGGCCCTGGTTTTGGAAACCAAGAAAACGGTATAGTTACTGGAAAATAAGGACATTTTGCAGATATGTGAAATCATACTTACTCAGTCCTATGATCTCTTCTGTAAGCATCTTGTTATGCATGGCTGCATAGCACAGCGCCTCAACAAGGTTGTGATAAGGACCAAAGAAGTCTAGCAGAGTCTTATCATACTCTGGATCAGCTCCCTATCAAAGAAGGAGGACAACATCAAGTACATAACAGCTTTAGTGTCACCTTTGATCTAGAATGCTCTCAATTGTACATGAGCAGAAAGTGCAAATAAAGCTGGAAAATTTGAGTCCATTTCTGTTGCAGTACGTTGTGGCATTCATAAATAAGAGTGACATAATTAAAAACAAAACAAAACATTAAAGTCTCTAAATTGGCAATGCAGAATGAAATTGATATTAACTGTTTTTGTGTACAAATTGGCAATTACTTTATTTTGGGAATTGTAGGTTCATATCTTACGTGTGAGGTTTCCAGCTGACTTGGATGCAAGAACATCTGTAGCTCCGGTCTAGGTGCCCTCAACGTGGTCTTGTTCAGGAGTGGTTTGGGCATTCTTCTCGGGAAGTAGGGTCCAGATGATACAACTAAAATACAGAGCATTGTAATCCAAATAAATAACTCCTCAAACTGAGATATATACGCCCCAAAAAATTTGAAGGCAACACTAGATTACCCAACATAACATTTCATGGAAGTACATATCCTAAAATGAATTATGAATACATTTTAACAAGTTAGTTTACTGATATAAATGCAGACATCAAGCCACTTTTTTATGTTTTGGTGTTCAAGGTGTTGTTAGGTTTCCTATAAATAACATAGCTGAACAACCATTATTCAATCTTGAACCAAACAATAAGATCATATGCTTAGAGCCAGAAGGGTTTTAACTCATATACTTAAACACAAAGTTAATGTCCTTCTGGCTCTGAACACACGGTATTACAGGTAAGACTTTCCATGTGGCCTGACCCTGATCATGACTCCTAAAATCATCTATCATTTGCTTCACCAACAATTACTCCATGCTTTATTGCATCAAAGATATAGGGGTTTACGTTACGGTTGCAACTGGGTTTTACACTGTAGGTTAGGTTTACACATAATGTTTGGTCTTGGTTTAAGGTAGAAATTGATTACTGTATGTACTTGACTGCAGAGCAATTGTCTTCAGAGCATATCGTCTGTTTGGAGCCAGAAGGGCATTATCTCATATACTTTAACACAGAGTGAAAGCCCTTCTAGCTCCAAATAGACGACGTGTTGTATAACAGAATCCTTTTGTATAATGGCTTGTTCACATATGATGGGATAAACTGCTGCATTTTTTTCTTAACGTGTATATGAACAGCCTGTGTGGTGAGAAAAAAAGCATCTGCACTCAACAAAGGCCCTAAGCATACTGACTTATTAATGTGTTATAAGAAATGTGAGGTGCTCAACACTTACGCCATTTTATTTTTCCACAGCAGATTTGTTTAAGCACTGTGTCATGTCAAATGGGAAAAGGGCCTGACTCACCTGAAATGTTGGACTGCTGTTGGAACTGCCTATGAGCATGATGCATCAGGGGTACAACCCTCTGTACAAAGTCATGTGGGTAGAGTGTCACCATGCTGTGAAGAACACCTGATATTAAACAACATTGTAAATCATGAGAGAAACTTGCTCGACAACTCCACCACAACGGTTGTGAACACATCAAAGAATGGTGCTACAGAAACTGTTGGTTAGAGTGGACCCACCTTCAATCTGGAAAAAGTTACATTTCTGCAATTTTATATATAATTGTATTGCACTTTATTGTAAAATCTAGCTGTTGAGGGTAGAGATATACAAGTTATTTGTTCTACATAAAAAACCTAAATAAAGACAAAAAGGGAATTTCAAAGCAATTTAAGATGAAAATTTTCCAGACTCATTGCTTTTGCTTGCAATCAGAATTGCTGTAACTCGTAGTATAAGTCATACAATGTAATTGAAAGCACCCTGCTAAATTTAAGAGAGAGAGATAGTACTTACCGACACACTCTGTCCTGACATTATCTGGGGTATATGAGTTAAGTAATGTGAGTAGCTTGTGGGCAAAGTCCATCCTCTCAGGAAACTGAAGTAGTGATTGCTTCACTTCTACAATGGTAACATTAATGAAGAGTGGTATTAATCATCTGGATGCACTTTGCACTAGTACAGCACTTTAAGCACATATGAGACTTGAACTGTTTTTAAACTAAACTGCTGGAAAATTATCTCATCACCATCATCTTATTAATAACAACAACAAAACAACAACAACAAACCAACAACAACAACAACAAGAAGAACATAACGAAGAAGATGACAATGATGATGAAGAGAAGAAGTAGAAGAAGATTAACTAATTAAAAACAACATTATGATGATGACTACTTGTACATGTATAGCACTAATAACTACTACAAGGCTACCAATTGTTTATGTTCATAGCATTTCAGAAATTCCTTGCTATCAAGTACACATTTAATGACTCTTTCTATGTATATGCGCATGAGCTTGTATGCATGATATGTTCCTTGTCAAGAAGATATCATGGCAGACGATTGTTACCTTTCAAGTCTTGTTGCTGAATGGCCACTCGTAAGACTGCAGTTGTGGTTGAGAGTAGTTCTACTAGCTCACAAGCTACGTGGCAGGCTGTAGCCTCATGGTACATCATGTGAAGGGTAAAGAAAGCCTGACAATGATGATAGACAAAGCAAAGCCAATATTAAGATAAGATTGAATGTTATATACAAACGTACTTCCAAACAACTCCAGAATACCCCACCACACAAGTAAATCTAACATGAGGAGGCTTTATGGATCAGTTAAAGAGCAATGGTCTCGTAGCCAGGAGGTAACTAAGGAGGTAACCAGGAGTTTAAAAAATCAAGTCGATGCACTCATGCTTTTTGGTAAAGCATTATTCCTCATTACCAAGTCCCTTGGAGACGACTTAAGGCATCAGTCCCCTGGTTGTTTACTTACAAGAATATACATGCTTTCTTAGCAGTCAGGTAAAACAGTCATCCTCAAATATCATACCTGACCCTAAGCCCTACCCTGACTCTAACCCAACCCAGACCTTAACCCGATCCCTGATACATTATACTGATACATGGCAGGGGTGATCTGCACTTAAGCCTAGAGCTTGAACAGTGAATAAATAATTATCTTAAATAGATCCAATGGCCCATTCTTTGTATTTGCGTTTACTCCTTATCTTATTGTTTCATCAGGAATACTATAATTACGCATTGAAAGACACATCACTGCATCATGTGCATCCATTTTAGCTACAAAACAGAGTTCATGAAATATTAAAAGAATTTGATGAAATGTAGATAAATGTATAATCAGTATTTTTCAAATGCGACTGCTCTTTCTTTCTGTTGTAGAGCAAGATAACTATACACAGCTTCATCAGATATGTGTTTGTTTAAAATTTGTTACAATGAAAGAAATATATAAGCAATGCCAAATTATACAAAGCAAAATGATAAAGTCTAGGGGCAGAAGAGGATTAATTATTTCATTTAACTTCGTCTTTACTTCACAAACCATGATTAAAAACATTATGATTATAACATATATATATATATATAATAATCTGGTGTTATAGAAAGTACAAACTTGCATAAAACAATAAAGTAATACATAGAAATATTGGTAAAATAATATTGAGGGGTAAATAAAATTGAGTTCTAAAATGAATTTGATGTACTTACATCAGCTAGTCTGCTAAGACCTTGCTTACTAAGCACCACAGACCTGTCTTCATCATTCTCTATTAATAACCTGAAGGCACTGTATACAAACACAAGACAAACACATGTGTATATAATATATAACGATTTATGTTTACATGAATACATTTTTTTTTTTAAATGGCCATGTCTAGGTGAATATATAAGAAAAGTGAGACAAAAAATACAAGTGAAAAATAAATTTGATTGAACTAAGCGCAGAGCATATCACTAATTCATGAGCTACAAAATATGATTTTTTGTTGTTTCATAAAACAGGTCTACACTATGGTTATATATAGATGAGATATGGGCTACAAACCCATTCAGAAGGTCAAGAGTCATAATGATGGATGCTGCCAATTACTTTATTGAATGTGCAGCCAGAGAGGAGGTAATCTGCAGTTCTGCACCATGTAACACTAAGGTGCATTTCATCATGTCCTACCTCAGGGCTTGATACTAACAGGCACCTGGGACACATGGGCGCCAAAATCTACACCCCCAAATTTCTGTCATTTTTTTACATAGGTCTCATGCATACAAGGGGTCCAGACCATATATGTACAGTCTGGACCCCTTCCAAAAGGTTAGTGTGGAGCCCTGCCTAACGTTGTATGTACCTGAGGCACATGTCGGCACATATCAACTGTTCATTTTCCACTTTCGCCTTGCATTACCACCTTTTTTGCACGGTCATGTGACGTCATTTGACAAATTAAGATTGCCTATAATCTTCAACTGGTTTGATCATACCTAATGAGTGTAGTCCAGCATGAGCTCCTTTCTAGACATTCCAGGTAGCAGAGGAGAGTCATCTTCTTGAACTCAGTAATGTGTTCCTCTTCCTCATCAATGTCACTTCGTCTTGTCACAAAGAGCTTCATCATCCTGAACAGCTCTTCTACAACCTGATCAAGAAACAATGTTGATAGATAATCATTTCCTGAGGACTGCAAGACACATTCTACACAGCAACCATTGCTCTGTGGTCAATATCCTACACTAATTGAGTTCTAAATTTCACCCCTGAACCAAAAACTGTACCTAGTTGTAATCCTAACCCTAAAGCTTAAACCTTATTGCAACCCTAACCCTATTTCCTTGCGGCAATAAAGAATGGAGAAGTTGTTGCAGGAGCAAATTTCAGATCACTGACATATCATTTCCTGCATTGACACTTTCATCACATCCATGCCACCAAGTTTTTGAAGAATGGTCATAATTGAACTTTTAACCCACTGACTCTGAATTCCTTCATTCCCATAAGCTTAATACAGGTGCCACCCAGTTCTAGTAGGTAATGGGGTAAGTGTTAAATTTTGACTCACAATGCTTGTTTCATTGCTGCATTGGGTATGTAATTTATACGACAGGAATAAACTTCCCAATATCTTCTGTTTTAGGATAAAACACATAACCATTTTAGTCTCAGCAGTGTCCAACACTCAAATTCTTGTGTGGGATTTGTAATCTCAAGGCACAGAAGGGATAACTCACTTTGATTTTATTTACCACACAAATAATCTCACAATGCCACATCGTATTTATCATGGCATAGATACACCAATAAGCTTCAAGATTATTTACCTGTTTCAAGTGTAAGATTAATCTATACCGGTGTTTAAAAAGATTGTCAGGGAGCTCATCGAGATTAGAATAGGTAATTTTACAAAGCCATTATTCACACAAAGCAATCCTTGCGTCAATTAGTGCATTTTGTTTTGTGCAAAATTTGATGTGTGGCAAATGAGCGACCATGCAGAGAGATGAAGAAAGCGACCCACAGTTTTAAGCAATTTTTAATAATGATACATGCAGTGTCGACCTATGTAAAGCCATCATGTATTCTTTGAATACTGAATAATCAAAGTAAGAAATTCTGTGAATGTCTAATGGACAAGGGTACCGATACATATTAATAATAATAATAATCAGTTCTTGTATAGCCCATAACACATTATGATATAACGTCCCTATGCACTTCCAAAGAGCTTTGGAAATTATTACCCTAGCTTTACCTTCGGCAGCCGTTATCAGCGCATAGTGCATTTCAAGGAATAATTCTACCAGGTACCCATTTACCTCACCTTGGTGGAGTGTGGCAAATGTAGATAAACGTCTTGCCAAAGGACGTTAGTGCTGTATCAAAGCATACTTTCATCCTACAAAACTGTTCTGGTTCTCCCAAATCACCTCCCTGGGATGCTGCAAAGCTATTTTTTCAATTTTGACCTCGGGTACACAATATTCAGTCAGGAAGCCTTACTACATGCATCATAGTTGCAAAACTCTATCATTGTTGATTATTATTTGTATTTGCCAATTTGTCAATGGTGATTAACTTTTTTGTAAAATCATCGAAATTCAGATTTGCCTCAATGATGTGTTTTAAAAAATCAATAAACCATTTATCCATCTATGATCCAATGAGTAGATTTGAGACTGCTTGTACATACGTACCATGGGGTACTGGTTAGCATGTGGAGTGAGATACTTGAAAGCCCATTGCATGTTCTGATGAGTTGAAAGCATCCTGGCAAACTGTGGACTCTGATGGCAGCATAACCTGAGCAGACCGTAGTACGCTGGTAGCATGATGCGATTGAATACTACCACCTCTTGATCATCATGATCGGCACTAGAAAAGAGACGAGGAATGTGCAATCACACTTTACATTATCTTTACAAAGTGAGATTTCCAATCCATCAAAAGGCTTTACAGAATTCAAGATAAAATTGAGTTCTAGTCATAGAATTGCTTTGGGAAATAAACTGTCTACAATTTCACAAGAACAGTTGATTATTTAGAATGTAACAATTTAGTATTGTGAGGTTTTTTAATCATAAAATGCTAAAAAGTCACAAAATCTTGCTGTAAATCACATACAGAGAAAAATGCACTGCATACATTATGGGTATATAGGACTGCACACACACCTGTGGCATCAAAAGTTTGTCTTGTGTTACATCTGTGTTACATCAATACTTTTTTGATGAGTGGAAAGCCTTTTCCCCCTATAATTCAAAACTACAGAAACCTTGTAACAGCTTTAATTTATTCATTTACACTCATTTTCTTTTCCTGCAATCTACTCTAACATACATATTTTTTTTTGCATTTTTTACTTACAGAATGTAGTTGTATGGGATGTGCTTCATTACAACTGGGTTTGTGATGATGAGTTCTACGTTGTCTGGATAGTCTACACAGGTATTGTACCAAAACTGTAACAGGGCCTGAGGATGAAACAATAAAGTAGTTTAAATATCTGTCATTAAAAAAATCTGTGCAATCGATCCATAGATGGGTCCATTGCGCAACATGTGATGACATACATTTCACAGGCCTCCAATGAGTAAACTGCCATCAGATGTAACATCTGATGCCACAATCCGTGAAAAGTAGTACTATACACAAATACTTTACACAGCTTATGACACTATTAACAAACAGTGCATAAGGCATGGTGACGTCATAAATTTAAGCGCATCCATTGTTTTATGCACCGATGTGTGAAGATGTCATTATTTCCATACTCAAGAAAGCGCACCAATCATAGTTGCAGGGATGTCATACATAACTCTCTAGGATCATAATAGGTTCACTTCATGTCACATATAATGAATGTATTGGCAATAAATTACAAAGCTATATTACAAGATTATGGGTACACTCATTATTGTATACCACATCAAACTATGTTCCTTGCTAGTTTTCTCATCTTTAATTTGACATGAGCAAGGTCAATATGGTTGGCTTACATACCTGTTTGTTGTGGTTGCATGAGATTGGTGGTTCAGATAACTTGGGTTGGTACAGATTCCAGAGATCCATGAAATGGGCTGAGAACTGAAATGAAGAAGAAAAAATACAATCATTGGTTTATTATCATGGTATCATTTCAAATCTACAGACTAGTATTTACTATTCAAACAGGAAAACGTACCTGCCTTTTACTTTTGCCTGCCCAAAATATTGTTTTCCAAGTGAAGTTAAATGCAGAAGCAATGCAAAACAATTGGAAGTCTCAAAACAGTAAACTGTAAATAAAACCAAAAAAATAAAGAGGACAAAATTCAGCACAATGTGAGTCTACCCCATATTCTTCATATTTTACACTGTACTTTATGGACACCATATTTTATTACCCTCTTTATTTTATTTAACTTTAAAAAACGTAATAATTTCACTCATAAATTGATTGACATAGTTCTCAATATGACTTGTTGCTTGTGAAGGCTGCAATCTTACCATTCTCTTCTCTGCTCGAGATATAAGGCAGTGATTGAGTACAGCAAAGTAAGCCACAAGCTTGGAGGTACCGTGTGCTGTTACATCTGTGAGGGGAAATTAACCCAAACAAACAAATAAATTCATGAATGATAACCAACAATATTAAATACATACAGAAACAGATAAGTAAATAAGTAAAATAAATAAGTAAATAATTAAATAACTAACTAAATAGGTAGATAGATAGAACGCAAATGAAATGAGTGTTAAAGATAAACAGGCGGATAATGATCTAGCTCTCAAAAGGCTCAAAACAGCTCTGCAGAGAATAAAGAAGTTTGAAAAAATCTCCATGTAAGACACACATCTTTCCTACATAAATGCCCCAAAGAGCTGATCAAAAATAAAATTTTTACACTGAAAATGTTGAAATACATCTTTATCAGTCTTCGTTTATTGTAAAAGCGAGTACATATGCTAACATAGAGGACAACATCCATTTAAAGGTTCATGTAAGTTTTGATAAGACTCCAAAACATTTACTCAGGTTCCTTTGACTTGAGTTCTTAAAACCAGATACTAACAATTCTAAGTTGCTGCTTTCATCAGGAAGCAGGAGCTACTTTTGACCCTATAAGAATTGTCTCTCAGGGTCTCAATCAACTTACCAACATAGTGTTTAGCTCTGGGAAGTAGTGATAGCAGCAGTGAGTAGATCTGATGCAAGACAATCAGGGACTCTGGGGCCAGCTGAATTCAAAGAACAATAAGCTAATTAGTTGAAAGTACACTAGCATTCTTTCTAATTTTCTCTGCATATAAATCTTTTTAAAATGGACTTTCATAATCTATTTAGTGACAATGATAACTAGTAGAGGAGACTAAAATGTATACCTTTTTACAAAGAATCATATATCTTCCATGATGATCTACTATAGCTTACAACTTTTTTCTGGTCATTAAGCAAAGTACCAGAACATATAGTAAGTGCTTTTTAGTAGAAATAAGTTTTATTTCTTCCCCCCCCCCCTCATTTTTATGACCAAAAAAAAAAAATTCTGAAGACAGACACATTCAAAGGAAAATTCAGGGTGAAGCACAGCTCTTGCTCACATGAGCTCAAAGTACTAAAAATGCACTCATTTCAAGACAATAGATGAGTGACCTTTGACCTATAAATCTGATAGACTAGGGCATGTCTTATACAGAGTTGTGATTGATTCATATGAACTGTACCTTTATATCTTTTATTATGTTCTCTTTACTATAAAAACAGATAGAAGATTGTAACTCTGTGACTGATAAGAAGACTTTTGACTGATCTGAATGCCATCGCTCAGCCAATAAGACAGAGCTGAGGTGCACAATGATGTACTTACTCTGATCTCTCTCTGTGGACTATGGAGTGACCTTGCTGACCTGAAGGATTGTCTGAAGTGAGGATCAGGTACCAGCGAGATTAGAAGGAAGGCAGCAGCTACAGAGTAGAGAACAAACACAAAAACTTTTTTTTTTAATCACTAAAAATTTGAACATTATTTCAATCAAACTTCCGTTCTATTTGAAACATTGTTCTTCTTATAAGGAGAATAGGCGAAATGTATGTAATAATCCATATAATTGATTATTCTTATATTTGTATTTACAGTTGAAATGCAAGCTAGAAGTACCAAATAAATCTTTTTTGCAGCAACTAGTGCTTTCGTTTTTGAAGGCCAGAATTTGCACTAGGACTTGGACTAAGCTCTTTCTTTCACCTTGAAAAACAATTTGGATCAAAGCTTACCATTTCGAACCCTGTTGTTCTGATGGATGAGAAACATCTCCACCCATCTGTCTATGTGATGTAGAACCCAGTGATGGGCTAGTTTGTTCCTAGGGACTTGGGCAGCTAACCAGTCCAGGACTTGCTGGGGATTGTACTCTGAGATCTATACAGAAACAGATAGAGAGCGAGTTGAATTAAGACTAGATATGCTAGCTTATTCCGGGACCACAAACCAGTCCAGTACCTGTTGGCTAGCTTCACTGTTACATCTACTGGTATACAGAAACAGGTATGGACAAAGATCCAATCACTTATAAAACAAAGAAGACATTTTGGTAAATTACCCCCTAAAAGGGGAAAATTGCTGCAATCCTGCACAAAGTAATTTAATCAGGAAATCATATGTTTTGCAGGGCATGAGCACCTCACAGCATAAAGCAATATTGATTATTACTTAACAAACTTACAAGAAAATATGTAAAAAATACAATAGCAACAACAACAACAAGCACAGAATGAATCACCTGTCAGTAGGACAATATACATGCGACTTATCAAAACATACAATCTAAAATTGGATTGAAATGGATCAAAAAGATACTCCAGTGAAACCTGTGTATCAAGACCACTCAAGGGAGACAACAAGAGTGATCTTTGTGAGCATGCAGTCTTTATGTACAGGCTCCTGTAATATATGTTTCAATGAAAATACAATTCAAGGGAAACAAAAACTGTGGTCTTTCTAGACAGGTTGTCTTTCTATCTCTACACAGGTGGTCTCTCAAGCAGGTTAGACAGTAGTAGGCATATACAAAGCAGTGTTCAACTTTGAAAGCCAATCCATTCTAAGACCTGAAGAGTAACTCCCTAGAGATATTGCTAGTATTACTTACATCCCATATTCTTTGAAGGATGATGGGTGTGAAGGAGGTACATCCGGGTGGGACTGGTTCAACCAGCAGGGACAACATCTTGAAGAAAGGGATTCCAGCCTGTAAGACAAAAAAGCATTTTACTTTCAAATAATGACCTCCTCATTTGCAATCTACTTTGTAAAGAAAACCTAACCCTTCATGGGAATCTCTTGTTCCTCTCTGTGGGTATCAGGACGCTAGAAAATATATCAGGTATGATTTTAAGACATTACATTGTCTGTAAGCAGTTGAATGTGTTTATATATTTTTCTCCTTTTCTAGTTTCTTCTCCATGAATGAACATAGCGATCTTACATTATATTTTTTCTAAATGTGTTTAATTGATTGAAATAAGCCAAGTAATTATTCTTCAGGTTGTAATATCTGTTACCTTGGATATATTTGACAACTAAATTGTTCTGTGAAGAATTTGATATTAATCGAAATAATTTCTCATAATTTGATAACGTTTGATATCATTTGTGAATGAAAATAGACAAAACAAAGGGAAAAAAATAAACTGTTCAATCAGTGCATAAGAGAGGAATGAATGAAAAATAATGGAAGAGAGTAAAGAAGGGATACAGAAAGAGAGATACAAAATAGTTATATTTACCTCAGGACTAAGCTTGCTGATTGCATTGAATATCATGGAGATGATCTGTATAATAAAATGGAAAAAAAAATAATCACATTGCTTGTAAAAATAAAAACATAATGAAAATGCCAGATATACATGTTTAAGTACATATAATCAAAATGGTTGTACTTAATCGTTCTCAAAAGTCATACCACATTCTAAATATAAGCATTTTCTGAAGATTTTTTCCTTCCAAATTTAATGAATAAATTATTATTATTATAATTGCATAAATAACTACATAAGTACATGTGAATCTTCAAGACAATAATGGGTGAGCTGCCCAATGCCTATTTAACAGTAGTCTGAAAGCCTTGTTTCAACAGGATGAGGTAGTAAAACTGCTTTAAAAAATAAGCAAATAAGAATAAATGGGAAAAGCGTATAAGGTTAACTGTTCTGTATCTTTTTTAATACAAAAAATCAGGGGAAATGCAAAGGGGTCCACTTCTGCACTAAGTTTGATTATGTTTTGGCCCCACAGAATTGCTTCTTGCAATTCATTTACAGGTGAAAATTTGCCACAGCTATTGAATGCATTGGTTTACCGATGCATGCATAAACATACCTGCTCAGCCAGTTTGGGCTGAAAGCGAGTGAGCCTGAAGATGAGATTCCTTGTCTGCTGTAGGTTGATGTTGTCTCGGATTTGTTGAAACAAGAATGGAAAGCCCTACAGATAAGATAGACAACACTCTATCAACATCTGCAACATGGTGGACATCTTACTCAAAACATAACCACCTTCTCTAAAAGAATTGCATATCTTGCCTCACATTTGACTGTTTAATGGATATAACCCTAAATATTTTTTTTTGCAGACAATGCCGACTCTGTGACATACAATTTTTTTCAGAAGTAAATGTTTCATTTTAACTGTGCACTACATATATAATTAGACAATTAAGAATAATATCTATTTTTCATTAATAACTATGAAGATGGAAATTCATGGAATTTTCATTACAAAGCAATGGGAAAGGATCTAAAAAGGGATGTCACCTGTTGCCAATTTGCATTTGATCAATTATAACTTTAAAAATTACTAATTTTGTTATATTCTTTATGGATTATCCTCTAACTTTTACAGATCATTTCCCTCATTTTTCTGCTTTTACTATAAACGATGTATTGTCAGAGAAGATTTCCTTGTTTAATACCTTTCCCCCAACTAGCACAGCATAGTCATTGTGAGAGAGAAGCAGTCTTCGGTCCGTCCTGGAAGATTCTACAAGATACGCTATTAGAGAGATCATCTTCTCCAATGATGTCGGCTTGTACTTGTCTTCTGTCAGTGATATGACATCATCGTCATCATCTTCATCATCATTCTCATCATCTGATATGACCTCCACCTACAAATAAAAACAACCAAACCATACCATTACTTACAAAATAAGATTGTGTACTGCTTAGTCACAAAAATGTTTAACTACGTAGTAACCAAGCCCATGATTTGATTTCCAAATAATAAAAATCCCTATTAATGGTATAAGGAGCAATTTTTGGTGTCATGAAGAAATTATTCTGAAACACATAATTCTCATAATTGCTATATATTTGAAACGGGTCTACATTTAGTAAGCCCTTTATCTCTTGAGCTCTACATTTTGGATCACGGCTATTATAATGATGCAGAAAATATGTTCCTCCTCATCACGCATTTATCTAGATGTTGAACTGTTAGGATAAGCCAAGTGATGAGCTTCTGTACTCTTTACTTTACCAGTCTCCTGACATCATAACATGATCTGCCTCCTATGAACGTCATTCTAGAAAAATTATTCATACTGCTAAGAGAATTGCATAATAATTAACAACAAATTCAAATTCAAATATTTTGCTTCGTTAATGATCACTGCAGACTCGATCTTTAAAGTAGCTTTCGATGATGAGGGTTACTCACATAATCAGCTGCTTTGGTGCCCAGGTAGAAGTTTGCCATGATGGATATAGCCTCCACCGACGTCAGAAACTGAGCCTGTATAGAAGGAGAAGGAGAAGGAGAAAATGAAATAGAAGAATGAAGGGATGAAGAAGAAGGAAAAGAAGATGGAAAAGAAAGGGGAAAGGGAAGAGAAGATAAAGGAGGATGAAAAGGACAAGAACAAGAAAGGGAAGAAAAAGGGAAGAAAAAGAAAAGAAGAAGAAGAAGAAGAAGAAGAAGAAGAAGAAGAAGAAGAATTTAAAACGGGTGATGGTTTTCAATTTCTTCAATTCAATCTCGGACATACAGGTATTATAACATAGGGGATATTGGTACTCCCAACTGGCAACAAATTTTAATGACTACAAAAAGAGCACGACCTTTGTATGGTTTCACCATAACATAAAACCATAACAAATGAATTAATTTGACAAACAAAACAAAACAAAACAAAAAACCAAGGGCTATCAAAGTTATCATGTGATTTTACCTCATCTTCACCAATCTTTGCGAAATCATAGAGAACTGAGAAGTACTCAGTCAGGTGTTTGCATTGTGGACGTACTCCAACTGAGATCTGGATAAAAAAGAGAGACAAATGGTAACAATCAATCTCAATACATTCATACAAGCATACTACAACTAAATCTCGATAACGCACTTTAATCATTTCATAAACAAGTTATTCTTATAAGCTGTCTACTGCATACAATGCTATGTGTACTGTTGTAAATCTATGCACCATATGCACTATTGAGAAGCACATTAAAATGAGATGATAGGTTCAACTTTTGCTACGTTTGACTAAAAAGCATATGGGAAATAATGATATAATGGATAAACAGTTTGACAAATATGCAATTTTCCTGTTTATGTGAAAATATGCAATTTTGCTCTCTTTAGGCAATCTCTGTACAAAATTTACATAGCGAGCTATTTTTTTCTTTTTTTCTTTTTTAGAAACTGTTCTTCATTCTAAAGAGCATATTTTTCATTTCTGTGACACCTGCAAGTAGGATACTTTGCCTTAAACATATGAAGAGTTTCATTCCAAAAGGGGCTAAATCCACTTTAAGCATTTTTGAGTAAATTAAAAAAAAATTGATTAACCACTTTCTCTTGTAAGTTATTACTTCTTTGTTTGTATATATGGTAGGGATATTGCCTTACATCATTTGTATCATCTTTAAACAAATCTGGCAATGAATGCTATTTTTTTAATAAATTTTTATAATTTCAATTTTGGGGGATTAAGCCCCTTTTAGAATGAAACTGCTGTCGACTGTCATATTTTGCATGTTTAACTCATTTTAACGATTCCAATTCAATGTGAAACACATTCTATGACTTGACTCACCACAAGGAGTAGCTTCTTGATAAATCTTGTAACACAAGATACATTGCCAATCTCATCTGGTTGAATATCACGCTCATCATGATTGCTAACAGTGGGGAAAAAATTGCAATTGTGTAAAGACTTAATGACTACTGACAAGTTGTCATGAAAATGCAAGTGACATAATACTTTACATGTAATGTACATGCAAGACTCTCTGTCAACTCATACATTATCCCTCTAACTTGTTCCAAAATTATTTGTACAGATTCAAACGATTTCTGTGTTCCATTTTCTATTTTGTGATGCATTTTCATTTGTACTTTTCACCATTCTGCATATCTTCTTCTCCTGCAATGTCTATTAACATTATCTCTTGGTTGATTGGCACATACTACATTGACAATTGATATGCAGTTAATTTCTAAAACTAGCCCAAATCCAAATCCTAACCCTAACCCTACACTTGTCTCCAAACCTTAGTGCAAAACTACCCTAACCCTATATATTTGATGAAATAAAGCCTTTAGGAAACATTGCCAAAGGAACTCTAAGATCGTCTATCTGTTTTCTATATTGAATCATGGCACTTACCCTTCTATGACAGCATGCAGGTAGAGTGGTGCATGTTTCTCTCTCAGCTGTCTGATCACATGGATACATAGCCTCTGAAACAACTGAGAAGTGATAAGAATCCATGAAACATCTTTATGTAAAATAATTATTCATATATTGTGCAGTAGTCATGAGACTGGCTTGTGAAAGAAATTACATGTATCTATTAGTTAAACTGAAAATTACATACAGTGAATAGCACTACACAAAAGTATTATCAAACTTTGGTCCAATTTTTCAAAAAATCTTTAGCTTTCAATGAAAATAAGGTCATTTAAGATCAATACCTTTGATGGGAATACTGCAATGGCATTCTTCCATATATGGATTTTAAAATATTTTTAAAATACATTTTTCACCTGAACCAGGGCCCTCTTGCATAAAAAGTTGCGTTTAATCGCAACTCAAAAAATTAAACGCAAGTCCCAAATACGCGATCCTGATTGGTTAAAAATCAAGTTGCGTTTAATTTTTTGAGTTGCGTTTAAACGCAATTTTTTATGCAAGAGGGCCAAGAACTCAAATCTCTCTTTTGATTTTAATACATACCTGTCTACATGTCTGTATGGGACACTTGATGAGGATTTGCTGGGGCCACCAATCATCTGTTGCCATGTAGTCCAGGAACCACTGAAAAATGGAAAACATTGAACAAATTTAAGATTTTCTTCCATGACATAAAGGTGCAAAAAATATCTAAGTATCTGAAATCATATCAAAATCTCCTTCTGCTTTGTCTTATTGTTACTTCAATCCCACATACCGAGAATCTTGCAATACCATTGGTCTAGAGGAGGTCACATGACAAATGATAGATTGCATATCTTGGCGGTTGTAGTGATAGTAAAAACTATTGCATATGCAATACTGCATAGACATGCACGCTAATAAATAATGGATAATTGTTTTGCAACATATATGCATAAGCTATTGTGACATACATGTAGGTCAATGCAAAGCGCATTACTGCAACAAAATGCAAGCAGAAGATAATTATAGTACGCAGAGGCATAGTCAAAGTTAGGTATAGATCTACTACAAGTATCATCGATGTGAGATATAAAGCAAATTATCACCTGCTGTATTCTGGCTAGTAGACAAGCTATCATCGCCTCTACGATGACAGTTTGTCCCATCGCCATAGTAGTCAGTAATTATTTGCTTACTATTATATTTTGCCATATCCTCTGCATTCAATGTTTCCTCCTGCGGCCCAAGAATTACAATCATTAACTTCATTTGAATGATAATTTGCGATGATTTTGGGGAAAGTCGCTTGCAGAGTAAGGGTTAAATATCTTTTTACACATCCCATTAGCTTCAAACTTGAGATGAACAGTCAGTAAGTTTGTTTGTATTCTCTCTACATTCCTTGCTTACCTCACATGCTAGAGGACATGTATGGAACTGATTGGTCATGAGCTCCATCCATTGCTTGGTGTTAGGTTTCTCCTTGGAATGAATCAGTGTCTCCAACATGAAGGATGTAGTCAGCTAAAGAAAGAAAGTAACAAGAACCACTCTACATGTAAGTCCATGGTAATGCATTGAATATATGTATACATTGAAAAAAAGCAAACAAAACAGATATACTAAAGTTTTTCATCTTGCCCTCATCAAAGTAAATCAGAAGAATGAACAGAAAGCCGAAATCGATTGATATATAGCCCAGAGCCATCCTGATTCAGATCTCCCTCTCATCAGATTTTAAATCTGCCCCCGATGGCAAATCCTTCAAATCACTCTTGTCAAAAGCCAAATTCTTATTGCAACTGCAACAGTGCATGCATGAGGGAATGTATGTTTATAGCCCAGAAGCACTGGTTGGTGCAGTATAGACAAGCCAAGACACGAGAAGACAGGTAACAACAACTCACCTTGGAAGCTATGAGTTGTACTTCTTGTGGGTCCGGAAGGGTCGCTGGTAAGAAGTTACACACCTGCCACATGAAGTTCATGTAGTTGAGATCAAAGATGTAGCTATCCTGTAGGTATCTGGTGTTATCCTCCCAAATCCACTAATAACAATAAAACAAAAATGATCACGAGAATAACAAATCATAGTTTACCTGACTTCTATCTCTTTACTCTTCATGAGCAACTCCAAAATATCCCTGTGCCATTGTTCTTCTCAACAGCTATTTCCAACGATGGATTACAGTTTATTTCTTAATTGCCAGTTGAATTTAATACACGCTGTACATGTACATGCAGTTAATAAAAGAATTGTCATGGAGCCAAAAACAGGAAATGTAAAGCACAGTGCAATCCTTCTGTTTACTGATGCTCATTGTTTGTGTCGATCGTCACTATGCTAATTAGTACTTGTGGCAAATGAAAGGTTAAAGAATTTCGACTCATAAGATTCTAAATGATCACAGCTTAATGTGAAATTGATGGTATCACAACTCTGTAAATAAGAGATAGACAATTGCAAATTTACAATTGATTGAAGGAACCCTGAGGACTATTGGTGCATTTATATTTTTCCAGACATGAAATGCTATATATAAGATCTTATCATAATTATAATCATAATCACAATCTGAATAAATTGTCATCTTCATCATGATTATTATTATCATGGGAGTGAATAAAATGTTACATCACCATGCTTCAAACCTACCTCTGCTATCTCTTTAGAGAGATCTACAGTGGTCTCAGGTGGTTTGACCTTCTCCTTTGTATCACCTTCTTCTGGGTCACACTGCTTGTAGAACAACATGTATGCACTGTGTGTCTGCAATCAAGGGTGACGGATAAAACAAAAAAAATTATAATAGCTTCTTATATGTACATGTATGACACCCATATCCATCACAATGTTATGCACAAGCCCCGGCATTATTACACCAGTTATAGCTGAGCCACCACAGCAATTACTGCTCAAGTACCCATTAACATGTACACCCGAGTGGAGAGTGGCAAATGTAGATTAATGTCTTGCCAAAGGACTTAGTGCTGAGATGGGATTTGAACCCACAATCTTATGATTTAAAGTGAGTGAATGAACCACTTTACCTTGACACCTCTACAAATAATGCTCAGTAATTGCTGTGAAATTACATTCCAAGAGGGCTGTCCAGAAACATTCTTCAGTGGATATCTAGAGAGTAAAAGTTTATCCTCACATACATGTGCTATTCGTATTTGGACAAGGAAAATTAAACCATAACCTTCCTGATGGACTGCTGATACAGAAGCAGATATATTTATATGGGGGTATTTTTTTAACTAAAGGCTGTTGCATTTAATATTTCAGAAGTATAAACATACGCAGACATAAGAAAGTTTTTGTTATTTGTAAACTGGTATATCTGCTTAATCAAACTTACCTTCTCAAAGGAGAAATCCATGTATTTGTCAGTCACAGAATCATAGGTCTTGGTCTGTTGTGAGAGGATACAAATAGATGTTACCATTCTATCATAAATCATAAAGAGCTACAAATTATTTCAATCTATGATCACAAGCAAAGTTTAACAAAATAAACAAACCAGCATCACCTTTGAAAAACCAGAACGTCAATGACGTAGCGCTCATCCGCATCTCGCAATAACAAATATCGTAAATTTTATGTGGTACACTTTTGAACTGGTCAAAAAAAAAAAATTTGATGCCCTGGAAGGGACATAATTTCTTTTATGTGTGAGTGATTGGGTTTTTCACAGACGTGTATCAATCAGATATGATTATTTACGTCTGGGGACCGACCTTTAACGTCACCATCTGAAAGATGTACAAGATTGAATAGAAACTAAAGGAAATGGAATGAACGTAAATAATCATATCTGATTGATACACGTCTGTAAAACCCCGAAAATTGGTTGAAAAAGCAATTTTTGTTATTTTTGGAATAAATTTGCATAAATTACCACAATTAATTAATGGAGAACAATTTTTAAATTCTGTGCGTTGTGGCGTGCGCCTGTAATCCAGCTAACAGTGTAAAGTTACAAACTGATTCAGCCGAGGACGCAGGTTCGAAACTGAGTCACGTCTTTCGGATGGTGACGTTAAAGGTCGGTCCCCAGACGTAAATAATCATATCTGATTGATACACGTCTGTAAAAACCCAATACACACACACTCGGTCAAGTATTTTTGGAATAAATTTGCATAAATTACCATAATTAATTAATGGAGAACAATTTTAAAATTCTGTTTAGAATTTTAGTGTACCAAAGTAAGCTCTACCAGATAAGCAAACCAAATCAAAATCAGTCGAGAAATGAAGGAGAAGAAGCATGTGTTTTGAGATTTTGAATAAATTTGCATAAATTAGCATAGATAATTAATGGAGAACAATTTTAAAATTCTGTGTAGAAGTTTAGTGTACCAAAGTGAGCTCTACCAGATAAAGCAAACCAAATCAAAATCGGTCGAGAAATGAAGGAGAAGAAGCATTTTTGGTGATTTCGAATAAATTTGCATAAATTAGCATAGATAATGAATTTCACGATTCTGTGTAGAAGTTTTAAATCCCCCTCCTAGCCCTATCATATGAAACAATCAGAATCAAAATCGGTTGAAAAATAACGAAGAAGAAGCATTTTGAATACTGTGGACGGACGGACGGACGGACGGACGGACGGACGCCGGACGCCACGCCACGGCATAAGCTCATCGGGCCCTTCGGGCCGGATGAGCTAATAACACCAGAAATGATTATGGATCTAAACATGGTAATGGATGTACACATTTTAATAAAACCACAAACTTATATCAGATATGACTCTACCAAGAATTAGCCCCCATTTCTCAAAATTTCTTGGCCACACATCTACATTTTTAACATTTTGACTCCTCAACAGGAATGGGTGCTGTAAAACTTGTTTGAATGGAAGTTTTTAGGTTCAATACAAAAAAATAAATAAACATAATAATAATGATAATGATAAAACCACATATAAAGATTAAAAATTTGAAATTGGAGCTCTTTTTTTGCATTGTAACCCTTCAAAAATTACTCACCGTCATCTCGCCTCCATAGCACTCAGCCGGCAGCTGCTTGGGGTCAAAGGGCTTGACCTCTGCATCATTAAACATGAACCAGCGATCTTCTTCTTGCTCCCTGTGCACACGATCCTGGATGAAGCTATAGTAATGGCCACCGTCAGCTGTCCCGGTGTGGACGGTCACACCGATTAGCTCATAGAGATAGCTCTGGGGTGGTTGACTACTGCTTGTTGATGCTACATCTGGTAAAGAGAAGAAACACACAAGAGCTTGGGTTCAAATGTGATTTTAACTTTAAAGTTTAAAGTTGAATATATTTTTTCAACCTTGGATCAAAGTGAAAGAAATATGGCTTTGTGGTACCCCATAGTCGTGACTGAGAAGACAAAAACAATTTGTAAAGTTGGAAGTATGTTGACATATTTATTAATCCAAACTGACTAAGAGATGGCCTCATAGCAACTCGAGGCCATAGCACCTTTGGGAGGATCAGAGCCATTTAGTAATTTGAAAGTATACATCTGTATATTATTCATGCTTTTCCATATTGATCTTAGAAGTAAATGACCAGTGCCTCATAACATTTACTTGGAAGTTGTACAAGTCATACTTCTTCAAAAGTATTAAGTTTGTAAACATATAAACTTCAGAGATGATATTGATAAAGTATTTATGAACATATCATTTGTCTTGTCATCGCATAACACTATGTGAAAAGCATTTCCATTGGCATTTCGCAGATCTTGATAGAGAAATCAAATGCCTTTGGTCACTTACCAGATCCCCTGCCTTTACTAATGAGTGCCTCCTCTGTATAGCCCGACATGTCAAGTTGCCTTGGAAAGGAGAAGTGTGTGTTGACTTTCTCCTTCATCATGGTGACCATGTTGAATGTATATCTCATGGTGTTGAAAGATAAGATCTTGGGTAGTGTCTTGAAGCAGGCCCTATGAGAGAGATAGAGAGGGAAAGAGAGAGAGAGAGAGAGAGAGAGAGAGAGAGGGATGGGGTAGGGAGAGAGAGTGTGTCAAATGGTAAGAATTCAGAACTGCAGAATACCCCACCACAAAAATAACCTTTATGTTAACCCTGACCCTATCCTGATCCTAACCTGACCCTATCTCTAACCACAACTCAAACTTTATCCTAGTCCCTAAACCTGACCCTATCTCTATCCTTGATCCTAACCCTTATCCCCAATCCAAACCCTAACCTTAATCGTAAAAATGACCATAACCCTAATACATTTTACTGATGCCTAGTGGGGGTACTATGCAGTTAAGCCTTGAGTTCTTGGAGAGTCTTGCACAAAATTTCTCAACACAATATCTGACCTCTCTCTTATCACTAGTTTGCATAAGAAGTAACTTAACACATATCATCAAAAATACTATGCACTAAGTGCACAAAATGGGAGACCAGTTGATCTCAAACTGAAGTCCACTATAGGTAGTCAATAAGATCTGTTATTGGGTAAAAGCCTACATGGTACAATGAAATGTACCCACAACTGTAGGTCTTTCACTCATCGATTCTAAAAATGTGTACTAATCATCATACAGAAACATACAAAAGTCTACATGACACATACACAGTCCTAATCAAGAGCTAATTACCTCTTCTCAGCTCTAACTTTCTTGCCACACTGTGAGCAGGTATACATGTTATCTCCTTCAAGTGTGTCCTTCACTGTTACTTCATCCAGAGATTCCTGTGCAGAGGGTAAAAGAGGATTTTAGTTTAGATTCATATTTTTTCTTTTTCTCAATTCAAAGCAATGCTGGAAAGCAATCACCTCAAAAAACTTTTTTTTTAATCCAAAGACCTGATATGGAGGTGTTATGGTATAGTGGTTCATTTACTTGACTCTCAATCCACGGATGGAGGGTTTGAATCCCAGCCCAGTACTAATGTCCTTTGGCAAGACATTAATTAACATTTGCCATTCTCCATCCAGGAGCAAATAGGTACCTGTTTTGACAGAACTATACATATTTGGCTGAAGCAAGATTGAAGTGTTCTAGACTGTCAATTTAACCCTATTCTAACTGGGCTATTTCAGACCAGGTTTTTACTGGGGTCAATTTGACCCCCAAGATCTCGGCCGTTTCACAGCCGATCGCCGAAAATTTGCATGCATGTCAAGTGAAGTGTATAGAATACTATGGTAATTTCAATTTTTGAAAAATTCACTCATTTGCATATTTATGGTAATTTATGCAAATAAGGTCATAACATTCACATTTTTACCCATAAATCATATATTATTCATATTTAAGCATTCTTTTCACTACATATATTCGTTAGACCATTTGGAATAATAATACGACAAAAAAAACTGGAAGAGCCAGGATATTCCTTATGTTATCTCTTGTTTTGATAATTTCTTATGTATTTCATTGTTTTTTTAACTTATGTATTTTATTGTTTTTGTTGTTTTATTTCATTCCTAACTACAATTCATCTATTTTTACCCCAAAACAAACACCTAAACTTTGAACAAGATCAAATAACCAATGTTTTATCTCTCTTTAGGAAAAATTATATTTCCATATGTTTTGTACACAAATCACAAAAATGAGCGATTTTTGGGCTGACATGCAAAGACAAAAGGTCACGTGACTTTGTAACTATACGTCCGATTTTCACAATTTTTTTTTTTAAAGATGCGTAAGACCCGAAAGAAAAAAGTCATGAAAGGAAAAATTTACATCTGCCGCGGTTCCGGAGTCGTCGCTAAATTACTACAGGGGGGGTCAAATTGACCCCCCCAGTTAAGATAGGGTTAACATAGAAAAGAAAAGATGGATTCCACAGACAAATAGGTACAACTGTATATACCCAGCAAAGTAAAGTGTACACATTCTCCATTAAACACATAATTCACAACTCCTGACTTTTCTTTATGGCTTTTTAAACATCTCCCCTTGATTCATGGACTTGTGCTTGCTTGAAAATGAATAACAAACAAACTCATTATAAATATCCAGGAGTGTTAGAAACTTACATATAGATTCTTCATATCAGCCACTTGACATCTGACAGTAAAGAATTCCTCAGTTGTCTGGCTCACATGAGGGCAGTCCTACACATGGATAAGGAATATGAGGTGATTTAGGATTCTTGGAATAAGGAAGAGATAACACGGCAAAAGCCAATGTTATATATAACATACCACTGTCACTGTATATGATTCATTTTGTTACTTTTGATATATTGGATACCAAAATGCTATTGAGGTGAAAATAAAATACTGTTATATCTTATACTTCTGTGGTCAATGAAAATTCATTCATTCATTCATTTATTCCTCCATCCACCCATCCATTCAATTTAATTTTTCAATTGATGCATTCATATTATCTGAAGTTATATGAAATAATGAGGGTGCTGCAATAAGCTCATTTTTAAAAATGTAAATCTGTAAGAAGCACAAGCAATATTTAATTATTATCAATTCTCTACGGTAACTTAAATGTGCAAATCTAAAAAACTGAGAATGAGAAAAAAACAAATATTCTTGGCATCATTCATAAAAACATTGTACTAAATGACAACATCCTCCTTGCTTTTCATCCCAATGCAGACTTAGAAGAAGAAATATTAGTTGGAACATTCACATGTAATGTTTACTCTGAGGGTGAGAAATTACTAAGCCATTAAAGTTCCACAGATTGTACATGCTATCCTACATGCAAATATTATAAAACGTAAAAATGCCAACACAAATTGTCATTACTCACCAGTGACACGACATTGTTTGTTAACTCCCTTTGAACAAGCTACTCACAGTGTTTTTCTGTTGAAAATCAAGCACACACAAAAAAAAATATCAAAGAAACGGTTCTTAAATTTAAGAAGACCATGTATGGATTGTCAATGTTACATGTAGAAGACTGGATTCTGTGGAAATGAAAGACATTATTAAGTGGAAATTAAACGATTTAAGGGCACTGTTCTTGCATCCCTTACTAAGCCTTCCATGCTGATTGATGCATGGAGTGTCTTCACTCAGTCCACTAGTATCTGGGTTCTCTCCTCCATCTTGCTGATAGGAAAGGTAAAGAACTTCTTCAGGACTACAGGTGTGAGTACAATACTGAAAGGGAGTGGGTCGTCAGTTTCCATGTGCAGAAGATCATAATTCGCTGACACCAGACTTGTGAAAATACCATTAATGGGTGTACAAGATTGCACACAGCAAACCCGTACGCCAATCAAGAAATACCCCCTCGTTTTTGGGTGATCCAAATGTCAGATAAGGACTTTACCATATGGGAAAAAGACAGAGCATTACATAAAGCTTGTTAGGCATAAAACTGAAGGCTAATCCTGGTGATTGACAACACCTGTTATCAGGTAAACACCCGAACGGTGTCAAATTCCTGAGAGCCCACTTCTATGTGTCTGTCTTTAAGTGACATAACAACCTCACGCTTTCGTACTGACAAGTCCTTAGTATCAAATAAATGAAATTACCAGTCTCGGAGTGATCTCTTCCATCTTGCTGATGAGATCGGTAAAAAATTCTGTCATATCCTTCTGCTCTGCTGTGTTGAGGGGCTGTTTGTCCATGGTGTACACTCTGCAGAAGCTACGGGGGTTGTAAGCCTTCCTCTCGCTCTCCTGGAGGTAGGCGAACATTCGCTGCGTCTCACTCAAGATGCTGGCATGCTTACTTGCCTCACTCACCTAAAACACGAATAACACCAATATACATTAAAAATAAGGTTTATGTCTCATCAACACAAAATATTGTTCATTCTGAGGGTCCTATTATCACATTAACCTAGCTTATCCCGGTTATCATAAGCAAGCATTTAAGGAATTTCTTTTGACCTGGTACCCATCCAATGCGCCTGGATTAAGAGTGGCAAATGTAGAAAATGTCTTGCCAAGATATATTAGTGCTGTGGCATGGATTCAAACTCTGTATCACATGTTTCATCTAATTATCCACTAAACCATGACATTCAAGTCTACTTGTTCATCCAGTGGAGTTACATGGTAAAGAGACCAAGGCTATGAAATCAAACCATATGAGGATGATTGGCTATATGAGTCTCGGGATTGGACATTTTAGAAAACCAAGAGGTTTTATACAACAAGTGATACAAGAATGTAAGAAATATGGCAGTAGTAGAATAGTATTACCCTTGTCGGCACCCTGTCCAGGGAGACTTTGCCCTTGGTATTTATTTTTCTGAAGTTCTCCACACATGGTACTAGCAGGTTATCAGTATTATGCATTAGCAAGAACCTGGTGGATAGGCTCAACTAGGTACTCACTGAGAAATCGAATCACATGATTAGTTGGAGTCATAAAGGCATTAACTCCTATCATTTGATACAGAGTTAATGCCCTTCTGGCTCCCAACAGAAAAGCATACCTTTGCTTGCAGGATAGGAGCTCTTGCTTCAGGCATCATGAAGAGTTGCTGCATACATGATGCCATGTAGCAGGTCGCACCAAGGTTAGTCAGACCAACGTAACCACATGATGACCTGCTATCATCCTGAGGCCAGTACTCCCAGGGGTAAGGAGGATGGGTGTCTGAACAAACAGAAAAGGAAGAAGAAAGATGGTGGAGAAGGAGGAGGAGGAAAAAGAAGAAGGAGAAGAAGAATAAAGTAGAAGAATAAGAAGAAGGAAAAGGAAGAGGAGAAGAAGAAAAAGATAAAGAAGAAAAAGAAGAAGTAGAAGAAGAAAAGAAGAAGACAAAATAAGAAAGAAGAAGAAGAATAAAATGAAAAAGAATAAAATAAAGAAGAATAGAAAAGAACACGGTTGTACAACACATGATCTGGCAACAATTGCTCTACTGTCAATACCCTACACTAACTAAATTCCTAAAGACTTAAAACTTCAACCAAACACTACTCAGTATCTCATGCTAACCATTACCCTAAACCTAAACTATAGCCTCTTTTACTCTTAGTCTTTTTTTACACACTAAATATTCATATTATTCTTTGAAACCTTTAAATATGCCTTTCAATTCTATTCTAAAAAAGATAAATATGCCACTCAACCAAAAGGACAGATAATTATTATCCCAGTTACACTCCTTTTTATAGAGCTGTAATATGTGTGACATACATTGATCTACTAAATGATGGTACCTCTACAATGAACAGCAAAACATGCAAGACTTACTTGGTGCATGTTGTTGGAACATGAGCTTGTGTAGCAATGTGTAATTAGCCTGGCATTCTCTAGCAAGCTCTAGAAGGAGATCAAATCCTGCTAGGCGACTGGTTCTGGACTTGCATTTGGGTAGGTTCTGGTGTCCGGGGGTTGGCAGCGAGAAGAGGCAGTCAAAGACAGTCTTCACAAACTTCTGCACAAGAAAGTAGATGAAGAATGGGTAATGGGTAATTAAGAATGTTAATTTCATTGAAGAAGAGGATAAGGTCAAGGAGGAAAAAACAACATGAAATCCTCTTAATCAAAATATCTATCAAACATTCACAAGGTGCCTTCCTGGGGCAGGGGTTGGGGGCTATGCACCACAATCTTCTCCCATCATCAGCGCTATAAAAGTTCTATAAAATCATGCAGAAAGACATCTTACCTGGCCACCCTCACTGAACTTGAATGGTGGATTGTGTTTGACTGCTGCTGTACACAGTTTAATGAGACCAGCCAGAGCTAAGTCCTCTACAGTGCTGTGACGGCCTTCAAGGATGGGACGGCTGAAAAGAAGAGATTGAGAAAATTAGAATCAATCCTTCTAGGATGGGAATTATTTTAAGAGCTTAATTGATCACAATACCTTCTTCAAATTGGTAGCAATAGTATTTTTCATTATTGCTAAATTGCTCTCATAAAAAAGTCTTGTACCTGAATGTGATACAGATAAACAATAGCTTTGTCAAAAATTTCATAAAATTGACAATTGGTAATAAAAAATGTTTAGCATCTCAACATGATGTATACTAAAGAATCTAAAAGGAGGGGGGTAGGAGACAGACAGACATAAAACGAGAGAAAGGGACAAATGTGCCACATATGGAGATATGATGAAAGAATAACAGAAGAGGCATAAAAGAAAATATGTACACCTAGAATCACTGTTCAAGGCTAGCCAAACTGGGCCTTTTCATGCTCTCGATTCCATCAAATCTTCCTAAAATCTCAATCTTACCTTTCAATCTTCTGGGAGAGGAGCCTTGTGAAGGAGTCTAACTCAGCATTGACCTTCTCTGGGTCAATCCTGCCTGCTCCTACCCCGACCCCGCTAGCATGGGGGCTGTCCCCCTGCCAGTGGAGGTTGTCCATCAGTAGACACAAGAGCCAGAAGTAGTCACGGCAGCTAGGGATGCTGTCATCGCAGCTCTTGTCGCTGCCCTGGAAACCAATGAAGAGAAATGTAAAATTCAGAATACTCTATAAGCCAATATCTTTGAGAGTTTTTGATTTCACAATAATCAACACAGACTTTTTACAGTACATGTTTGCACATGCATTGCCAGCTCACTTTTGCTTGTTGTTAAGTTCACAAAATTCATGAAAATTAAACCCTTGCGAAATAATGGCATATACAGTACTGGTGGAGTTGAAATACATGAAGGTAATCTGGAATTACTTGATGATTCTTGGAAATCAATTAATTTTTGCTTTGCACAGCTCATTAATTGAAGCACTTTGATCACTTACTTAATTGGAAAGGTGCTACACAAAAAAATATTATTATTATTATTCTTGTTATAAAATTTCCATCAAAGTAAAAATAGTTACAATAATAATACTTACATTTGTACAGCACTTAATACTATGTTTCTAAGTGCTTTACAATGTAATTATTGTTACCCCGGTCATTGGATTCAATTGCTCATCCGCACATGATAGTGCACACGCTCTGCTCCCTGGGGAGTATTCAGACCAGGCGCCATTTTAAGAGTGCACACTTGCCAATCCAACCACATTAACATTTGCATCCTGCCAGGTCCCCATTTAGCACCTGGGTGGAGAGTGGCGAATGTAGATTACTGCCTCCCCAAAGGACATTAGCGCAGTGGCGGGACTCGATCGCAAACCATGTGATCCACAGTCTGGTGACGTATCCACTAGACCACAACACCTCTACAATGACAATGAGATCATTACCTTCTTGGGTTGTATGTTGAGTGCCGTATCAAGAGAGGTAAATAGACTTCTAAGAAGAGACCATAAGAAATGTTGACTGGATGGATCAAGACCTTCACACAGCCTGAACAGACCATCACATACCTCTCGTCTGATGTAGATCTACAAGATGGGTTACAGACAAGGGTTCATGAATAAAACAGATATTTGACAGTGTCTGATTGGGAAAAGTCAACTTCAAAAGAAGGGTGAGTTCTGGTAAAGGCCATCAATAATTTGCAAGCTTTCTCACTCTTTCTACTTTCAGGTGGAAGGATACATGTATTATAGTAGAAATACCCCAATGAAAAGGATTCTGTAATTCCCTCATATTCCTAATGTGAGCAAGAATGTTTGAAGCCTTTGAATCACATCTCCATGCCTGATGTGTGTAGCCCCATACACCCATATCTGTGTACGGTGCTATTTATTGCTATTCAATGTTTGAATTCTCCAGCAAGATTAGGTGAACGTGCTATCCCTTTGATGATTCCATAACATAAGAATACACAATTGTCCTTATATAATACATAACATGAATATTCCATGATATAAAGATAAAAAGATGACCCACCTCATTGGTCTGAAGTATAAGCCTTCGTAGCCACTGGTCAAGCTTGTCATACTGACCAATAGCCATCTTGACTTCAGAGTCTGTGGACGCCCACAACACCAACAGCTTCATTGCATAATGGACAACTAGAAACAAGAAAATGCACGTAACAACGATAATGTGATTAGCTGATTTTTAAATTTAGCTGAATTGAGACATCTACCACCCTGAATACTATGTTCCCAAATCCACTTCATGGCCCTGTTTCATTAAGACTTGTTATCAATAACAAGTTACAATAACTATTATAAGCTACTGAAATCAAGGCATTTGATTGGCTGAGAGTATTTTTTGTCAAAGAAATTAAGCATTCTTTATTGATAACAAATTTTATGAAACTGGCCCAAATGTTACTTTACAGCCTAGGGCTGGTATTGAGTTCAAGACTTGGATTTAGTCAATGTTTTACTTAGCATTCAGCTTAGATAGCTCAAGTCTTATTCATATCACATCTACTATTTTACTTTAGTAAGCTAACCTTAATAACCAAAAATACCAATAGCTATAGTGACATCACAAGCTAATCCAAAATTATGCCCATTATACATGTCATGGTAAATGCATTTTCATATAATTTGCTTACATAAGTGCACAGCTTATAATGACCAGCAAAATTAATGGAAATCACTGTCAGCTAATTCAAGGCTTTGAATGGATTGGATTTTAACCAGCTACCTTTGACATAGGGTAAAAGACTTATGTTAGAGAACCCACATATCTTGTACTCACCCCAATAGCCTGCCTGCATAAGGGTGGAGTCCCCAGGAGAAGCGGCCAAATACAACACACCCATCAGTCTTTCTAGCACTCCAGATTGTGAGAGAAGCTCCTGCATTATCTTAAACAACAAACATCAACATTGCCATGCATGTAAATACTGAATAACACATTGTAAATGCTGACTGTACTTTCAAATGCAAATTAAATCTTCATTTTTCTTTACACATTATACACCTTTTTAGAATACACTTTCAAAGCTTTGCTTTTACATGTAACGTATGACATTAACATAAATCATATACAGAAATGGGTCATCATAAGAAAAAGCTGGAATGGATGTTTTCTTTGCTGGAAAAAGCAAATATCATAATTCATACAAAATGCAGTGTAATTATGAAGGGAAGGAGGTGGGGAGTGAGTCTTAAATAGAAAGCTGAGAGAAAGAGAGAGAGAGAGAGAGAGAGAGAGAGAGCATCAGGCAGAATCACCAGATGTGCATACCATATACATCTACCAAATTATTAACATATGCTACTAGATATGCCCTCAGCAATTTAAAATAGCAGTGGACTTACTGCAGAGAACCTGACAGTGAGTCTGCCAGAATCTGTGCTGTCCTTCCTGGCCCTGGCTGCCGTCCTGGCCCTCTTTCTAGGTACCTCCTCACTGGATGATGACGATGACGAGGGTGGCTCATCAAAGACTTCATCCAGATCTCCGCTTGGTTCATTCAAGGCTTCCTCCGATGCAAACTCATTGATGAGCTTCAGGACTGATGCTAGACATTCTTGCTGCCACTATCAAGATTAAAGATAAAGTTGAGTACCGGTGATGTGAATAAATTGTGAAAAAATACTAGTTATTTGGAATGTTCATTATTCTATCACAAAGTTCCCATGTCCCCCTGGCATTGGAATCTACATAGATATCAGATAAATAAATGAAACTGCTATTAAATCATTTTTTCACACTTAGAAAATAAACATATTGTCTGTTGTCTTTATCATAAAGTGACTTATTTTTGTTCCTTTATTGGTGAACAAGAATCAAAGTCAAGATGCAACCATTTCTATTTCATTTCTGTTACATGGGATGATGGGATCAGAGTTTAGTAGATTATCTTAATCCCATAAGAGACATCGATCATGTATTAATCTTGCATGGAAATCCCCCTCCCTTGGCCACTGATATGACCAAGCAAGGTCTACAGGCATGCTTCAGTATACTTTAGTGATCAAAGACTTAAACAAGCAATGTAGTATCACATATGATGGAAAAGGCCAACTTAAAATTCTATATTTTATGTTTTCTAAGTCCAAACGATTTAATACAACCAGATTGATTGATTCATCATAACTCAACAAATATAAGCTTTGTACTGAAGTTGCATATATTACATTCTGGCAGATAAATAGAGATACAGATAAAGAGAGAGACAGAGAGACAGAGACAGAGAGAAACAGAGACAGAGACAGACAGAGACAGAGACAGAGACAGAGAGACAGAGACAGGGGGAGAGAGAGAGGGGGAGAGAGAGGGGAGAGAGTGGGAGGGAGGGAGAGAGAGAGAGAGAGAGAATGAGGAAGAGAGAAAGAGAAAAAAAGAGAGAAAAAAGGCTCCGAAATGTGACTTCTTTTCTTGTTTAGTATTACTAATATGCATCCCTGTACATCAAAGATAAAAAAAATAAAAAAATAAAGTAGCATCATCAATAAAATAGAATTACTAAAAATCAATAATATCACTGTAACTATGGTGTTAACATAAGATTTCAATCACAAACACATAAAGGCTCGTTCAGGCATGACGCGCCAAAACCAAGGTGTTTTTTGTTATCATGCTTCACATTAGAGCTCAGTAAATGCACTCAAGTCCTTTGTTGCAAGCAGTTGCCATTCATTTACACCAACAAAAAATGTGGCCGCTTTTTTTAAACGACTTGCCGCACCATATCTGAACGATGTAACGAGCCTTAATTGCTAAAATACAAACATTTCTCCCCATCCCCGAATTATCAAACTTACAAAATTCCATTGTTTGTCCTCCCGCGTCTCTAGACAAGCTGACATGAAGATTCCAAACAGGTGCTTCAATCCTCCACAACTGATAAACTTCATGAAAAATATGAAAGGTAAAAACAAGCTACGTCAGGAAAGAGAAGGCTTTGTTCCGGAAAAGGTGACAAATTATTTGTAAGCTTTTTCACTCTTTTTATGTTAGTGTGGAAGAATATCATACAAAAAATTGTCCCCTGAAAAGGATGGTTCGTCAAATGCCCTCATATTAGAAATAAGACAAGTAACAGCTAAAGGTTGTGGACCACACTTTCATGTCACATGTTTGTGTAGTCCCCATATACACATATCTGTGTACAGTGCATGTGACTTTTAGCAAGACTGAGCCAATTTCTGATCATTTTGATGACTCCAAAACATCACAATATACATCAATACCTGATTTGTGCTACATAATCAACCTTATCCATTCCCTTCCAACAGTTTCTTTCACAATTCATTGACATGACTGTAACTCAACTTTATATTCAAGATATTTCCAGAGGAATGAATAAAAAGTACGAACATAACACAGATATCTGAGACTCCACAGACATGTTAAAATTTGCGTTATTGGTTTTCTTTTCTTTTCTTGTATGAGCCCTTGTTTTGTTTTGTTTTCTCTTTTTCGAACGGGAGGGGGGGTGGTGGTGGACTGAGGTACATACTGCAAACCATAAACTTTCACATTCATGAAATTTGGAAGTGGTTAGGACTTTCTGGTTTTGCAGAAATAAGAGGTTTTTTGACAACATGCAGTTCTAGACATATGATTCTCCTTACCATCGTACTCCATGATCTCTGTGAGAGGACGTCTACATCACTATCCATGTCATATACATTGGTGGTGTCGCTCTTACTCTGCAATGAAAACAAAACAGAAACAGATTAAACTGCTTCAGCGAACACCTGTATAGAAAGACTACATGTCTGTAAAGACCATGGGTGGTATTCTCTTAAGTTAAGCCGGGACTAAGTCCAGACTAAACAAGAATTTTAGTTCACACTTCTATGGAATGCTAGGTTTCATCTTCCTCCTTCAATATTCATGACAAAGATAATCTACCAAAGACTTTATTGAAATTCAGTTCATACCCATATTATCTTTTTCTTCCCATTTCATTGCAAAATTAATTTTTTGGACACTTTTCATTGCAGGATTAAAATAATCTGTACAGGGAAAATGAGTTGGCAACAGGCACTCCATAAAAGTGTGAACTAGTTAAGCCAAGCTTAACTTAGTTCGCGCTATCGTAATACCACCCAATAATTTTAATTTCCCTTGAATAATACAGTCAAACCTGATTAAAGTGACAATCTGTATACAAGGACCATCTGTCTATAAAGACCATAATTTTGGTTTTCCTTGAACTGTGTTTTCTCCTTGAAACATGTATGTAAGGAACCTGCTCATAAAGACAACCTGTTTATACCGACCAGTTTCTTGTCTCGCGTGAGTGGTCTTTATACACAGGGTTCACCGTATTTGAAAAGAATATGAAGGCTTATTGATCAGAGTCATAGAAGGTCGTCTGAAGAGAAAAAAGACAGAAGGAATCCCTTACAAAGCTCTTTACTGGATGATCTTATAGCAAATTATGATGGAATGGGATAAGAAGAAGTGAAGCAGTTGGCTCAAGATTAAAACACTTATGGGGCATTGCAAGAAAGTTGCAATCAATTGCAAATCCCCCAAATCAAGCATAAGTCTTGCGACAATAACAAGCCAATGACTCTGATGAGAATCAGGCCATTCTGCCGACTGATGATGACAATAACCAAGCCAATGACTCTGATGAGGATCAGGCCATTCTGCCAAATTATGATGACAATAACCTAGCCAATGATGATGGTGATACAGATCAGGATGTTTTTCATGATGTACCAGAAAGTGCTGCAGATTATGAAGATTATACCCCACCTGTTAATGATGAACAGGAAGTAATTCTTGATGCAGTTTTAGAAGACTTCGTAAGGGAGGAACGATATCATGACTTAGCGGATAACTTTGTTGAGATTCTAGATATCCTGGATGATGCAGTACTTGAAACAGATGAGGATATACATAGCAGAGGTGCTTGAAAAATCAAAAGATGACAGTGATGAGCCACTATATCCACGGTCGAAAAGGAAACTTGCAGTAGTATATTTGATGTTGACTGTTTTTATGATATGATTCAGACTAGCCGATGAGACTATGAAGTATCTCCTCACTCTAATTAAAGTGAAGAAGCTTGACACCACACTCAATAGCATATATAGAAAGATAACAGGCTGCCTGGAACCAATAAAAGTTGAGGAGATATATCCCCTCGCTGGCATCGGATCTTCAGACCAAAGATGCACGAACACCTGCGTAATGGAACGGATGAAGCAGGCGACAGATGTAAGACACATGTTATATGGCTACCTACCACCCCACAGATGCCTTGTACCCCGACATAGCTACCTGAGCAAAATGCTCCACCATCAGCCAAGCCCATACTCATCAAAGGACTAAACATGAAGTGGCCGGAGTGGAAATGCCTAAATCGAATGCGGACGAGAATTGGGCGGAGTAAGGCCAACATGGCAAGATGGGGCTATGCCCATGAAGAAGATACTCTCTGCAACTGCGGAGAGACTCAGACGATGACCACATCTTGCAGTGCGGCGGAGCGGGTTGCACAGACCTGGCCCTCGTAACGAGACGGCCATCGCAGCCATCGGGCGATGGAAGAACTTAATTTAACTTAACTTAATTTAATTTAGGAACTTTAATCTTGATCTAAGGACACGAACAAACACATTAATTTACTCTTGCCAGATGGCAGCAGAATGGTTAGATCCACCCAGGTGATGAGTCTTATGAGTAAAGTGCCGCGGGATTCCATATCCTCAAACTTCTGGTGAACAGAGCAACAAGACCAAACTCTGTAATTGTTAGGATCTCTGTCCAGTAGTGTCGTGTTTGTGCCATGGAACTAATCAATTGATTCATAATATATATATTTCTGTTTTTCCCCGCAACAGAGTAATTTTAATCGCTTCATTCTTTTAATTAATATTAATTGTTATTGAATAATTATGTTATGTATGTGGGTATAACAGTACCTCAGGGAGTTTTGCAGCCCTGTCATGCATAGTTGTATACTACTGCCTTGTGGTTAATAAGGTTCTCTTTAGAATGTAAGGCTAAGGGAGCCAACCCCTAACAGGAAAACTCAAAATCCTTTGACCAGTCACTGCAGGGTCTAGTGGTTCACACCCGTCCTGGCTTGTACTTGCCGGTGTGAAACTGCCACCAGTTCCCCCGAGAGAGTGCCGTTAGTAACTTGCAAGAGCTACGGGTACTTACCCACCTTTGCAAGCAGCCTTCAAAGTGAAGGCGGTCATTGTCGCTTTGCGACAGACAGCTACTGCATTTGAATCCACAATCTTTGATTTGATAGGCAGACACTCCTAACTGAGCCAACTAGCCTCCTCAAACATATTACCTTATTCATATCGTGTATGTCAATTAATATTAGAGAGTGATTGGAAACCCGAGCAAATTCATGATACCATATTTATTGATTAAAATTCTCCTGACCTTTTTGACCTTCATGGCTGCTACATCTGCCATGCTGGCTGAATGCTCACTGGATCCTAAAGAAGCCTAATAAAACGAGAAAAACAAGATGAGAAAATGAATATCATCAAGGAATAAATTCATTACAACAACAGTCACTAGTAACAACCTCCATTAGCCAATAGTTTAAGCTCAGTCATTGCTTAATTCTGTTAGACACTGTGTTACATTTAATATGTTTGTTTATGTGAAAGTTATGCTCTAATATCTTTTATTTTCATCTTTTACCATTATGCATTGTAATATGATTCAACATGACATTCCTGCACTCTTGCTAATAAATCATGACTTGGGTATCTCCATTATAACCTCAACATTTCTTCCTTTGTTGACAAGTATTATTATCAATGAAGTGAACTTGAAGAAAAAAACCCATAAAGATATCCATTGTAAGAATAGAAGGGACGCCTACCACAGATTTGCTCCGTTGCTTCTTGGTAGGTTGCCCCAGAGCCTCAATAATCTGAAGGGAGTAGAGAAGCTTGTGGGGCTTGTTCTCGGTCAGTAGTTTGCCCCAGTCTACTTTGACTGGTGCTAGGTCACCTCCTGAGGGCGTCCCACTAGAATTCTGCCCGTCAACTCCACTCTGTGATGCCTTGGTCTTACTGACCTCTGCCTTTGATTTGCTGGTGTTGGGCTGAAAAGGAAATAAAGAAATATCCTCATGAATTATGCTCTTTTGTGTAGTACAGATCAGGATGAACAATGTGAAGAGTAGAGAAAGCGATTCCAAACTTGACAAGGGGCTGTATTCTGAAAACTGTTAGTAAACATTATGCTGACTGTAACAAAATAGACACTCCTATTGGTGCTTATGCAATTGTCGCTTGTAACTGTATGCAGCCAGTTTTGTGGAGATATTGCCCAAAGACTTGCCTTAATTTCAATTTGTTGTGACAATTAAAATACTTTTACTCTATTACAGAATTGCAGTAATGTGTACAGTAAAATTACAATAAAGAGTTAGACACCTGGGCCCATATTCATAAAACTTTACTAAGCTAGTTGTCAACTAATTATAGAGGCTATAGTAAATAGTTAGTTGACAAATAGGCATAGTACAGTTTTATGAATATGGGCCCTGGAGCCCAATACATCTGTGGACTAAGTTAAACCAAGGCCCTATTTCAGAAAACTTGTTATCAATAACAAATGCTAAATATCTATGACAAATTTGCTCTCAGCCAATCAAATACAAGGATTTCAGTAGCTTATAACAGTTATTGTAACTTGTTATTGATAACAAGTTTTATGAAACAGGGCCCAGGTTTAAATTAAGTCTGTCTCTATGAAAACAGGCATATTACTGTACCTTGATAGCAGGTAATGTCTTGAAGCCATTGAGGACATCAGGACTGGTAGGTAGGAGCATTAGAAGATCCCAAACATTACGTGACAGCATTTGGGCTCTGCTTTCAAGGTCTCTCTCGGACTCTTCCTCCTGAACCAGTGAGGAGAAAGAACATAGTAAACAGTATGCTGCATTTATACTTGTAATCATACAATGATATGGTCTTCTTTATTCCAAGCTAGCCTCATCAGTAATAATACTTCTCTTTCTATTTCATCCATCATCTTTAACACTATCCTTTATACCGTAATTCTTTTCTTTTTTTTCCTTAAAAGTTTTACACCCAAAAATTGTTGTCGCTTCCTAAATGACATACAAGTCCAATCCAATCCAAAAGATTTGTCATATATTGTCTTTTCCTGCAGTTACAAAGCACTGCACACCTTACTCCATGAACATTGTATTTCAAGACCAGTTGAGCAAATACCATTTATGATCTCTAGCAAAATGGGACTACATGACATTTTTTTTGTTTGAACTGGTTACTAGATTTAGCAGTCTTCACAAGAGTAAGAGAGGTTTACCTGTTTGCCATCACATTTGAGTTCATTAAGCTGCTGAAGAAGATGAAAGAGGCAGCTGAAGTGTGGCTCCCCTAGTAAGAGCATCATGGGAAGTTTTTCTCGAGGGGGCGGGGGCAGGCACGATGCTGGTTGATCAGCCCCTTCACGCTTACGCTCCCTCCTCATAGCACCAAATGATACAAACACCAACTGATGAGAACAAAATAAAGAACAGCATGGCGTTTTACTTCAAGACTGAATGACTGTGTGTATGAAGTCCCTGAACCAGGCACTTTAGTGCCTGGATCACCTAGGACAGCCTCCTCCTGAACCACATGGAACCACTAGTAAGCTTTGACACATTGGCACAGCAAGAGTAGAGGATCATGACATGGGTGAGGAAACTTTTTGTGTGCACTATCTCAGCGTTTTTTTAGAGTTCAATTTTGAACTGAAAGCAATGCACTCCTGTGGAAAGGTTTTGCATACAGAAGGGAAGTGTTACCACAAGATGGTTTACCGAGCTGCATACAAGGTACATTACAGAGTTGCCAATTTGCTTTTGATCTATCATAACTCTCTCATCCTTCATCACATTTTCTTTATCACACTATCACTGATCTTCAATATTTGGAGACTGCTTGTCTTATAACATAGTGAATGTAAACTGCTAATTTCTTACCCTCGCATCACTGAAACTCATTTCTTTCAGGGTCTTCTCGTCAAGATCCGGTATGAGCTCATGCCCAGCCGATATCATCCTCACTGGTCCAGGTATAACTGATGATAGACCTTGGTCCTCTCCTTGCTGCTGCTGGGGTTCTGAACCCCCACCCTTCTCATCCGGTACAGTGGCTGCATAGAGCGCTGCCAGTTGACCGTTGTTCTCCGTGGATTGCTGCTTTAAGATGTCGCTGCAGAAATGGGTGACCTCTGCCCGGAGGTCAGCGACAAGGTCAGTGACGTTCATCTCAAGGGTGAACTGTTCCAAAGAAATAGAACATATCTTACATAAAAGTAGACCTATATAAAAGGCATTCAATCAAAAATAATTTTGTTGTGTATGCCAGGGGTTCCATGCCACTAAAATACATTCAAACATGAGCTTCTAACGCTACTTCTAGGAAAAGATATTGCAAGTTTCAATACACTCTCAACAAACAGAAAAGAGACTAGTGAGTCTCTGATATAGAGAAGGGTATGCATGGAACCCAAGTCCAATTTGGTTACCGTGCAAGGGTCATTATGTACTTTTACTCTTAACATAAAATGATGCTAGGTACAGTTTTTGGCAGGTGATTGTAAACATACTAGCAATATACACACTATTCCCAAAGCTGCCAACCTAACACAGCAAGGCCAAATTAGGACTGTATCCCCGATTGATGCTTTTATACACTCAGATGATTTCACAAACTTGTGTGTGAGGAATCTAGGGTTCATAACATCAATTTTGAAGGCAGAAAATATAAATTATTCCTCCAAAATAGAAATTGTTGGAAGCTTGGTTTTCAAGTGATTTGTCCCTTTGATGTGTTTAGACCTACCTTGTCTGGCAGAGATGCTATTTGGCATAGGATTCTTATGGTAGCTGCCTGGCTGTCTAAAAGATGCTTCTGATGACTGGTGATACCACAACCCTCCAGCTGCCACTGACGAAGATGGTACGCATATCTGAATAGAGAAACAAGAATTCTTAGAAATAAGAGATCATCTCCTGTTCTGGCAAAGATATTTTTAAAAAATTAACAGAATCCGACAAAATTATGACCAAATATTTATACGTATAAAAAATAGTATCTATCTAAAGTGTAATTACAGAGTAACAAGTCAAAATGAGGCATTCCACAAAATGCCAGGACTATGTACAGGCCACATACCTGAAACACTGTCCCATGTGTACATATCTGTGTTGGTGATTTTCAGGTTATGAGGTTGTCAGCAAACTTTTGCTGTAGGTGGCAATAGCATCCCCAGGGGTGGATATGTGTGCTACGTAAGTGTACCTATTATAATCATTATCATTAATCGAATCCTGATTACCTTTTTCTAAAAGCTTCAAGGTGAGTTTTAAGTAGAATGAGCCCTCTCTGTAGGACCAGGAGACTAGCGTCAAGAGACGAGTTGAGATCAGCCGAGGCTTGGGATAAACTTTCCATGCATCGCTCAATAAACTCTTCTTCCTTCTCTAGAGTACCATTACCAGCTGAAACAGCAACAAAAACAACAATAATGATATGTCCATTTACATAGTGCAGCTACAATACGATACACTCTACTGCCCTTAATACAAAGTATCATACATTTCCCATACCTTAGCTGAGTCACCAGATTAATGAACTAAAGCATTCAAGGAATCCCTTCCTTTGGATTATCAAAGCGATTCATATCATTCAAGTCTGCATAATCCTAAAGATACATTTACTATGAAATAATAATAATCCGTTCCTGCACAGCGCATAACACATTATGATATAACGTCCCTATGCGCTTCCAAAGAGCTTTGGAAATTATAACCCTAGCTTTAGCTCCAGTAGCCGTTATCAGCGCACAGTGCATTTCAAGGAATAATCCTACCAGGTACCCATTTACCTCACCTGGGTGGAGTGTCGCAAAATTTAGATAAACGTCTTATTAAAGGATGTTAGCATTATGTTTTGAGTTTGTGTAGTCTTTCTCTTATGGTCAAACTGTAGACATATTTATTTTTAAATATTTCTGTCACTTTGAGTGATTTATGCACACTAAAGTTGACATGCATCTGATTGTACTTTGACTTTGTATCCCTATGATACATATTGCTCATAAAACACAAAATATTTCAAACTGGGATATGCCATATTCAGTGTAGTCTCCAAAATTTGAGTGGATTTTTTTTCTCATTCAAATCCAACATATTATCTATGTTCATGTGAAATATACCATAGCTAAGTCCATGTCTTGTTATGAAAAACATCATTGTTCTGCTTGTGCAAAATTCATGGAACCTGTGATGCATTAATTAACAAAGGATTTAATAGGGATACAATGACCAGCATTTATTTTTGTGTAAATCTACATCTAGTTAACTACAAGCTCTTGTTAGATATCTACGGTTTGCAACTTGCCATTGATGTAATATGAGTTGATATACTGGATTGCTGAAAGACTAACATCAGTGTTCTTTGCTCGAAGTGCGATCTTCCACAAGTGATCTATACCCGGCATCTGAAAAGATGACAATGTAAATATAGGTCTCACATCAAGGGCAAATTCTCAATGCTTTGAGGTACAATGTATATCACTATTAACATCACAACACATTTTTCATTCAGTCATAAATAAGATGATAAAATGCAATTTTTGAAAGTGCATTTCTACTTAATGATATTGTTAACTCCTCTGGCAACGAACACCCACATGTGTACTTTGACATTTGGCAGTTGCAATCGGTGCTACTATTTCAATACACATGCAAGTAGTATATTACATTATAAGGAGTGATTGTATATACACATTTGCTATCTAGAATGCTTTCAAAATAGCAAAGTCACAGCTCTTTCAGCTTGGGTCAGTATTTAACTAGAAACAAAAAGGTGCCAGTAGGCCCTCACTGGAAATTTCGTGGGCTTTTTGCCCCAATGTACTCTGAGAAGGATCACGTAAAGTAATAAATGCTCATAATTTGCTTGCCAAATCCTGGCATTTTACTCTATATGTTTGTCATGTTGTCATATCCACTTTACTCTCTTTATAATGTTCATTCATGGTGATGTTTCAACATTTGCATTTTATCATTTTCTTAACGTATTACATATATTTTCAAGTGTTTCTGTGTGTAGGGCCCTAATGTCACAACAGTGTTTTATTCATGGACTTAGGCTTCCTGGGTAAAAGAATGAATAACTAGAAATGAAATCAATTGTTGTAGTTTACCTCTACTGAAGGACTATTGTAGGAAGCAGAGCTAGCTAGTCTAGCTAAGCTACACAGCTGCTGAAATAAGTTCAGTCCAGTCATACTGATACTGTCTGGCTCCAGCTGTGGCATCTGGGTTTACAAGAGAAAAGAGCAAGGTGAACATTGTTTATTTTCATCAATTTCACAACATTTTGGTTACACTTAGTGTCTATCACTTTTTCAAATCATTACAAGTCATACATATCAATTATTGATCAAAGTAAAAACATAATTACCGCCAAAAACACAAAGCAGAAGAAAGTGGAAGAATGAGGGACCATAGTGAGAAAAAAAATAGCAGAGTTGATAACTGCAAAACAGCTTCTTCATAGCTAAAAGTTTGCACTTCGTTCTAAAAATCATACTACTTAAAAGTAAAAATACATACTTTACAACAACCGCAATACTACAATTAACATATTCAGGCAATGTAAAGACTCATTCAGATATTATGCAATAAACCGAAGCAGTTTTTTCATGACTTAAAGTATAATAAGCTTCACATTTCTGTATTTTTATAACTCAGAGCTCAGTGAATACACGTAAGACCTATGTTGCACGCAGTTGCCATTTATTTACACATAAAATAGAAATGGAGCCCTGTTTTGTGGCAGTTTATCAGGGCATATCTGAAAAGCCGGAATCAGTGTGTAAACAATACGTATTACTGCAAAACAAGAAAGATCACAATTTAAAAACATTAGGTCTAGACTACAGTATGAGCCCAACCATACATACCTTGTGGAAGAATATGTGTTTGAAGTTCTCCAAGCCTAGAGCATGTTGGTCCTTGTTGTTAGCTTGCTGTAAGAACCAGTTGAGTGCTTCATCTGAGCAGTCAGAATCCAAAGCCAGACATGACCATAAGGTATCCACTTGATCAAGGGTCAATCCTAAAAGGTCAAATCAAATGAGAGATGATTAAGCCTAGTGTATAAAGTAATTCTCTGTGAATCGAAATCGTAACTATAAGTGGAACATCAGACTCTTATCTTATTTTCACTTTAGTGAAGTCAACAAACTAGTGCCAGCTAAAAGTAACCCCTATAATTCTCATTTGTAATCAGGAGGCATGCCAAACAAGGTCCTCAGCAGAATTTTTTTTTCTTCAATAGGCTTAATTGAAAGAAATATAGCTGTGCAGCATGAGGGAAGGGAGGGGGCTTGATTTTTCTTCTATAGTTGTTTGTTCAACATTTAAGTGAAATGCTGCCTAATGGCATCCCAGGGAGGTGGTCTGGGAGAAGGGAGAATTTGCCCATGTCCTTTTACTAAAGTCCCCCACACTTGATATTAATGCCAAGGGCATTATGCACTGGCAAGACCCCAGATAACAAACAAAATGACAAACTTACTGAAGTGGTCTGGAGAGCCTCCTGTAGAGAAGACACAGGTTAAGAACTGTAACCTAGTCTGAATCTCAGTCTTGTGGCTGTACCTGAGGAAAAGACAAGATGATCAATCAACGGATTAGAGTCAGAACATTGGATTTTATATCACTGATTTGACCCGGTTTATTAGATTTGAAAATCACTGCGGCTAAAAGTATATTTTTTATTTCTTTTTAACAATTAATGAATTACAAAAAGGCATAGACACATTCCTCACACATGTACTGGTAGACTGAAGTTACCTGCCAGTTTATAGATTGCCACAAGTTGCCACAAGTTGCCATTTTAGAGATTGCTACATCATAAATGTCAGACAACCAGTCTGAAGAAGGTGTCTGAATCACAGACATTGAAAGTGTCACAAATAAATACTTCTACATGTGATAAAGAACTTGTTCCAAATAATTGAAACAGTCTTTATGAACTTGTCCATTCATGGGCTATGAACAGTCACTTTACCATGGTCTTGAAACTATTCTTGACAACATATTTGATAAACTTACAGCTGCTTTTCAGGTTTCTTTGCCAGTCTGACTTGTCCTGTGTAGTGGAGCAGATCAGCAAAGAATAAATTCATCATGCCCAGTTCTCTCTCTGCCCACCTGCAAAATAACAAGTCCAGTTCATTCAATAATTAGTTAATGATTTGTTTCTATCCACACAAAAAATACACATTTACCACTTGGGTTTTATAAACAAAGAGTGTTTGAAATAGCTGACTGAATATGCAAAGGTCAGGGGTCAATCCCTCACACACCACTAATGTCCCAGGGCATGTCATTATTTTAAATGGTCAACTCTAAAGAATAATAAGAGGGTAGCTGGCAGGAAAGTATTCTTTGAATCTTTCAAGGTTTAAATGACAGCTAATAATAGGTTTCCTAAAAGACAGAGCCATACAAACTATATGTACAATACATGGACGGCAATACAGCATGCATAGGAAAAAACAAGGGAAACGCTCTTGGCAGTCTCGCCTGCATTACACAATTTGATATGATGAAAAATTGAGGTTAGGACATTATTTATAGGCAGGGTGGCCCATTAGCAGGCCTCCAAAAATGAAAACCTCTGAATATAATCAGCATTTTGAAGTGAATATTGACTAAGAATCATCAGAAGAATTATTTACTATTATTTGTACCAAGATTGATAACTTTCATGAAATATGAACACATAACATAAATTGATTTATTAATTCTCGTATTGAGTTGTGAAAAACATAATCCAAGTCTACTGACCTAAAATGACCTTTGACCTTGATTTTGTGACCTGGAATTTGTGTCATATGATTTGTGATACTTGATTACCCTTGGGTACAAGTTTCATGGAATTTGAACAAACACTTTTGAAATTATGCTAAAAATTCAAAATCTTGATGTTGATGCCACAACAAAGTCTAAGTTTGCAGACCTGAAATGACATTTGACCTTGACTTTGTCACCTAAAAGACTCATCACATGATTGGTGATACTTGATAACCCTTATGTTCAAGTTTCATGGAAAAGGAAAGTATACTTTCAAAATTATGATACAAATTCAAAATCTTAACCTGATGCCACAACATAGTCTAAGTTTGTTGACCTGAAATGACCTTTGACCTTGACTTTGTGACCTGAAATTCTCCTCACATGATTGGGGATACTTGATAACCCTCTAGTCTAAGTTTCATTGAATAAGAACCTCTACTTTCAAAATAATATTAAAAATTCAAAAACTTAACCTTGGTTAAGTTTATGATGTTGACGCCGCCGCCACCGAAAAAGCAGTGCTTATGTCTTGCTTTTTGTTACGCAGGCAAGATAATATACTGTTAGACAAGAAACTTTCACAAGCACTTCAGGGCCCGGTTTCATAAAACTTGATACCAATGACAAGTTACGATAATTGTTATAGGCTACTGAAATCTTTGCATTTGATTGGCTATGAGCAGATTTGTCATAGATCTGTGGTAGTTTTTATTGATAATAAGTTTTATGAAACATAGCCCAGAATCGATCACAACTGGCACAACATCATGCTGTAAAAATGTATGTGTGAGAGATTCATGTTGCTAAAATGTCTGGCTTTACAATATTTGGCCATATTATAGGTATTCTAAATCCAAAGTCAAATTAAAATAGAAGTTAGACCGAGGTCTAAGTTTTCCCTCAGTTAAACATGACTTTTTCCTCGCATCGGTTTAAATGAATTAGTAGAATACAGGTATATGTGTACTGATATTCGGGGCAAACTTACATTGTGATCCAATGTGTGTTGTAGTTGTTGCGGTACTGCTGGAAGGATGCAAAGAGCTTTGGTATGAGACGAAGAGATACAACCACCGACCTGAAAAAGAGTAAATATTTAAACAAATGTAAACTAGATGGAACTTCAACTGCGCGCAGTCGATGATGCCTCCGCCATAGAGCAATTTTACAAACCAAAATGGAAGCAATTTTTAAAATTCAAGTTTGATTGTAATCCATCTGTTGGTTCTAATGATAACGCGATCACGAGCTATTTTAGGATACATAATGAGCCCTGTGACCTTTGACCTCGTGACCCCAAATCTAATCAGTTCATTGGCTCTGCAAGATACATACATGACCCAAGTTTGGCGGTAATCCATCAATCGGTTCTTGAGATAATGTGATCACAAGCTATTTTGCATACATAACGAGCCCTGTGACCTTTGACCTCGTGACCCCAAAGTCTAACCAGTTCATTAGCTCTGCAAGATACATACATGACCCAAGTTTGGCGGTAATCCATCAATCGGTTCTTGAGATAACACGATCACGAGCTATTTTTGCATACATAAAGAGCCCTGTGACCTTTGACCTTTGACCTCGTGACCCCAAAATCTAATCAGTTCATTAGCTCTGCAAGATACATACATGACCCAAGTTTGGCGGTAATCCATCAATCGGTTCTTGAGATAACGCGATCACAAGCTATTTTTGCATACATAATGAGCCCTGTGACCTTTGACCTTTGACCTCGTGACCCCAAAATCTAATCAGTTCATTAGCTCTGCAAGATACATACATGACCCAAGTTTGGCGGTAATCCATCAATCGGTTCTTGAGATAATGCGATCACAAGCTATTTTTGCATACATAATGAGCCCTGTGACCTTTGACCTTTGACCTCGTGACCCCAAAATCTAATCACTTCATTAGCTCTGCAAGATACATACATGACCCAAGTTTGGCGGTAATCCATCAATCGGTTCTTGAGATAATGCGATCACAAGCTATTTTTGCATACATAATGAGCCCTGTGACCTTTGACCTTTGACCTCGTGACCCCAAAATCTAATCAGTTCATTAGCTCTGCAAGATACATACATGACCCAAGTTTGGCGGTAATCCATCAATCGGTTCTTGAGATAATGCGATCACAAGCTATTTTTGCATACACAATGAGCCCTGTGACCTTTGACCTTTGACCTCGTGACCCCAAAATCTAATCACTTCATTAGCTCTGCAAGATACATCCATGACCCAAGTTTGGCGGTAATCCATCAATCGGTTCTTGAGATAACGCGATCACGAGCTATTTTTGCATACATAATGAGCCTTGTGACCTTTGACCTTGGACCTCGTGACCCCAAAATCTAATCACTTCATTAGCTCTGCAAGATACATACATGACCCGAGTTTGGCGGTAATCCATCAATTGGTTCTTGAGATAACGCGATCACGAGAACGGGACGTACGTACGGACGGACGGACAACCAGAAAACATAATGCCTCCGGCTACGTTGTAGCGGAGGCATAAAAATGGTCTTTCTATACAGAAATAAATCTACTCTGCCACTTCGATTCTGTTAAATTTCACATTAATTATCAATTTTCATAAAGTAGATGATTTTTAAGTTCATGTTATTTATTCTCTTTAATAAATTAGAACTGACAGACGTATTCCTATATATCATGACCATAATTTCTATTTTCTACGAAGAGAACAAAATATCATCCCTGATCCCTTGATATAATAATTGCACATATATTGTTCTGCTTTTAATAAAACCAAAATCATTAAAGTCTATACTCCTCTTTAACACTCCTTACCTATGCTGTTTGAGGTTCTCTAGACAACCTTCTACAAATCTCATTCTGATTTCTCTCTCAGGAAACACACAGACCAGAGAACAAAGAAGCTTCTCAGCCTCAGAAGACAGACCATCACCCAAATGCACCTGAAAACAAACAAATAACAATCAAAATAAGGATCTTCCAATACCCCATATAACAAATGATAATATATTACAACCATGCAGAATATAAAAATATGCCTCCTTTTATTGCACAGAGAATAAATGTATTATAACTTTACTGATAATTAGTATGAAATGAAAACACATCCAAATGCTTTCAAATCAAGTGTGAACTTTGGGAGCTGTAGCACTATGGTACAATTGCTCATACTCATGATTTTCTGTCTGGAGGTTCTCATTGGATCCCCTGCAAGTATTTATACCCTTGGGCAAGGCTTGTATCTAAAGTGGTCTCACATAACCGAGGTCTTGTATATGAGTACCTGGCAGGACTTGCTGAAGCCGGAGGAAATAATATCCTAAAAACTTAATCATTAACAAATAACCATGGTTAATATGATTACAATCATTGTACTCACAGCACTTTCATCCTGTACAAGGTCCCAGAGTAGAGTATGAGATTGCTTGCAGACATCTTCAAAGCTAAAGTCTTCAAAGGGAATGATTTGCCCATCTTCATCATCATCCTCTCCATGTGTCGAACATGAACCTGCAAACAAAGAGACCCATGTGTTAAGCTTGTCATTACAAGACTCAAACTGTCCGATATTGAATGGAATTATATCTTTCACATCTTTGTTATGATAACTACGCAATGGCGAAAGCTTGTGGTTGACAGTAGGTCTTTTGCCTTCAGGCATTCTGTTCTCTTTAATAGAAAAGATATATAACCACTGCTTTTTCCACATTTCACATCTATGATTCTTTCTTCCCCCTCCTGCACAACTTGGCAAATATTCCATCTAGGGTTACATTTTGTTTGTAATACACATGTAGTTACATGTCTCCCATATAGAAGAGAGAGGAAGAAAATATATTGCAAAATAGAAGATGATGAAAATTAGTACACAAATAAACAATGCTATATATGTATAACTTTAATCTGAAGAATATACTCACAGGGGACAATCAGAGTAAAGAGAGGATTTAAAAAAAAAGAATACTTACTGGACAGTCTGTTCCTTTGTACAGGTGAAACATTAGCAATAGGTCTCTGCCTTCCCTTGACGTGAGCCTGTAACCTATGTGGATGATGATGATGATGATGGTGATGGCGATGATGAGCATGATCTTGGTGCTGGTCAAACTGACTCAGCTGGGCACTCAGCTGGGCCAGGGCATCCTCACAGACGGAGCTCGACTCATCCTCCTCGTCCTCCCCATCAAAGTCAGCCATGTTCTTGTCAGACTTGGCGCTGGCCTGTGAGCTGCTGCAGCTTCCACCTCCCTCCTCATCATCATCGTCATCATCGTCATCATGGTGATGATGCTGAGGGTAGATGAGGTTCATCATCATGGGTCTGTAAGAAAGGTAATTGATACATATGAACATTAAAATATGAAATATCCATACAGAATGTACAACAAGGTATTTATACATTAACAGGAAGGGAATATGTTTCAATTTTCTCAGGTTTTTACTTTACAATTACCTACAACAAATACGCAGTCAGGATAATGGCACTGTTCATATTAATATATAAACATTCTGTTAAAATAATGAAATAATAAGAAAATATACTGTTTGTATTTATAAAGAATTTAATTTTTCCTTGAGGATTCAGTGCATTGAATGGCTACTAATATACAAACTTTAGCCAAGCTTCCCTGATAAGGTGCTCAAGTATTCCCAGAATTGTTGTGATCAAGGAATGTGTCAAAACATAAAGTGCATGTATAGGTCTATGAACTAGGTGCAAGCATGGGACTAGTGAAAGGACCCACCTCCTTATTGGCCTAGGTCTGGGAAGAAACCTTGGACAGTCATAGATCTCTGGATCCATACTGCTAGGACCATGAAAGTACTCCTCTGACTGGTGAGAATCATGGGAAAGTCCATGGGTCTCGGACTCGGGTGACTCATCGATGGTGGGCAACTTGCCCCTAACTGGTAGCTCATGGACAAGTTTGACAGGGCTGCGGTTCAGGTCACTGGGAGAAAGAACCAAATCTCCCTGGACTTTTTTGTAATCCATACCTGTGTATCAGAAAAAGATGTAATCAAGAATAATTCTGACATTCTGCAACTTTTTCCAACTTGAGTGTCTTGCAGCTTTGTCTCTAATGAATTGAAGAGATCAGGGCCCTGCTTCATAAAACTTGTCATCTATAACAAGTTGCAATAACTGTTATAAGCTACTAAAATCATTGCATTTTATTGGTTGAGAGCAAATTTGTCATAGAACTGTGACACTTGTTATTGAAAACAAGTTTTATGAAACAGGGCCCAGGACTTGATTGACAGTTGAAACATTGGTATGGATAAATACAGACAAAGTGAGTTGTCAATTTGTATTTGTATTACAACTGTAGAGGAGACATGTATCAAACATTACACCAGCCTGTAAAACACAAGATTCTACAAGCCCTATCTAAAGGTTTCTCAATAAATTTCTCAAACTCTTCAAGAAATGTACACATCAGTACAAATGTAAAGATGTATTCTTACATTCATAAGAAAAAATATATTAGAATATATCATAGTTTACAAAGGTTGATAAGTTTTATTCATAATTTAGATTAATAATGCCCAATTTTGTCATGGTAAGTTTAAGAGAGAAAGTTCAAAGACATACATAATCATCAATGTATGCAGACTATAATAATACAAATAAAACAATTTTGAATGTAACAAATCTAATGCATGAAGGCTCTGAATGATGAATAAATAGACATGACATGGATAATATCATACCTGGGCTTGAGTCAGAGCTATCTCCTCCCTGCTCACTGCCAGTGTCCATGTGATGTTGATGATGATCCTTGCCATGTCTCAGGGTCTTTGCCAACTGCTTGAGGACATGTCTATTACCATCTCTCCTAAGGACACCCCTCTCCCTCTCACCCTCCATCTCCATATCACTCCCGTTGCTCACATCCTCAAAGTCACTTCCCAGTGGCACACCTTTGTCCTCGTAGCTACCTTCCGAACCATCACTCCCGCTGTCCGTCTGATCGGGACTTGTAGCCATTGCCTCATTCTCAGAATCAATACTGTCAGAGTCGTCCTGGTCGGAGGCGCAGAGTGATGACGGATGACGGGAGGATTTGCGATGGGCGTGGCAAATGGCCATCTCGCCCTCTGACCGCCACGAATCGGCATGGCTGGCCTTGGAGCTGTGGGAATGTACTGACCGGTGGTCATCTAGGTCGTGATGGCACATCACGTCTGAGGAATGGTCCTCTAAGTGGGAGGGATCAAGACCAACGACATCCAGATGCTCCTCCTGCAAGAAAGCCATAGTTCAGTTTGAAGTTTTAACTTCATAGCTTTCAATACAAATATGATTGAAACAAATTCAATAAAATGAATCAAAGAAATCTCCCCTTACCATATCATAATAATACTCCTAGATCTAGATGGCTATGAAATAGTCAAAATATGAATATCATACATTTCATGATCTAAAAGTTTCTCCTGACAGGTCCACATTCCTTAATGATACAAAATCTGGATTTATATAGCGCTTAATACAAAATATCATCTTTAAACACTTTACAGATAGTATTTTCACCACTTCATGTAATACTCATCATTTCGTATAACTTGGTCAAAAAAATTGTACATATAATTTCAATACTATAGTGCAGAACTATTTGGTTTGTTACAATTGGAATTAAAACACAAAGGGCTACCTAAAGCTGTCTATTATCTACCCCCCAAAAAGGATATTTTTAAATGGTTCATACTCAATTTACATTTTTTTTAAACAGGGTAACTAAAAACATGTTCAATAAGCAATGAAAGCTAAAGGTCAACATGATAAATGATCTGTTTGGAGCCAGAAGGGTTTTAATTCATATACTGTAATGTAGAGTTAAAACCCTTCTAGCTATTAACAGACAAAATATATTTACAGTTAACAACAACATTATTCATACCCCTTGTAATTTTCATAAGAATGAAAGGTGGAGTAAGGAAATTGTGTAAATTGTCATGTGTAATTATTCTTACAATTGTTTGTCACACGCTCAAGTAACATAAACAAAGACAAACCAATATTCACAAAAACAAAATTGAAAAAATAAAAACTGAGTAAGGGTATGAATAATGTTGTTGATAACTGTACCTCGTCAGCATGTTGATCACAATGTAGACATCTATGACAAGGGCTTTCTTCTTCATCTGGTCGGATGCCTTGGAATTCCAATGTTCTGCTGTTATTCCTGTTACCACCCATCGACAGAGGTACTGCAAAGATTTGGAAGGACATTAAAAATCATGATTCACATATAAGTTATGAGAATGGCTTCTTATAAAGCACTCATATATGCCACAGTAACCAAAGGTAATCATTTCTACCTAGGTAGAGAGTGGCAGATGTGGAGTAATGTCTAGCCAAAAGATTTTACAGCTGGGATGGGATTCAGGCTTTCAATCCTAAACATAAGTCAACTGAATGAACTGAAATACCATGACACCTCTACAAAATGTGCTTTCGGTTAATTGGTGTTTTATTTCAACTGCTATCACTCATTAAAACTTATCATCTGGTCATGGAATTAAATTTCAAGAAAGCCCATTCAAATTAATTTTGAAAGGTTTATCATTCAGTAGATGGGTAGCCTGTTTAGTAAAGTTCTTGAACACGTTAAGGTATATGACCTTTCAATGTTATCCATTTCTCACATTCTAAATGTATTTATACTTGACAAACCAAATCAATATCATATTATTGATGATTTTGGAACTGTATTTCTTACATCTGCCTTTTTCTAGACTGCTCTTGAGTAGCGGGAAATCCTGTGTAGTTGGCGAGACTTGGACTGAGGGCAGTAGTCTCCTAGGATGGGATGTAGTTGCTGCCATGGCTCTCGTGGATAGAGCATTGTCCCAAACACACTTGGTGATCACTTGAGACAGGTAGAGCGTCTGTGTAGCAAAGAAATGTTAGACAGATAAGTTTTGGAACAGCTGCAAAGTAACCCATCACACAAGTATCGTTAACCCTTACCCAAACCCTAAACCTAAAACTAACTCCAAAATTAACCCTGATCCTGACCCAGACCCAAGGCTTAAATGTGAACTTAACACTAAACCTAACACTAAACCTAACCCTCATACTGGGCCTAATGCATTTTTTTTTTTAATTTATAAAAATTTTCTGACACTGATCTTGACCATAACCCTTACCCTTATCCATTCTTCTATTTTTTAATTATAATTCAATCATAATAACAATGGCATCATGACAGGATTTACCTGGTTATTAAATTCCTTTCAATTATGTTTATTTTTAACACAATCAAATGAATCAACCATCATTACAATCATTGTCTTCAAACAAATATTTTAACAGATTTTGTTTATAAAGTAAATTTCAGTTCATCTGAACAAGTAAAGGTCTCCCACATGTTTTTTCCACTCACCTGTTCTGTGTGTTCAGATGGATGGAGTTTAGAGACCAGCTGCATGAGATGAAGAAGGGGACGGGATTCAAGATGCTTGATGAGATGGGGGAAGAGGTCATGGACGTAGCGACCGGAATGCTTCAGCTGGGCCGCCGCCCACACAGTGTCCAAGTGTTTCAGGGTGAGGGCGCCATCACTCGCTAGGAAGTTGAGGATCACCTGGCATTGCTTGATGATCTGAAATCAGATTCGGCAGTGATTTTTTTTTAAGCGATATGTTATTGTTCAAGTGGCCCAAATGAGCAATGAGTGCAGCGTTTCATAACTACAGGGCAGTATGCGATTTGGCTTTCGACAGAGCAAACAGAGCTCTGGTAAAAACATTATGATTGCTAGATTGAATTTGCCTATACACATGCAAAAATCGAAAAGAGATTCTGTTAACAAAAAAAATGAATACTTAACACTGGATATGGAAAATGTGGGCACTGAAATATGAGATTAGTGATACGATCTGCTTTCCATCTTCATCTACAATTCAACTCCGATAGACTGCGGTTCAAAAATGAGTCACGTCTTTCATATGGTGACATTAAAGGTCGGGTGACATCCAAATATAAGTTGATTCCTGTTGATGTACAGGGCTGCATACAACTCATATTTTGCTATACAAACATCTAAATATATTTCATAGATTTGTAATTATTTTTTGAAATATTTTTTCTCAGACCTGCTAAGCTCCACCCTAAAAAAAATGTTCCAGATCTCATTCATCTTGTGACATCATATGTCAATCATTAGTGAGCTAACAAGAGACAGTGGTATGTAGCTTTACCAGAGCTGACCACCTGTTTACAATAGACCATACAATACCAACATAGGAGTTGTCAGACGTGCTGTAGCATCACCAGGAAAAGAAAGGTAATGTGGAGGTATTGTATGAAAGAATGCAATTCTTTTGTGAGCATGTGCTGAGCTGGGGGAAGTTACATACCACTGTCTCTTGTTAGCTCACTAATGATTGACAGATGATGTCACAAGATGAATGAGATCTGGAGCATTTTTTAGGGTGGAGCTTAGCAGGTCTGAGAAAATTATTTTTAAAATATTTAAAAATCTATGAAATATATTTAGATGTTTGAATAAAAAAATATGAGTTGTATGCAGCCCTGCACATCAACAGGAACTAACTTATATTTGGATGTCACCCGACCTTTAAAAGCCAGTCCCCAGATATATATTGTCTGATCTGATTGATACACATCTTTACAAACCTAATTACAAACACATACACGCAGACGTGGGTGTGATATATATCACTTCCATATTGCCATCAGAAACAGTGGCCCTATGGCTGATTCCGCATATTTGTGCCATCAGTTGAAAAATTATCTTGTTTCCATAGTTCCTATGACATTGTGCATTAGGAGAGGGAGCAAATCATGGTGCATCCTAATCAATTCTAATTGCTGAGTACAATACAGTACAATACATGTAATACATGTCTCTATACAACAATAATCATGTCAATCTTCAAATTGGCAACATAGAGACAAATGCAATACAATTAAATTTCTGAGTGAATTGCAATTATGTTGTTTTATACAACACCTACGTAGATCCTTGTCATTTCATTGGAGGATTATTGGTCACATGATATGCAATAAATAATACTATTGCACGACCGTGCATTTTTGGTTATATGCAGACTGCGACGCGTACGTACCTCTCTGCCCTGCACATATCCCATTGTTATTAGCTGCGCGCATCTGACGCGCAGGCAATCTGAATGTAATCGAGAAGGCCTGACTCCAACTTTAATTTATCTTTAATATAAGGAGCAAAGTATAATTTGTTGAAAGATGTTGTATAAAACAAATAATATTCTATGAAAATCTGTCAGCAAAGTTTCATTAAAAAAAACCTTGTTCATCAAAGATACCAAGGAAATAGAAGTTTCAATGATGCAATAATTTAAAGAGGAAAATAGGATCCATTGGACCATTCAGAAAAAGTCAGTTTCATGATACGCTAAAAATAATCCTAACCTTATTTTTCCTGACATTTTGCCCTTCTAAAGTTACCACCTCTTACCTCTACATGCATGTTGGGACCAAATATATGTTCAACAATTTCTCTCTCGAGCAGCCATTTTGTCAGTTCTGAGCCCATGCTGTAAAAGAAAATAAGAGATACAATTATTTTAAAAGTGTGTAATTGATACAAGTTATACAAGTATTATTTAGAGAGAATGGCATGATGTCATGCATTAAAGTGAAAAGAATAATCAGTTTTTCATTGTTTGTTTGATTTTGATCTCAAGTACATGTAAGTACTGAGCTCACAAAAGGGAAAGGTGTACTTACTTTTCTACATCTGTGACTGATTCATTGTGATAAACCTCATTGAACATGTGGATTTGATTCTGCAAATAACAAGAGAGAGAAATATAGAGACAGACAGTGAGAGAAAGAATAGAAATAAAAAGAGAGAAAAAAGGGATAGTGTAGAAAAAGAGAAAACAAAAACAAATCATTAACATGCAAAAAAAGAAGACTTTTCATGTGAACTTGATTAGAGTCAAAACATAATAGAAGTATTTTTGCAGATCATCATATATTTCTTTTCTTCCTTTAAAGGGCAATCCATCCCTCGTAATGAGTTGATTTCTATGAAAGCAGAAAAACATGATAAACAGAATGGCAAAAGTTTGAAATATAGTAGTGCCCCTTTCTTTCCTGTTGTGTATTTGTGGTATGCTACATTAGGTTTTTCTGGGAGGCACGTGGCCCTTGCCCCCTCAGATCCAGCAACTAAATCTCAAGAGTCACATTTTCAGATTACATGTAAAGATTACATTTATTGATTGAATGTTGAATATTAAAAAGGAGCATCATATTAAGATATGAAGTTTAAGAATTGATGCATTTAAAAAAAAATCAAAACCCCTAAATAACTTACAGTGATTTGACCTAAGCCAGTTAGCCTCATGGTGAGAGTAGCTGATGTGAAAAACTTGAAAGCCAGCTCCAGACTGTCCTGATCAAAACATAGAGGGCTCTCTACTGGCTCCTTGATGGCGCTCCACATCATATCAGCCATGTGTCTTGCTCCATTCCCTCGTAGCTCCTTGTCGGGCAACTTACACAAATACCTATAGGTGGGATCCACATACAAGAATGTCCTTTGTAAATACATCTTTCAAAAATATGGGCAACCCCTGTCCAGACAAAAATCAAACTAGATGATGATACTCATTGGCTCAGTTGTGCCCACATGAATGTGCTAATATCAAAACATATGGGGACAAAATCCCCTCCTCGGCTGTGAAGATCTACTCCTTAACAAGAGACTTCAGGTAGATAGAGAATTCTCCTTTCAGGATTGCTGTTATGTCTCATATACAAAAATGTCAGAAAAGATAATAATAATCGACTTAATGTAAACCAATATTTATGAAATACAATAAATTAGGTATTTATTCAATTACATCTCTTAACTAATTGAATTATTATAATTTTTGGTCTTGATATAATCATGCATTCATGTCCATTACCTGGATATACTTGAATAACAAGGTCAGACTGAAATATATAGGGGTGGAGGAAGTCATGTACATTAACACAAGACATTCTTTGGTCTCTCCCACGCAATGACTCCAAGATGACATTTAAGAAGACATAACAGCGGAAACAAGTGATTTGCTCTCCCCATTTCAATCATCTCCATGTGCACTGAATAATCAGAAGTTGAACAAGGTGAGTGCTGGATAGCACTGTATTTAACCTTGTCTCATCCCCCCCCCCTTTAATTATTTTCCTTTAGGGGGCATCTAGGAATGAGGGGGAGGCAATTATGATGATCCATACCCAGTGTTAGAAAAAATTAATGAGGGTCCTTTTAGGATTTGTGTTTGGACAAGGATTTTAGCTATTCTTTAAAATATATTGTCTATTTACCGAAGCTTGTTTAGAGTCTAAAAGAGCTAATTAAGAGATATTTAAGAGCTTCCCACAGCTTTATGTAAATTGCTGACTGCTTCAGTGTATTTTATTGCTGGCTACAGTATAATCTAAGGCTGCAACGTGTACAAGGTTATTCCGTGTTCACATCCGTTCAACAAACACATGTACACGGCAGCCATGTTTTTTTTTGTTTTTTGGGTACTCGAAGTGACTTGTGTATGAGAAAAGGGATATGAATATTAGGCTTTACCTACAAAGTTTACAAACATACTTGAAGCAAGACACACCACGCTTTAGTAAAATCATTTCAGCAAATTATAGACCTTGCTGGCTACTACTAAATTACACAGCCTTAGTATAATCAACATGTAAATCTTAAGTTTTGCCTTGAAGGCTATGTGAGAATAAAGGTCAAAGACCATCTAGAACTGACTTAACATTATAAATCAACCTACCACACAAACTTCAAATGCAATTTCAGGGGCAAAATGAATTAAATTGACATATTTGAGAGTGAAATAAGGTCAGGAGAGAGATAATGTAACACTCAGGTTTTTTATATTGATCCTTCATAGTGATATATTTACATTATGAGTGAATCAACTTTCTTAATCAACTCCATGTGGTCATTATCGAAAAGCACCCATTACAAAATACAGGGAATTGAACAAAAACAAACTACACAAACAATTACCTCTCGCCTCTCTCATTTTTGACAAAAATTAAGTCATATCTGTACTATGACGTTGTTTCAAGCTAATGTACTCCAGGGAGCTTCATCTAAGGCCTCCAGTGATAGAAAAGGAGGGGGTTTCCTGATCAATTTGACCTGGAGGTCAAATAAGTTTCACCTTTGACTTACCTTATTATGTGAGTTCTCAGGGGGACCACAAACTGCATGACGGCATGTAAATGCAGCCACATCCTCAGCTGTTAATAAAAGGATAACAAAATGAAAAAGATACACTTTAGAGTACATGAACACTTCAATAATTGTATATTTATCAGAGAGCCATGGGCAATAAAGATGAATCTTAAATATGAACCATATGAATATTCTAAATATATTACTCATTGCGGATGTAGTATCAAAAATAATATCGCTAGTGATATTCGTTTGTCTCGCAATGTGGTCAAAAAGGAATCTAAAAGATCTCGACGTTTCGTGCGCCGCTGCAACACTTCGTCAGGTGATAAAAACTAATGTAAGCAAGGGTGCTTTATACTCTACGGGATGACCGGCGCGACGGTCTATAATTCGATCGATAATCGAATATTATCTTCATGAAATGTATCATACTCAATAGAAAATGTAAATATATATTAGGAGAGATGACTAGCTTATATTCCGAGGAATGAAAGAGGAAAGTCATGTGATCTAATATTCTTTTCTAACAAAGGAAATAATGTTTGAACAGGAAGTTTAGCAATCAACCCAAGAATGAATTCCTGTCTATCTTTGAGAATTGGCTACATGATTGAACATGAATAACTGACAACAGGATACTACTTATCTTATTCAATCTACTAAAAAGGGCACCTGAAAATGTTACATCGTATATACATGTATATATATGTACATGTATGCTGTGATAGCATGGATAAAGTTTTCAATTCTCAGAATTAATATTTTCATACAATACATAGCTGTATGCGAATCTGATTTTTTTTTAAATCATGAATATTCTGTTCCAAAAACTAAAGAATGTTGAAATGACTAAAACATCATGCAATATAATCTATCAAATAATTGATGCAATTATCCAATAACGTAATTGTACATCATGTGTAGCTATCTGAGCTCATTGTAACATCGCCACTTAAAGAATTAGAATATGCTCTTTTGTTGTTCAATTGTTCAATTGTTTTACAAATGAACATGTGAGGCAAAAACTGTTGAAGTGCATGTAAAATAATCAACCAGAAAAGGGCCAACAAATATCTAATAGTTGTTCATTGTTTTAATTCAAGTGCAATCAATGAGTGCTCATGAACATCCTGTTTCATGAAAAGCATCTCCAGTTCAGCATTGTTTTTGGATAGAAGCACTTTCTTACCTGGAAATCTTCTGAATATATACTACATGTGACCGACAATAATATACAAACATGCTACATGTACATGTATGTACACATTTCTAAGCATTTGGTTCAACAGCACATTGTAGCAAGTTCATATTGAATAAAGCTGTATACAATACTCTCAGGAACTACATGTACTGTACATACTTACATACTTTACATACTGTAAACATGATGTTAAAGTATCAAAGATTAGAACACTATTAAATTTATCTAACACATGTATTCCCCAATTCTTTTTGTAATTAGTCTAGATGTATTAAAGTGCCTCATATGAAAACCAATTCCTAAAATAGAATAATGACCAATGTGTAGCAGCTTTCACAACTCTTACACATTCCTCCCCATATTATCTGCTACATATTCTGAGAATTGAAAGTAAGAGAGAGAGAGAGAGAGAGAGAGAGAGACCTATAACATCTTATTTATGATCATCAAAAAGCTGGTTAAAACTAAAAGTCTATGCACTGACATGTAGCTGTACAAGTCTATGTAGTGCAAGGAATGAAACTGAAATGAAAATAAAAAATCTCATACTACGTAATGCACAACCACAATATCCTACCCAAAACCCTTCGTTCTTGAATTAGAACAGATAATAAACTAAATAAAGACTAAATACATTGAGATTTCTCTTTAAAGACCACTCACGGGAGGGGAAAGAACATTTTTGTTATAGCCAGGGGGTCTTTATATACAGGTTTTCTTAGTACACTTCATTGAAACACTATTAAATGAATTAAATGGAAATTAAAAATGTGGTCTTTATAGACAGGTGGTCTTCCTATACAGGTGATTACTAAAGCAAGTTTCACAGTAATACCTAATATATACAGTCAACCTTGCATATGTCGACCATTACGAGACTAAGAGAGAGGGAGAGAGAATGGAAGAGCTTGCACCAGCAAATTTTGAGTCGAGGGGCCTTGTGTACCGTATTTGCCGGCGATAAGGCCGCACCCAAAAAATTATTTTAAAAAAAAACTAAGATCTAGATCTAGTTTATGTTTGAAAAATAAGTTATGAAGTTTATTCACGAGATTGACAAAACTTCATGTCAACAATATAACACAAAATTGTCGGTAAGATGTGTGGAGTTATTCTAGAAATGTCCTGTACCATTGTACTTGTACGTTCGATCAAGAATATATATGAGAACCCACCCGCGCATGCGCAGATCATTACGTTCCGTAGTATTTCTTAGTGCCAAACACTGGGATTTCTTCTCGCAGAATCCATCGAAATCTCCGCAATTCGACGTTATTCGATTTATATTTGGACATACTATTGTTTATTGGACCTCGGTCTTTACTACTACTCATTGTTTTTGTAGTTAAAAATCATCTTGGTGGTTTTTTATCGTATTTTCTCGCCATGGAATAACATGGTTTTGACGCTATCGCGACCGGCACTGCTGCCGCGAGCTCCGGCGTGGATCTCGCTACCGGTCCCACATTTACGAATACGTGCTGTATTTTTGAAATTTTCTCTTCTGAAAATACTGCGGCCTTTACGCCGGCAAATACGGTAAACAAAATCAGTGTGGCGCATACTTTGACAGTGCTTGATTACACATTGCGGTCTTATTCGACTTATGCAAATTCAATGCTCTCTCTTTGTAACTGTTTTGGGAATTTGATCGACTTGGGCGTTTATTTGACTTTAAAAATCAACTAATACAGAGAATTAATACACAAAGTCGACACAAGGTTGACTGTAAATGCTAAGTTGAAAGTGGAAAAAGAGCAGAATATCTTACGTTTGTGACGACGGTGAACATTGAAATTGCAGAAGAGAAGGGCAATGTCTCAGGGGTAGACTGCTGGAAGCATTGCCTCATCACAACCAATCCATTGCTATCACAGAAGAAACATACATTCCTCAGCAGGTGAAGACTAACATCTAAATCCTGAGAAAGCAAAAAACCCAAAATTATATTGTTTGTGTTATCTGAGAAAAATAAACATTCAAATCTTGAAGAAAAAAAAAAGACTAATGAAGGGTAAAAATAAAAGCAGTTGTTTGGTGGGCTTCATATTGGAACTCTTAATGATGAAGTTCCCTTCTGATTCAGGTTTCAAATCAGAATTAAAAAATAAGTAACAAGCAATAGTTGAAAAACAATTAAATCCTACTGAACTTAAAATTAAGCATTGTTGCTAGATTTATGCAGAATATTATTCACAGAATTGTGATTTTTTTTTTCTACAACATTTCTTTGCTTCATGTATCGGATTAATTATTACGATTCATATAAACTTGAGTACTGGTAATATTCCTGGAACTGAAGAGTACTATCATAATGGAGAACTTTAACATGTATTCATTCATTCATTTATATGCAACCATAGTTTGGATTTCATTATCCATCTACCACATTCTTCCTGATTCATGTCTACAATGGTTCAGTTTTAGGAATGTAAAAAAAAAAACTGAGATGATTATGATGTAACATACATTTGTGTCACAGTAGTTTCCCAGTGCTTCTGATTCTTGTGGTGACAGCTCCTGTTAGGTGGAAAGAGAAGAAAACGTTTTGTACACATGTTTGTTGAAAAAATGCAATCCAGCCATCATCTTCTGGCAAACACCCAAAACATATAAATTAATGTACATATAAGTACCCTGAACTCATTACAATTCATCTACCAGGGGTATATTTAAATTATACATGAACATGTAGCGCAAGAAGTGAAGTTCTGGCAAGTTTGCCTCTGGTGCTACAGACATAATCTATCCTAACAGTCTTGGTCTTTTAGACATATTGCTTTGTTTAAAGGTACTATGTCCCATTTGCAGGTCAAAAAAATGAAAAGGTTAAATTCCAACGGCATTTGAAAGACAATACTAATTTAGAACTTCCCTAAAAAAAGGGGGGCTTGAAAATGTCTTTAAGTGAGAAAATAACGACTATTATATCCTGCATCAAAAATTTGTTGGCTTTTGATTAGTTGAGAGCTCGTCACATGACCAGAAATATTTGAACTATTTTTAGAAAGTACTATATGAGAGTACTATTTGGGAGTACTATTTGGGAGTTGAAAAAAAATGTTTGTGTTTTTTAATTGAATTGAATTTTTTTTTTTTTCAAATCTTAATTTAATGAAAACAAAATATTCTAAAAAATTGACTTTTTTGTTCTAAATTTTTTTTTGTCCCAAAAATGTTTGTTTTTGTTTTTTTTATAAAATACATTTTTGATGCAGGATATAAAACAAATATACCATGCCTTCTATTTGAGGTTCTGGTTAAAACTATGGGCCTCGGTGACTCCAAAAGTACAGACCATTGTACCGAATGGTCGTACGTTTTATGCTGCGAAATTCAATCAGTTTAATTTTGGCCATTACAAGAAGTGGGTTATTAATGTAGACAAATGCTCATGTACCCTTTACAGCTCATTTTATGTATGTTATTACCAAAGATGAAAAAGGCCAGTCAGTCACTCAATAGTGTCTGACAGTGAAGTCTAGCAAGTAAACGGGTTTCCTTGCATAATTTGAATATTAGGACACTGCTAACGTTTAAATTTCACAGATAGGACATACATGACATATTCATAATTCCTGCAAAAGGGACATAGTATCTTTAAAGTATTTTAAGAAGCCACTAAAGAAAATAATACATTTGTTAGAGATTAAACTACATTTTATTACTTTGAAAACAAAGGAAGAAACACATTTCTATCCAATGTACCTGTACTACATTAAAAAAAAGGAATTCATACATTGTCTTGGTGTGTTTGACTGCTAAACTTGCACACGTTTAATTGGTTAGTTGTGTACTTGCAAGTCTATGGTAAGTGTTTTCCTAAATATGTAAAAGCATTGTAGCAAATACTCTACTCACGTCTGTGACACCATGGTAGTACTGTTTATGTGCTGAATACAATGGGAAGGTCATGTGAAAAACTTTGGCAACAAGATGCAATAACCTCTGTTTCTCCTCCAGCGTCCAATCCTCATCCTCTGCCCGACGACTACTCTCCTCCGGTGTTCTACACCTTGTCATCTTCCTAGCATCTTCCTTAGCAGTATCCTCTCCATCCTCGGTGGTATTCATACCCTCCTCCATTCCATCTCCCTTTCCATCTTTCGTTTCCTCCTCCTCCTCCCGTTTTTCACTCTCAGCTTTTCCTTGTTTAGTCATTCCTCCATCACTGCTCTTTTCTTTGTCTTTCTCAGTTTCATCACACTTTTCTTGTCTTGTGTCCTCTGTTTTAGGCAGTTCAACATCATCCTCTTTACAGTCTGAGGTTCCTTGGCCAGACTCGCTGGCTTTCTTTTCTGCATCCTTCGCTTTGACCTCTCTTTCTTTCTTCCGCTCTTCTTCATCGTTCTCTCTTGATTGGTGCCACGAGGAGATGATATTAATTGCAAGTCGGAGGACAAGCTGAACCAAACTGTTCAGCTGCTCAAAGTTCTTGTATTCCTTGAATACACAATTGCATTGTCTGGGAACAGAAATATAGGATTGTTAATTGATAAAAGAACAAACAATTACCTTCAATGAAAAAGTTTTGTACCACTTTACACTAGTTTACACACAATTTTTGTTTTCTTTACTATATTAGAACTTAGATCTTTTAATTCTTGCAAATACAAATCTTTGAACCTGTACCCAAGACTTATAAGAAACATGTCCAACAAAGGCCATACCGGTATCCTGAATGGATAACACTATTTTGACATCCATATTTATATACATGTACGCAAGACATTTGAAGTAAAAATGTACAGGACAGAGAAACAAGATTGTCTTCTAAGCCCAGGCCTGCGCTAATTTCTCATTTTGTCAGACTTCTCATGATATCCCTTTTCCTCTAATTATGGCTCTTGTAACTTTTTATTTGGGTTACCAGCAGGGCTAACTAGACAATTGCATGGCATTTAGTGCTCATTTACAGTGAATTACACAAATTTCACAAGAAAGGATAATAGATATATGAGCTTTTTGTTGCGATCAGGGAAACTTTTCGGTTGTCCGAAAGGATCTCACATGTTGTAAAGTGGTCAGTGTTAACTGGGTGATGGCAAATATCAAGCCCTGCTCTTTCAGTATTAGTCTGTCTGTCTGACTCTGTCTCCTCCCCCTCTCTCTCTCTCTCTCTCTCCCCCCTCCCATCTCTCTCTATCTCTCTCCTTTTTTGCTTTATATTTATATACATGCACATACATGTATGACTATGTATATCCCAGTCAAACTTGTAGCACAGCGGCTGGATGTTTTGGATTATTCATCATGATGCACATATAATGGAATCAAACACTTTAGCAGTAGGTGACACAATTACATACTTCCTCATAGTCTCTTCTCCAATCTTTTGATCATATTTGGCTAACACAATTAGCACCCTGCCGAAAATCCCAGGCCTCGAGACCCCAAAAGACAGCAAGTTCAAGGCCAATAGGATGTATCCATTTTCCCCCATCCATTTGAGTTGCCAACTAAAAATAATACTCTATTGTTTACAATATGCCCACAAATATTCCACTTAACCACTACAGAACCAATAGAACTTCTATGAAACCACACTTTATACTTTTGCGAAACCAAACTTTTGTGTCTTGTTAACAAAGGATGTTTAGGAAAAATAAAAATTAATTTGTTAATGGACAAGATTTCTTTCAAGTGATTTCTTCAGTCTATAATATTTTATAGATATTTTTACGTACCAGAGCTAAATTGCTCAACACTGCCTTACATTTTCTCTTTTTAAATTTTTTTCCACTCTGCCTTCAAATCAGTGAAAACATACTTGTGTGTTCATGGCCAAGATTTCACCACAGTGATTTTTATATTTTTAGTTGTTTATTTTCACCTGAGCTCTTTTGGAGGTTTCTAAAGCTACATGTATTTATTCATTGACCAGTGCTATGTATTTTTCATATTTTTTTTTACATATCATGCTGCTGGTAAAAAAAATTGTTCAAATTTATGGAAGAAAGTAACATTGCAATACCAACCAGACAGGAAATCAAAGTTACTGGCAGGAAGTCAATTCTCTAACGAAATAAATGCCATTCCAGGCATCGACGGATATGTTGTTTTGCAGGAAAGCCCCCTCTAATGCTTCATGTCTGCACTGTGCTAATGATGATGCAAGCTATTAAGCTCCTGACACTCTTTCCTAATCCTGTATTATAGGCATCTTGTTCTTGTTTATATAGCTTTATATAGCTTCTATGAATTTTGACTAGAGGAGGCATGATGATATTTCAATAAGGCTACTTCTTGTGTGTGAAGTTGGGAATTCCTTTTGAACGTGCACAGTGAAAAGTCCACACTAATAACATTACGGTACTTTGTGGCAAAATATATCAATATTGCAGATATGAACTCTTTCCCTTAAGATAATTCAAATCTAGCTTTAGTAGTATAATGGTTACTCCCATACAGTACCCCTTTGCATCCCTTCTCTAACCCATCCCACCCCTCAGTAAAAATATAAAAAAATAAAAATATTTAAAGAAAAAGATATATCAACCTTATCACTATCAGATTATGTGCATGTACATGTACATCACATTGGGCAGATCTCTAACGATTTTTTAAAAGTGATTCTGAACTACTTAAACAGTATGATAAATCTTCAATTTACAATAAGCAACCATGACACACACATGTCGTTTCAGATTTGACCACATGGATTAACGGAAGGAAATAATTAGATAGTTACCTCTGAAGAAATGCTTGTGTATAGTTGTAGACAATCCATACATGCTCTTTTTGCAATTCAATCTTTTCATGGCTGCCTGCAAATTTAAAAAAATTATTTAAGAGATGAAAATTAAAAAGGTGAACTAAAGATATTGTACCATTCATATAATAATAATATTAATAATAATGATAATAGTAGAAGTAGTTATTAACATACCTGTAAATAATAATAATAATAGTAATATTAATAATAATAATAATAATGATAATAAATAAGAGCACAGGTATACATGTAGGCCTACTTGCCCTACTACACTTGAAACTTTAAGTACATAAATTGATTCAACATACTGCAATCATCCTGGTCTGTAAAAGTAATTAATCATTAATTGCTCATGGTAATCACGATAATGTTTTTTTTAAATGATGTGAATCCTTTGTGTTTGTATGATTTGTTCGAATCCAGGCTAACTCAGCCTTCGGGCGAACTCGGCCTTGCTGTAAAAACGGTCATTTTTTGGTCATTTTACCCTAACCCTAAACTTAACCCTAACCCTAACCCTAACCCTAAACCTGCAAAAACTGACCGTTTTTACAGCGAGGCCGAGTTCGCCCGAAGGCCGAATTAGCCCGACTCCATTTGTTCTTCTATGTAATTCTTTTGTATACACTTTGTTTTGCCGAATAAAATAATAATAATAATAATTTTCAGAACTCACTTTGAAAAAATAAATTAAAGTCTTTTAATACTAACACACACTCATGCTGAAGCATTTAAAACTATTACAGGTATGTGTCAATTTAAAAGAAATGGTATAGAAATGCATCAATAAATTTGGGACTTGGAGGCGACAAGGTATTCAACAAATGTACAATCTCATACAGGGGTATTATGTCTCTAGGATGCTGAAGAAATGTTCCCTAGCACTGTTCTGTGTAGTCAAGCATACATGTACACACACTTCATAATACATTATAAAGCACATACTTGCTCAATACAAAATTTTATGAATGGAATTGTGTACCCCTGTGCTTTCTGAGGTGACAAAGGTGGTGTGTGTGTGCAGTGAATAAATGGCTTTCCAATGCTGACTTGCTATTAATACACACAAGGGATGATGAGATAATAAGCTGGATGCTGGTCTCTGTGTATGTTAGGGAAAGAAATTGCCCCACACCTGGGCTTTTCAATTGAGAATTATGTCTGATAACCTTGAGGGTGTAGTGTAATATATTACAAGTATCCACATCTAGCAGACATCCAGTTCTCACACATTTAATCAAATGGTCATGTCAAGTTTGGTGTAATGAACTACATGTACATTTGTAGATGAATATATTCACAAAGGCTACATTTACGCTTGAACATTAAAAATCATAGGAAGTGTTCATAAATATAACTTTTCAAGAAACATCTGGGTATTTTTATGGCAATTTCAGGCAAAGAATACTGTATATATCCACACTTTTTATAAATACTGTAGACCTACATATAAACAATGTATGAATTGATTGAAATGTATTTTCTAGTGCAATAAGTGCACTTTATTTACATTATCATGACAGTACAAGTGTTAATCACATTGTTTAAACACTTTACTAGAAATGCTAAAGTCATGAGCTTGATACCTGACAACATTGTGTCTTTGAGCAAGGTATTTTATCTATATTGCTTCTCTCTGTTCATGTTTTGAGTGGGTACTGGTAGGATTGTGGTTGGATTAGCATACACTTGTGAATGCTGACTGGCTGGAATGCTCCCCAGGGAGTGGAGAACATATACAAAACATGTGCCTGCAAGCCTCTGAGACATTGGCTTTATTATATCATGGACCTGTAGGTCCATGATTATATACAGGGTTTTGATTTTTTTTTAAATTGATTTTATTGTTTTAAATGTATTTTATTGTTTAAAACGTTTTTGTTTTTGTTTTACAGAAATGAGCTTTCACTGTGATAGTTCTCTCAAAAAAACGTCAAATTAATAACACC